>CM074312.1:3009165-3231665 GCA_037194245.1 Opsariichthys bidens | reverse complement strand
CGATAAGTCTGTAACAACTGGTGAGTAAATAAATAGATGTAACCTTTCTAAGAATTGTAAAATGCTGCATAAGTCCCAATTTCAGTACAATATTTCATCCTTGTTTTTATTTTATGTATTTATTGAGCAAATCAAATTGATGCTCTAAGAAACACCAGTTTAAAAAAAAAAAAAAACAGTTTCAGGCTGGTAAATTCAAAATAGTTCCTTTTTAACAGTATTTGATATCAGTGTGACACTTTTTATTTTAAGCAATGTCATATTTTTGAATGGTGTTTCAATGCGAAGGTTATAAAATAAGGCCTAAACTATAATTTGCACGGTTGCAGATTTGCGTCAGTCAGTCTAGTTTCGGACAATTAATTTGGGGTTCTTTCACATTTGGTTTGATTGCTTGGAGTTTGATTAATAAGAAATATTTAAAATCCGTTCGTGACCATGTAAGATCAATGCGTGTGAAACCAGACTCAGACCACAGATGTGCCAATTGACCCTTCGCAAAGCCCCGCCCCCTTTAGTTACCGTTGCTATGTCCGACAAGCCATGCGATCTCACGCCACACATCATGTTCTCATGCGGTGAAAAATACATCGAGGAGCAAAGAGGACACTGACAACATGAAACAGTTTCATATTTAAAATATTGTAATTTGTTCAAGAAATTTAATCAATAAATAGCGTGTAGTGCGTATAATAGCTCCTCGTGAAGCGATCATCTCTTCATACTAGCTCATTTATAGCATCAAATAAACATGAATGAACATCAGAAGGAATGTTGTTTCAAGCGCGGAAAGACGTGAGAACACACAACTTTTCAAGTTCAAGTTCCCCAACGTTAATCTAGTAACTCCCCTGACTGCTTTGTCGGATTTCGCCTGTCAATCAAACTGCCAATTGTGAAAGCTCCCTCATTTTTTTGAGGATATTTTTATAGGATACAGACATTTGATGTGCTGAAAACTAGCTCATTTCAATACTAGGTTAATTTTATGTTAAATATCAATTTATGAAACGTTTTTGTGTTCAATTTGTACTTTTTACAGTCTGTACTTCTAAAAGAAATCATAGTGTACTGTATTAGTGGAAGGTGAATGGTATTTCCACTGAAAAGTTTGTTTTTGACAGTGCTTTTGGCTATCTGAGTGACTCACACACACACACACACACGTGTGCTCATATATGTGGCCTGAATCTTCTGGGACGGCTTGAGTTCAGCCAGTGAGATACAGTACGCAGACACTCCCCACTGAACAACATCTCTGTGCACTGTCCATATGTGTCTGTGTTTATGTGTGTGTTTTATGAGTGGTTTGTGTAGGTTGCTGGGGTTTGCTGCAGCATATTTATATTCTGTTTTGTGGAACATTTTCCAGACGTCGTGGTTGACATGAGGCGACCCAACCCCCCATCCGTCTGCGGCCACGGAGCTTTATCATGAAAACATAGAAAACTGACATGTACATGTGGATATGTGATGCTGACTCCACCTCTGTTTGCAGTCATCACTCTAATATCTCTTAACATGTCTTTGAAAACATGGACCAAAATGTCACGCACATGTTCATCAGCGATTGTGAGTTGGGACATTCCGGTAAAGTAAGTTCTTGCGCATCAATTTGGTGCGTGTCAGCATAAATAGGAGAAAGACAGGATGTGTGATGAAGTAATGTGGGTTAAAGCAGAAGGGAGCGGCTCTCTGACATGAGGTCTGCATGGTACAGAAGTTTCCGGAAAGCCTCTTAAACGGTCATGTGCTCGAATCGGCTCACGCTTAACCGCGTCCGCCAAACATTTCTGGCTCCGCCAACATCCAGGGCATTGTTTTGATTTTAATCTCTCTTTATCGAACCCTTACTCTATTTCTCTGGCAATCTGTGCCAATGTAAAAATGTCTTTAGTTTTTAACTCCAGACCTCATTCTTGAAATGTCAAGGCCGCTTGAGCAACACCTTTAAACAAGATCCACTATTAATAAAATAAAGTTCAAGATGTAAATACAGACCTTTGTTTGTTAGGCTCGATGTATTTGAAGCTGAAATGAGAGCTTTTCTTCAGTGTAGAGGGAGGGTTGTGTCACAAATGGAATTTCTTACCCTCCTTCCACGGAGATCTACCATTTTACTAGGAATTACAATGAGACTGAAGCCAGGTTCCTGAGCCCACTGTTTTTGCGGTTCCTCTATTCTTGCATTGTTCAGACGGCAGCTGCTCTAAGACCCATTCGTCTTCCTCAACCTTCATTTGTACACTTGCTCTTTTCTCCAATCTTTGGTGTTTTTGATCTGTGTTTTTAATCACTGGCTTTCAGTCTGGGCAGCTGGAAAAGTTTAGGCAGGGACTCGGCTCTTAAATAAACAACACCTTTGGGGATACAGCCCTTGATTCCGGTAAATGTCTGGCTCTTGCACAATGGCCAACTTTCCTTTGTAGAAACAAGAGAGGCCAACACTGTCTCTGTCTCCTCCCTTGAGCCTTCTATCTCTCCATCTGTCTGGATTTTCCTGCATCTCCTCCTGTACCATTTTACCCAACAGTCATGGTTTCTGTGCCTTCCTGTGCCACGTTTTTACAGCCTCTCTAATGACCAAATGTGCAACATCCCATTAAAAGTATGATTCGCGAGATCTTGACAAAATGGATGTCTGGGGTGAAAGGAGGTTCAGATGCATTGAGACGTTTGGCATTTTAAGGTCAGAATGAGGCGTATTGAAGAGATGGGGGGATGCGAAGGAGCAAGAATCCACAGTTAGCCACAGCTGTTAAAACAACTTTTTTGGAAATTGTGTAACATGCGCACATGCCTTCGGATAGTCCCCTGACTCAGCTGTTTCAAAGAGAAAGAGCGTCATTGTAGAAGTGAAAAAGAGAAACGTGGATGTGGGACCACATTATTATTTTTAGCACTGTTTTAAAATAGAGTCACAGAATCATCGAACCACAAACCTGCACGGTTTGGTACGTGGACAGTCAGTGCCAGTCAGGCACCACGATGTTTTTGTGTGTTTATTTGCATATAAATGAATGCAACCATTATTTTAGCTTTACTTTTTTAAAATATTTATTTTTGGCATTCTTGCCTTTATTATGATAGAACAGTAAGCGAAGTGGGAGACAGAGTGGTCCACGAGCTAGGACTCAAACTCGGGTCGCTCGGATATGTCGACGTGCTGCCCACAAGGCTATCGAGATTTGGTTGAGGGTGGAGTCTGAGTCAAGACTTAATTCACATGCTCCCGAAGTTTTGGTCTTCATGTCTGAGTCCACGACTACACCTTCACGGTCTTGGCCTTTGTCTTGTCTCGGACTCGGGAACGTGTGGACTCTGTCCTGACCTGCTCTCGACCACAATATGGGGTTTTGGTGTGTTTCGTGACTAATCACGAGGCACATTTTTTAAATTGTTCCTGATTAAATGCAACTGTGAATGATTTCAGTTTGTTCTGTAAATGTTAAAGAGTTTACAATCTAAATTAGAACTCCCACTTTAAATTGAGATGTAAAACTTATATGGACTTGACTCTATGATGAATTAATAGTGTGGGGTACATGAACAAATAAAAACCACATAATTTCTGTTTTACCTTCATTTCTGTCCATTCTTTACAGATGTTGAGCAGATGGCAATCGATTGGCTCACGGGAAACTTCTACTTTGTTGACGACGTGGATGATCGAATCTTTGTATGTGATAAAGATGGAACCACATGTGTAACACTGTTGGATCAAGAACTCTACAACCCTAAAGGGATCGCTCTGGATCCAACCATGGGGTATGAATATTGTCAAGCTCACACTTCCTCCATGTACACAAAAAACTAACTGAATATTTAGCAGTTACCATTAAAAACCGGAGTATTTACTAAATGAGGTGTAAGTGTACTCATGTATAATGATTACTCACTGCTTTTTCAACATTATCTTCAACAGAAAGGTTTTCTTCACCGACTATGGGCAGATCCCGAAGGTGGAACGTTGTGACATGGATGGACAGAACCGAACAAAGTTGGTGGACAGTAAAATTGTCTTCCCACATGGCATCACCCTGGACTTGGTCAACAGGTTGGTCTATTGGGCTGATGCTTATCTGGACTACATCGAGGTAGTGGACTATGAGGGCAAAAACAGACACACCATCATTCAAGGACTGTTGGTAAGGAGCAAATGCCAAGATTAAATGTTTTACTTGTGGTTGCGTTATTGTGTGTTGCTCAAGAACTAATTTCTCCATTGTTTTGAATTGATTTTGCAATCATGTGGTTTAGGACCTAATATTCTGAATCAACTTCCCTCTTTTATTGCTCCTACAAGCAGCATTATTCTGTAGATGAAGTCGATTTCCATCTTGCTTAAAAACACTAACAGTGAAGAGATAAAGATCCCACACACCTTTAGAATGTGAATCTGTTTATTCATCCATCCATCCATCTATCAATTGTAATGTTGATCTGTTCATCCATCCATCCACCATGTCGTCAATCCATTTATCCATCCACCCATCCATCCACTGTAATGTCGATCTGTTTATTCATCCATCCATCCATCCATCCATCGTAACGTCAATCTGTTTATCCATCCATCCATCCATCCCTTTATCCACCCATCCATCCACTGTAATGTCGATCTGTTTATTCATCCATCCATCATCCATCCATCCACCATCCATCCATCCATCCATCCACCATGACGTCAATCTGTTCATCCATCCATCCATCCATCCATCGTAACGTCAATCTGTTTATCCATCCATCCATCCATCCACTGATCCACCCATCCATCCACTGTAATGTCGATTTGTTTATCCATCCATCCACCATGTCGTCAATCCATTTATCCATCCACCCATCCATCCACTGTAATGTCAATCTGTTTATTCATCCATCCATCCATCGTAACATCAATCTGTTTATCCATCCATCCATCCATTTATCCACCCATCCATGCACTGTAATGTCGATCTGTTTATTCATCCATCCATCATCCATCCATCCACCATGACGTCAGTCTGTTCATCCATCATCCATCCATCGTAACGTCAATCTGTTTATCCATCCATCCGTTTATCCTCCCATCCATCCACCATGACGTCAATCCATTTATCCATCCATCCACCACAACGTCAATCTGTTTATCTATCCATCCATCCATCCACCTTGATGTCAATCCGTTTATCCATTCATCCATTTATCCATCCACTGTAATGTTGATCTGCTCATTCATCCATCCATCCATCTGTTTATCCATTCTTCCATCCATCCATCCATCCATCCATCCATCCATCCACCGTAATGTCAATCGGTTTTTCATCCATCCTTCCATCCACTCTAACATCCATCCATCCATCCATCGTAACGTCAATCTGTTTATCCATCCATCCACCCATCCATCTATCCATCCATCGTAACGTCAATCTGTTTATCCATCCATCCATCCATTTATCCACCCATCCATCCACCATGACATCAATCCGTTTATCCATCCATCCACCACAATGTTGATCTGTTTATCCATCCATCCATCCTTCCATCCATCCTTCCATCCACCTTGACGTCAATCCGTTTATCCATCCATCCATTTATCCATCCACTGTAATGTTGATCTGCTCATCCATCCATCCATCCACCCATCCACCGTAATATCAATCGGATTTTCCATCCATCCTTCCATCCACTCTAACATCCATCCATCCATCGTAATGTCAATCTGTTTATCCATCCATCCATCCATTTATCCATCCACGGTAATGTAGATCAGTTCATCCATCCATGCGCTCATTCATTATAATGTTGATCTGTTTATCCATCCATCCATCCATTCATCCATTCGTCCACCCTAATGTCCATCTGTTTATCTATCCATTCATCCATCCCTTTTACATTTCAGCAGCTGAATTGAATCCATTGAATTGTGAGTGTCTAATAGCAGCTAGCTTTATTTACTGTGATAAATGCTTTAGTAGATAGAGACAGCGGTTTTTCATTAGTGCTACTGAGTCATTTTATTAAAGCTGTTTCTGTAAAAATATTAGCCTGATTTCTTCATCTCTGCTTGAGTTATGGATTTAGCTGCTCAGCCCAAGGCTAATCGGTGTGTTTATGTGCATGTCTTGCTAACTCAAGCCAACAGAGCAAACACAACTTTCCAAATAACAGAACTAATTGAATAATGATTTTTTTTTTCTCAGATTGAGCATCTTTATGGGCTCACAGTGTTTGAGAACTATCTATATGCCACAAACTCTGACAATGCCAACATGCAGCCTAAGACCAGCGTGATCCGCGTCAATCGATTCAACAGTTCAGATTATCAAGTGGTCACTCGTGTGGACAAAGGAGGAGCTCTACATGTTTACCACCAGAGACGCCAGCCCCCTGGTATTAAACTCTTTCCCATCTATTGCTCGGCTGTATACATTGAGCTAACATTCTATATAACTGTTTGAAATGCAACCACTAAGTCAAGCTCCAGCTCAAGTCTAACTCTCCTGTTATTCTTCTTCAGTGCGGAGTCACGCCTGTGAGCCGGATCAGTTTGGGAAAGCTGGAGGTTGTTCAGACATCTGTCTGTTGGGCAACAGCCACAAGAGTCGGACATGTCGCTGTCGGTCTGGCTTTAGCCTGGGCAACGATGGCAAATCGTGCAAGAGTGAGTAACATCACAGCCAGCCAGATTCTACTTCATTCTTCAAGTGCTCTCATACTTTTCTAATAGTTAATTAGTGATGTCTATACAATTCATCTAGACTGAAGGTTTGACCTCCACTTTAGCTGAATCCCTCAAAAAGATGAAGGTCTTTAGCCCATTATTGATTTCAAGCTGTTTGCTTTGAATATGCAATGAACTATTGGTAGTATTGATTTGTGAATTGTTAGTGATCTCTGAACAAATGACCTTGACAAAGACAGGAAAGAAGAGATTGAATTTGATTGTAAAAAATATGTTTAGTGTCTGTCATCATAGACATTTTTTTCACTATATAAATGCTCTCATAAACTAAAAACTTTTTTTTGGAATGAAATTTTTTTTTTTTTTTTTTACAAAAAAACCAAACCAAATATATATATATATATATATATATATATATATATAAAAGGCATCAGTAAACTGTTGTAGAAAAGAGTGAAAGTGTGCTGAAGGGCCGTGGGCAGCACAGCCACATTTGTTGTTGCTTCCTCCCCGGCTCGTGAACCTTTCTCGATCCCGTTCCCATCTTTCCTTCCCTCGCTTCTTGTCCCTCCTCTCCACTGTCAATGTCATAATAAAATCAAATATTGCCAAAAAATAAATATAAAAATATATAATTATACATCAAACTTCAAACTCCCAAAAAAAAAAAAAAATCTTTTTTCTTTTTATTTTTTATATCTTTTATATGCCACAATAGTTTTGCCTGTAAGTGCTTCTTCTCTCTACTGTCAATCTTGGCTCATTCATCCAATTCAACTTCAAAAAAGCTTCTTTGGTTTCTGGGTTTTTCCATGTTTCATGTTACAACACAACATCAAATAAAATTTTTCCAAGTATATAATATTTTCTGAAGACTTTATATACCACTTTTCCAAGAACATTCTATGATTGATCCCTGATCCAAGCTTTAGTAGATTTGGATGTATACTTTGCTTCAGCTTCAGTCTCTGTGCCGAAGGCATCACCATCTTTAACAACAATGGCTTGATACTTTAAAGAATTCATGATGTCCTTCATACAGTCAAGATTTCTAATTCCTGCAACAGCAAAGAACCCCCATATCAAGACTCTTTGACCATGGAGATGGTGTTCTTCTGCTTCTAAGCTTTGCCTTTTTTGCACCAGGTGTACCACTGATCTTGTTCTTCTTGGTCAAGAGTGGCATTCGACAAGATGCCCCAACATGAAGGCCATTTGTCTAGTTTTCTGCATTGAAAAGTTTCATCATCTTGCATCATCTTGTTTGGCTGGTCATCTTGCAAGTCTTTGGCTGTAAATTGAGAGTTTTTCTCAGTTGCTCTGATCAAACATTGTATTCCCCTTAAAGATATTGTGCTTTTTCTTCAATTCCCTCCAAGGTTTTCTGGTACAACCAATTTTAAACTTATGAATAAGGCTGCCAGCTGGGTCTGTAGGAACTTTTAGTGTTTTGGAAATCTTCTTGTAGCCATAGACTTTCTGATGTAATAAACCAATTTGTTCTCTATAGCTTGTGACTTGGCCATATTTGCTACTCAACTTTAGCACATGCTTGGGCTAAATGTATGCATAACTCTTGAAAAGCTTATTTTTGTAAATTATTACAGTGTCTGGGGGGTTGAATAATTTTGATTGCAATTGTATATATCGGTATGTCTATATCATTAATTCATTTTTTCAATTATATTCCTGTTATCTAATCCCCAGAGCCTGAGCATGAGTTATTCCTGGTGTACGGGAAGGGTCGTCCCGGCGTTATTCGTGGAATGGACATCAACCCTAAAGTTCAGGATGAATACATGATCCCAATCGAGAACCTGATGAACCCTCGAGCTCTGGACTTCCATGCACAGAGTAACTTCATATACTTCGCTGATGCCACCAGCTATCTGATTGGCCGACAGAAGATCGATGGCACGGAAAGAGACATCATCCTTAAAGAAGGTGCTTAAGCTTTCATTTTTATTTCCAATTCATCTTATCGCTGGTGTGAATTTTTCATGTGGTTATAGGTGTATTTTCTTATATTCTGTATGGTTTTCCAGGTATTCACACTGTTGAAGGAATCGCTGTGGACTGGATGGCCAATAATCTCTACTGGACAGATGATGGTCCCAAGAAGACCATCAGTGTTGCTCGGCTCGAGAAAGCTTCTCAGACCAGGAAGACTCTCATTGAGGGCAAGATGACCCATCCTCGAGCGATTGTAGTGGACCCTCGGCACGGGTGAGCTTTAGATCTCCAATAAGGTTGAATTGTATAGCAGTTGTTGGGTTATTTTTGGACTAATAAATTAACCTTGTATCATAAACTTCATTACCTAAAACGTCTCAGTTACGTATGTAACTTTAGTTCCCTGAAGAGGGAACGAGACGCTGCGTTAACCTCTGTGGGAACACCTCTGCGTAATTGTGTCGTGAAGCATGTATGGAATCAGTCCAATGGTGTGATGGAACATCATAGGCGGGTGACATCACCGACCAGGAAACTATAGAGCACTCCACGATCAAACACAGTCACCTTCTGATTGGCCGAAGGAAGTCGATCACAGGCAATGCTGGGAATATGGCAGGGCAACGCAGCGTGTCGTTCCCTCTTCAGGGAACTAAGGTTACATACGTAACTGAGATGTTCCCTTTCGAGGGAATTTGAGCTGCGTTAACCACTGTGGGAACGCTATACCCACGTCGCCGTACGAGCCAGTGCCTGTCTGTGTGAAGCCGAAGCGCACACTAGGAAGAAAGCACAAGTGCCCCGGGCGTAGCGTTGAGGTCAAGGTCGTAAAACCTAACAAAGGTGTGCGGGGAAGACCCCGCCGCATCACAAATGTCTTGGATAGACGCATCACAAATGTCTTGGATAGACACTCCTGACAATAAGGCTTTAGAAGCAGTGAGATGGGCTCGACTACCCACTTAGACATTCTCTGCTTAGACGCAGGGAGCCCCTTCCTGGGGAACCTGGAACAAACAAATAACTGTTCAGACTTCCTCCACAGGGCTGCTCTGTGGACATAGGCATCTAGAGATCTGACAGGGCAGAGCAGATTTAGTTTCTCGTGGTCCGACATCCTGAATGGGTACACCACCCAAAGGAGTGTGGTAAGCAGCTAAGGTTGCCACATACACCTTTATTGTGGAGGGGGATAGCCCTGCAGAGAAACGTTTCTGCAGGAAATCCAGCACTGCACCCACAGGGCAGTTAACTGGGTCCAGCTAGTGTTCTCTGCACCAAGAATTAAATAATTTCCACTTCAAGGCATAAAGTTTCCTCTTGGAGGGAGCTCTGGAGTGAAGTATGGTCTCAACAACCTCGGTTAACAGACCAGAACTTATGAGCACCCTCAGAGACCAAGCCCACAGTTTGCAGAGCTTGGGACAAGGGTGATAAATGGACCCCTTTGCCTCAGAAAGAAGGTCTTTCCTGATCGTAATCTCCATAGGAGGGTCCACTAACAGCGATACTAGGTCCGAAAACCATACTCAGGCCGGCCAGAATGGGGCTATCAGCAGGACACTGGCCCCGTCCTTGCGAATTCTCTCCGGAACTCCCGGGAGTAGAGCGATCGGGGGAAAACAGTACACACGTAGGAGACGTACTTACCCAAGTACGGACACTTACCGAAGAGGAGCTGGTTGAGTAAGGGAGAACCAGAGTGGACAATGAGTCGTCTCTGCGGACGCAAACAAATCCACTTCTGCTCGGTCGAATTTCTCCCATAGGAGCTCCACCTCCTCGGGATGAAGTCTCCACTCCCCTGGCCTCAGCCCCTGCCTCAACAGGATGTCTGCTCCCTGATTTAATTCTCCGGGGGTTTAAAACTGCCCTAAAGAGCAGTTTCCCCCATGACCACAAGAGGATCTGGTGTGCCAGCTTGCATAAGGGGCACGACCGCAGACCTCCTTGATGGTTTATATACGTGACCACCCATGTTTTGTCTGTCCGAACTAACACATGGTGAACTCTCAGGTCTGTGATGAAATGTTTTAGTGCCTGGAACACAGCTATCATCTCTAAGCAGTTTATTTGGTACGATAGATGATGGCCCTACCACAGACCTTGAGCTGGACCACCAATAAGCTTCTTGAACTTGAGCTTGCCTACTGTTCGATTTAATATTCTTAAATCTAGAATTGGACGCAACCCTCCATCCTTCTTCGGAGCAATGAAGTATCAGCTGTAAAAGCTGCTGGGAGGAGGAACCCCTTCTATTGCCTCCTTTTGCAAGAGAGCTTTCGCCTCTTGTTCCAAAACTAGAGCCTGCTCGGGGTTCACCATAGTGGGTATGACCCCGCTGAACCGAGGCGCTGAACCGAGGCAGACGAGACCTGAACTGAATGGCATATCCTTTTTCGGCTGTCTGCAGGACCCAATGAGATACATTCGGCAGAAGTTTCCACTCTTGTCAGAAAATCTACTAAGGGTACCAGTCTCTCAAGACTGGCCCCTGGTATACTTTGAACAGCCAGCACAGCACCTGAAGCTGTGCACAGGCAGGAAATAACTGGCTTGACTGTTCCGTGGAGGATGCGGACCACCCTCGGGTGGATTTCCGCTGAGAGCGTCTGTGCCCTGGCAAATAGGCGGGGTTGTCAGAACGGCCCCCTGAGGGCACCGAAGGGAGACGGGCACCGTAAAACGAGGTGGGAACCGCTGTCCTTTGGGGGGTGCACCCTCAGAAGCCTGGCGCTTCTCAAACTACATCAGCACTGACCTCATCGCTCTCGCTCATATCTTTGAGCAGGTTGGCTTGGTATGCCTGCGGTATCGACATGGTGTGCAGACATGCCGCGGCCTGACCTGCCGCTGAGTACGCCTTCTCCACCAAAGCCGGTGAGTGCCGGTGTATTAAGGGACGATGCCCTCGTCACTCGGGAGAGAGATGGCTCGCAAGCATCTCCTCAGCCTTCAGGGCATCGCCCCATTACCGTGCTGTTTAGCCCTGTAAATATTTGAATATAGGGACGATATAGGACTAAACACCCGATAGGACACGAGTTTCTTCCACAACCTCGACACCTCAGTTGAACACGTGACGGCAGAAAGCGTTCGTCCAGCTTGCTTTTCTGCCGAGTCTCTTATTTATTGGTAGGCCAGTCAAGATTCAATTTGGCAAACACTCGAGTGATCACCTCCACAATTTTCTGGCACGCAGGGGAGTGAAGTGGCGAATCACTCTCACTCTCACCTGCATCGATGCTCACAATATCCAACTCCTCGGAGCTGGATATGTGAAGCACCGGTGCCTCTCCCGGGGGAGGAAGTAACCGCAGAGTGTGCGTCCAACCTCTGGGAAGAGAAGCTGACTGTTTTTGATCACGTTGTGCTTTATAGTTTTCACAGCTGTTAACGCAGCATAAGTTCTCTTGAAAGGGAACTGCCTTAACTGTGGTAAAATTACTGTTATTAAGAACTATGCATTTTGATAATGTTTTTATCTCTTTCAGCTGGATGTACTGGACTGACTGGGAGGAGGACCCAAAGGAGAGCAAGCGAGGGAAGATTGAGAGGGCCTGGATGGACGGAACCAATCGAAACGTTCTGCTGACCTCTAAGACGGTTCTGTGGCCCAACGGCCTGAGTCTGGACATCCCTCAGGGCATCCTTTACTGGGTGGATGCTTATTACGACAGAATCGAGATGGTCTATCTCAACACCACTGCACGCAAGGTGCTGTCACACCTCTGATCTAATAGATGATATTCACATATATTCACACTTGTTTGCATTTAAAGGATTAGGTCACTTTCAAATGAAAATTACCCAAAGCTTTACTCTCCCTCAAGCCCTCCTTGGTTTAAAAGACTTTCTTCTTTCTGATGATCACAATCGGAGATGTATTAATAAATATCTTGACGCATCCAAGCTTTATAATGACAGTGAGAGATAATAGCAAGTATGAAGCTGAAGAGAATCCATCCATCATAAACATACTCCACATGGATTCTGGGGTGGTGGGGTGGGGTGTTAATAAAGGCCTTCTGAAGTGAAGTGAAGCGATGCGTTTGTTTAAAAAATATCCATATTTACCAAGTTATGAAGTGAAATATCTAGGTTCCGCCAAACCACCTTCCGTATTCAACTTAGGAAGAAAGCGCAACGTCTCTCGCAGTTCAAAAATCTTACGCCTACGCCTTCCCTATTGAACTTACGGAAAAAGCTTAACTGACGTGACACCGGTTAGTTTTTTCTGTCACTTGAATATGGAAGGCGGTCTAGCAGAAGCTAGATATTTTACTTCATAACTTGGTAAATATGGATATTTTTTCTTACACAAACGCATCACTTCACATTAGAAGGCCTTTATTAACTCCCCGGAGCTGTGTGGAGTATGTTTATGATGGATGGATGTGGATGGATGGACTTTCTTCAGCTCATACTCGTTTATCCTGCTCACTGCCATTATAAAGCTTGAATGCACCAGGATATTTATTTAGGATTGTGTTCATCACAAAGAAGAAAGTCATATATGTCTAGGATGGCTTCAGGGCAAGCAAATCTTGGGGTAATTTTCACTTTAAAGTGAACTAATCCTTTAAGAATGGAAAACAACAGCTTGAACAATCGATTTACTCACCAATTGTTGATGTAACATATTCTTTCTGCTTAGACGGTTTATGACGGACAGGAACTAAACCACGCCTTCGGCCTGTGCCACTACAAAAACTTCCTGTTCTGGAATGAGTACCGCAGCGGCAGCATCTATAAGCTGGACCAAAACACCAAAACGGTCACTTTGCTACGAAATGAACGGCCACCTATCTTTGAGATCCGCATGTACGATGCCCAGCAGCAGCTAGGTAATTATTGAATGATTTTTGCCTTTGGTTTTTGTGTAAAAAAAGAAAAGAAAATTTGGCTATAGATGTAATTCTTACGTGTGTTCATCACAGGAAGTAATGCGTGCAGAGCGAATAACGGTGGCTGTAGTAGTCTGTGTTTGGCCACTCCCACTGGCAGGTCATGTGCCTGTGCTGAGGACCAATTACTGGATCCCGCAGACAACATCAGCTGTAAAGGTAACGCAAGCATGCATATTTACAAACTAAATAATATGTTAATACAAGCAAATTGTCTCAACCCTTCATTAAATAATCTATTCTTTGCAATTTGCCAAAATGGTGTTATTTATTATATATCTTTTCACATGCTGTTTTTTGCCTATGATATAGCAGGGAAGTATGCAATTATCACCGTCTTCTCCTTTGTTTTATGAAGGGTGGCAATCAGCATTTATGTGCAACACTGCCATCTACTGTGTTGGAGCATTAACCAGACAGACAGTTACTGGATTATTTACAATGTTATATGTGTAGCATTACCTGTAAAACAATGAGTATTTATTTTTTTATTTTTTTAAATATAACAGTAATGGTGAGTACTAGTATATTCTAATGTGGGTATCAAAGGTCATTAACTACGGTGGTTTAGATGTTACATTATACCCTGAATGGTTAAAAATGGCTTTTAAAGATCTGTCAATCATACTGCTGAGGAAATGTTAGAAACTTCCATTCAGAGTGACCCAGGTGAGAAATGTGCCAAATAAAGCAGGATAAGAGTTCATTCAGTACTGGCGGAGAACAATGAAAGAAAAGGCTGAGCAGAAGCAAATCTGTTTGTGCCGGCTGCTCAATCTTTCTTAGGCTTTAATCTGTGTTGATACAATCAGCTGAATTGAACATCAAGCAGTTTGGTTTTTGTGTCTGAATGTTTGAAACAGAAACCCTTCAGATGTTTTCTTTCACGGAGCTTGGCTTTCAACAGAATTATTTACATTTGTGTGTGTGTGTGTTTCTTCACAGCGAATCCATCGTACATTCCCCCTCCGCAGTGTCAGCCGGGAGAGTTCGCCTGTAAGAATAACCGCTGTATTCAAGACCGCTGGAAATGTGATGGAGACAATGACTGTCTGGACAACAGCGACGAGACCGCTGAACTGTGCCGTAAGAAAACACTCACGTCATGCACTTACCAGTCTGTTTGCATGAAGCTTCCACACACATGCAGCTGTTGTCGTTTGTCCATGTGTAGATCAGCACACATGCCCTGCAGATCGCTTCAAGTGTCAGAATAACCGCTGTATCCCCATGCGGTGGCTGTGTGATGGAGACAATGACTGCGGCAACGACGAAGACGAATCTAACACTACATGCTCAGGTGCGCGCACATACACACACATTTGCTATCTTAGTGAGGACATTTCATAGGCATAATGGATTTATATTGTACAAACTAGTCATCATAAACATTCTCTCCCCCTACACTAACCCTACTCCTAAACCTACACATCACAGAAAACATTCTGCATTTTTACATTTTAAAATAGAACATTGTTTAGTATGTTTTTAAAGCTATTTTAAAAAAGGAACTCACAAAATGTCCTCATAAAACATGTTTACGTCGTAATACCAGTGTAATACCCATGTCATTATACAAATTTGTGTCCTCATGAATCATGAAAACAAGCACACACACACAAACATAAAGTCAATTTCTATTTGCAATTAATCTGAATTTGAAGCACTAGGATGTTCTTCACTCTAAGTCCAATGATTCACTCTGTAAAGTTTATGTTTTTGTCGGAGCGTAGGTTGGCAAATTTGATGTTAACTGGATGTTCCTACAGTGTGTTTTTGCCCTGTGGAACTTTTATAAATTAAGCTCTTTTAAAACACACATCCCTTACTTTAATTAATTTGTCTACTTTAATGTCAGTGGCGATGATTCTTTCTCGGTTGGCCGTTAATTGTGAGTTATTTGATGAATTAATTATGTTATATATGAATTACTGAAGTAAATGAACTTTTCCCCAACATTCTAATTTATTGACTTGCACCTATATGTATATACATACAGTGCTATTTGAAAGTTTGTGAACCCCTTGCAGAATCTGTGAAAATATGAATAATTTTACCAAAATAAGAGAGATGAGACATATACGTATATACAGTACACTCTTTGTTATATTGCAGCCATTTGCTAAAATCATGTAAGTTCTTTTTTTTTCCTCATTAATATACACAGCACCTCATATTGACAGAAAAACACAGAATTGTTGACATTTTTGCAGATTTATTAAAAAAAGAAAAACTGAAATATCACATGGTCCTAAGTATTCAGACCCTTTGCTGTGACACTCATTTATTTAACTCAGGTGTTGTCCATTTCTTCTGATCATCCTTGAGATGGTTCTACACCTTCATTTGAGTCCAGCTGTGTTTGATTATGCTGATTGGACTTGATTAGGAAAGCCACACACCTGTCTATATAAGACCTTACAGCTCACAGTGCATGTCAGAGCAAATGAGAATCATGAGGTCAAAGGAACTGCCTGAAGAGCTCACAAACAGAATTGTGGCAAGACACAGATCTGGTCAAGGTTACAAAAAACATTCTGCTGCACTTAAGGTTCCTAAGAGCACAGTGACCTCGATAATCCTTAAATGGAAGACGTTTGGGATGACCAGAACCCTTCCTAGAGCTGGGCGTCTGGCCAAACTGAGCTATCGGGGGAGAAGAGCCTCGGTGAGACAGGTAAAGAAGAACCCAAAGATCACGGTGGCTGAGCTCCAGAGATGCAGTCGGGAAATGGGAGAAAGTTGTAGAAAGTCAACCATCACTGCAGCCCTCCACCAGTCGGGGCTTTATGGCAGAGTGGCCCGACGGAAGCCTCTCCTCAGTGCAAGACACATGAAAGCCCGCATGGAGTTTGCTAAAAAACACCTGAAGGACTCCAAGATGGTGAGAAATAAGATTCTCTGGTCTGATGAGACCAAGATAGAACTTTTTGGCCTTAATTCTAAGCGGTATGTGTGGAGAAAACCAGGCACTGCTCATCACCTGTCCAGTACAGTCTCAACAGTGAAGCATGGTGGTGGCAGCATCATGCTGTGGGGGTGTTTTTCAGCTGCAGGGACAGGACGACTGGTAGCAATTGAGGGAAAGATGAATGCGGCCAAGTATAGGGATAATCTGGATGAAAACCTTCTCCAGAGTGCTCAGGACCTCAGACTGGGCCGAAGGTTTACCTTCCAACAAGACAATAACCCTAAGCACACAGCTAATAACGGAGTGGCTTCACAACAACTTTGTGACTGTTCTTGAATGGCCCAGCCAGAGCCCTGACTTAAACCCAATTGAGCATCTCTGGAGAGACCTAAAAATGGCTGTCCACCAACATTTACCATACAACCTGACAGAACTGGAGAGGATCTGCAAGGAGGAATGGCAGAGGATCCCCAAATCCAGGTGTGAAAAACTTGTTGCATCTTTCCCAAAAAGACTCATGGCTGTATTCGAAAAAAACTGAGCAAAGGGTCTAAATACTTAGGACCATGTGATATTTCAGTTTTTCTTTTTTAATAAATTTGCAAAAATGTCAACAATTATCCATCCATAACCAAACACACATACACAAGGCCAACAAACTTTGCCATAGTCCATCTCAGACTTGAAGAGTCTTGGTATAAATCTACACTATTCATATAATATTTCTGAAAAGTTAAGTATAAAAGTATCAGCTGAAAATATTTATCTTTCATGACCGTCTGCTGAACTCTGAATCAGCTAAAATGTGCTCTAGCTGTGTGTAAATATAGAGTTTATCACACGTGGTATATCTGACGCGGTTCTGGGCTCTTCGGCAAACTGTTGGACTATATTTGACTTCATGACTGAGTTGTATAGTTTCCGCTCTTTAATTTAGACCCTTTCTGTTTTAAGGGCATGGCGGTCTATGATTCTGCATTTGCAAGTAATTCTAGACTGCAATGAAGTGTGATATTTGGTCTCACATAGACACCACTAATTGAACAGTTTCTCACAATGGGCACCAGAATTGAATGGGTCTCAGGTGGCACCAAAATAATATTTTGAGTTTTGGTTGAACTCCCCTTAAAGTGAGTGTGAGAAGATAGTCTCACCTTGACATTGTTGGTCAACTGATCAATCTGAAGAATTTGTGAGATTGTTACACCCCTTCTAGGGTAAAGTGTGCAATATGAAAGACTGATGATTCAGTGAATTTGGAACAATGATGAACTCTTGATTCAGGAGCTGACCAGGCCAAAATAACAAACAATCCCTTTTTAAACCTCTTTCCTAAACCCTAAAACAAAAAAGAAAAGAAAAATACAATACGCAAACCTAAACTCACAAGCTCTTTGAGAAGCGGCTTGTGTGCACTGGGTATGAGCACACAGAAAACTTGACAATTATGGCCCGAAACGTGAGTAAAAATCTTGTTTCGCAGCATGCAGCTCACTGGTACAGATGCAGTGTGGCGATGTGAAGCCATGTGCACATTTTTGAAAGAGCTGGTAGCGCTAAATCACTCCCGCTATTGAAATTACGTAATGACAGGGAAGTGAGTGCAGAAATAAAAACAGTTAATTGTTATTATTGATCTAATTTAAAATGTTCATGAATATGTGTGTTCTGCTTTTTGAAGATTTCACAGCACAGTTTTGACAGCACAGTTTATTTTTTATGCTGACATATTTCCTACTGATTTTCCTGTTTCCTTTATGTGCTAAGATCTGAAGATCTCCCACTTCCCATTTCTGAAGTTATAATTATGAGTGTGAGTGTTTCGTTGTCAGAGACAGTAGGAAACAAATCATTTTTGTTTGTCCAATGTGTGTTCTTTTTTTTTTTGTAACAAATATACAATACACAACAAACAATTACAGATATCCAAATATAAGTACTGTGCATCATACATGCATATTTCAATCATGACAGCACTCAGAATAGGTTTAGCATGTTTGACATATGCATTTGGTCTTAGCATACTCTGCTGCTACAGAGCAAGGACTTGCTTCTGACAGTAGACACACAGCATGTAAGATATACATACATAAATCACATTGCAGAATTAGACAGGTGGAGCTGGGGAGGTTGAGGACCAGCTCACAGCAACCAATGAACCCGACTCTTTAAATGTTCAGCAAGTAATCAACACAGACCTGTCAGTTTGTGCCATGAAGTAAATTCAGTTCGATTCAGTTTACATTTCCAAACAATCACTTTGCTTCGCAAAGACCCGCCCCCTTTAGTTAATGTTGCTATGTCCGACAAGCCATGCTCTCTCAAGCCATAAATAATGTTCGCGGAGCAAAGAGGACACTGACAACACGTCAACAGACGAGACAGAGCAGGTTACTTTTGATATGAAACAGTTTCATATTTAAAATATTGTAATTTTTTAAAGAAGTTTAATCAACAAATAGCGTATAGTGTCTCTTGAATGTGTCGTGACAGATCGCTGTAGCTCCTCGTGAATCGATCATCTCTTCATACTAGTTCATTTATAGCATCAAATAAACATGAATGAACATCAGAAGGAATGTTGTCTCAAAGACGTGAGAACACACAACTTTTCAAGTTCAAGTTCACCAACGTTAATCCACTAACTCCCCTGACTGCTTTGTCGGACAAAATGGCCGATTCGGGGTTATGATTGGTCAGATCTCCTGTCAATCAAACTGTTTACGAAGGGTCAATTGTAATAATCTAGAGACAAAACAGATCTCACTGTGATTGAGTTTGTCTGGTATTACATGAAGCAATGAAAAAGCTAATACCATGTTTGCCATATTGAAAAGTTCAAAATCCTCCTGTAAATACGTCAATAATTAAATAGATCTGAGAATTCCAGTCTGGCGGACACTGTAGAAATGGATAAATCCTTTTTTAATGCATATGACTCCACTTGTAAAACAGCTTTTTTCATAACAAACTCCATGTTAAGTGCTCCACAAAATGAATATTTCATGGCAAATTTGTTGAAGATGAACTGTTTCCACAGAAAAGCAGTGGGGGATGGATTCCAATTCGAGCAAGAGAAAGGACTATATACTTGTTCTGTAAAATGCTGCCATATACTTTTAAGAGTAAACTGGCATGAAGGCTAACACATAATTTTAGATTTTAATGCGTTCAGTTTTGGTTCTCTGTCGCAGCTCGGACATGTCCTCCTAATCAGTACTCATGCGCCAGTGGCCGCTGTATTCCCATCTCCTGGACATGTGACCTGGATGATGACTGTGGGGATCGCTCCGATGAGCCTGCGTCCTGCGGTAAATGATGTGACTTTATGTTGGTGCCAGCTTATTAAAATTAATAAATTCAGCTATTAATATGCATGCGATACTTTTAGAAAAACTAGTTCATTGCTAGTTTTGTCAGTTCCAACTTTGAAGGAAATGTTTATTCATCTATTCAGTGGCCCATGAAAAAGCTCATTTTCGATCAATTCTAAATACTGTTACTGCTATTATATGAGATGAGTTTTTGTTCATTTCCGATGTTATTATTGATCGTTTATGATGTGATGTTTGTGCCATCAGCATACCCAACCTGTTTCCCGCTCACTCAGTTCACCTGTAATAACGGACGCTGTATCAACATCAACTGGCGTTGTGATAACGGTGAGCTTCTGACGTGTTTTTACCCTCTTTTGTTTTTGTGTCCGTTGCATTTTTTCAACAGATTTCCCTCATTTGTCTTTGTTGATCATTTCATGTGTCTTTTGTGTAACATCATGTCCTCTTCTTTTGACCATTTGCCCCTCCCCCTGTGTCACATGGGCTGTGTGTTGCAGAAAAGGATTGTGGGGACAGCTCTGATGAGTTCAATTGTCCGAACCCGACCGGTTAGTGCATAGATCAACATGCACCATAAATTTACTTGTGTTATTATAACATTATAATGACATCTCAACAGGAAATACCTATGAAGCTATCTAAAATATCTGCAGCAATTCATTATTGCCCCAAAATGTAAAAAAAAAAAGAAAAGAAAAAAAGCCCCTGCCCAACTCACTTTAACTAACCTCACTATTAACATCCATAAGAAGAGATTTAGCTTTAAATATTAACCAGTGTTCATTCCCAGTGGTGCATGTGTGATCTATGCAGTTTCTGTGATGTTTATTATTGATTTTCTATTGTTACAAAGTTGTTAGCTGTGTGAAATGTGTCTAAAGACAAGCTGCCTATTTACCATGTTATATTAATATGAAATGCTCAGCCTAAATGTCACTTGTTTTTATATTTGTATTACAAATGAATTCGATCAAATTATAGTCTATAGCTCACATGGATATTCCATGTTGATCCAGTGTATCTAAGAAAAATGTTTCTCAGCATGACTGTTTCTTTTATATTGGTAAAGAATTAAAGGTAGCCTGTAACTTCTTTAAAGCAATTGAAACTTAGTTTTTTTTAGTTTCAGTCAAAAGTTTGGACACACCTGTTCTTTCATAAGATTAATAAAAGTCACCAAATCCTCAAAACTGTGAAACAATGCAAATTGACCCTTCGCAAAGACTCGTCCCCTTTAGTTACCGTTACTATGTCCGACAAGCCATGCGCTCTCACGCCACACATCATGTTCTCACGCAGTGAAAAATACATCGAGGAGCAAAGAGAAGAGTTTCATATTTAAAATATTGTCATTTTTTAAAGAAGCTTAATCAATAAATAGCGTATAGTGTGTCTTTAATGTGTCGTGACAGATCGCTGCGGCTCCTCGTGAAGCGATGATCTCTTCATACTAGTTCATTTATAGCATCAAATAAACATGAATGAACATCAGAAGGAATGTTGTCTCAAAGACGTGAGAACACACGACTTTTCAAGTTCAAGTTCACCAACGTTAATCTACCAACTCCCCTGACTGCTTTGTCGGACAAAATGACGGATTCGGGGTTATGATTGGTCAGATCGCCTGTCAATCAAACTGTTTGTGATGGGTCAATTACAGAATGGGAATATCAATTGTTTTATTTTAATACTCTAAGTTAAACTAAATGAAAATGAGAAATTTTAGCAACTAGCTGAAATGGAATGAGCTTACTTTTTTAATATTTTATTTTATAATTAAAATGCCTTTTTATGGTTTTAGTTTTTTGTTAACGATAATAACAACCTTGACAATTTATGTTTGTCTCATTTCGAGGAAAATCCTTATCAACAGGTTTGCTCTAATTGTAAGAAGCAGTGTGTCCAATCCTTCGACTGTTGGTGTACTTACTTCATACATTGTATTTTAGGGGATCATAGCATACGTTTGACAATTTAACCTCTTGCAGACAATGACTGTGGTGATAACAGTGATGAAGCCGGCTGTAGTCATTCATGCTCCAGTGCTCAGTTTAAATGTAACAGTGGTCGCTGTATACCCGACTACTGGACCTGCGACGGAGACAACGACTGCGGTGACTACAGTGACGAGACCCACGCCAACTGCACTAACCAGGGTGAGTTCATGACACTATGTTCATGACTTCAATGGGTTGAATTGAGAATACAAAATGATATGCTTTGGGCTCATTTGTCAGGAAGGGAAATAAAGATATAAAAGGAGCCATTGCTCAGAAAGAACCATATTAAAGGGTTAGCTCACCCAAAATAAAACTTTTGTCATTAATTACTCTGCCTCATGTCGTTCCACACCCGTAAGACTTTCGTTCAGCTTCAGAACACAAATTAAGATATTTTTGATGAAATCTGATTTCTCAGTGAATTGACAGCAAGATAATTTTCACTTTTAATGCATATTTAAAACAGTTCAAGTGACTACAGTGGATCAACCTTAATATTATAAAGCAACGAGAATACTTTTTGTGCACCAAAAAAACAAAATAACGACTTTATTCTACAATATCTAGTGATGGCCGATTTCAAAAGCGTTTCTTTGCATCTTTTGTTTCGAATCTGTGGAGCATGGATCAAACTGCCAAAGTCATGTGATTTGAGTAAACAAGGCTACGTTAGGTCATAAGTGTTTCGAAATGTTTCAAATATGTTTTAGTATCTTTCTGGGCATCTGAAAGTGTAAATTAACTCGCTGTCAATAGAGACTTCACTGAGTCATTGGATTTCGTCGAAAATATCTTTGCTTTCTGAAGATGAATGAAGGTCTTACGGGTGTGGAATGACATGAGGGTGAGGAATTAATGACAGAATTTTCATTTTTTGGTGAACTAACCTTTTAAGGCACATCTTGAGTTAATTATTGAAGAATCCTTGCGTTCATATACACTACTGCCATTTTTACCCAAATATAGACTCTCTCTCTCTCTCTCTCTCTCTCTCTCTCTCTCTCTCTCTCTGGGATAAATGTGTTTGCCAGCAGCTCTGTTAGCTCTAGAGTCAGATACGAAGCACATTACAGGGTGATGGTGAATTTAAAAAGGGATTATTACAAACAAATCCCACCACACAATAACAATAACACACAATAGTTTTATTCGCCTTTAAAGGACTCACTGTTTACCTTTGTTAATTTAGCAGATATTTTTAAATTACTTTTTTTTTTTTGTTGAGTTTTTATCTTCCAAATGAAGAATATAACAACATAAATGATGCATCCTAAAGTGACAGTAACATGAGAAGGCAAGTAGAATAGCGCTTTATACAATAAAGATCGTTTCAAAGCAGCTTCACAGTAATAAATAATAAAATAATAAAAAACAATAACAGAATGCAAACTTAATCAAATTTGAGACAAATTCTAATTCTGCTATAGGGCAGCGATACAAAGACAAGATTCAGCTCATTTTCATTTAATTCAGTGCAATAACTTGCAAATTCAGTTATAAAGCAGCTCTACCGAAGACTACCGATGGCTTCATCGTCTTGCTCAATTCAGTTCAAGCTTTGTTCTCTTCCGATAATATCCGTGTTGTCAGATCAATAACTTTACTAAATATTAGTGCCACAATACAAATAAATTCCAAAGTTCCTTAGTAAATGAAAAGCTAAAAGCATGACAGAGATAAACAGCATTGAAATAGTAGGACATTCTTTTAACAAGGTTAGGTTCTATTTCGAAAGTTCCTAGGTCACTTCTTGATGTTACAAAAGTGTTGAATTACTAGCTAGCTGGAAAGACGAGGAGCTCTGTCTTCACAAATTTAGAGATAGAAGTTCCGTTCAAGGTAGGGCTGCTTGTCATTGGTGTAGCATTAGTAGGACAATCAGTTTGCCTGGATATTGAAAAGAGGAGGGGGCCCAGTACTGAACCCTGAGGCACACCCTTGGTTTTTTATGGAACTTAAACACTTCTCCCATATCTAAGCCTAGATATGTGTCTAAAGATTTTTTACACAGTGTAAAACTGATGAAACTGTAGATTGTTCACAAATGTTTTCACCCAAGTAAATATATATTAGTTTGGACATTGCTATAAATTGTCTCTATTATTCTTCTTTTTCCTCTCAACAGCAACCCGTCCTCCCGGTGGCTGTCACACAGATGAGTTCCAGTGTCGTGTGGATGGGTTGTGTATTCCCCTCCGCTGGCGGTGTGATGGAGACACTGACTGCATGGATCTGAGCGATGAGAAGAACTGCGAGGGTGTAACGCACATGTGTGATCCAGCAGTGAAGTTTGGCTGCAGGGACTCTGGTAATAATGCAGAAAATATATATGATATTAGATAAACTGAGATATTTTCTCAGTTTATTGGTTTGTTGTTCTCAGACCAATCAGTAAACTGATTCGGTCTTCTCTGAAGATTTAGTGACCCATGAGTAGACTTTTATGATTGAATGGGTTATAATCATCTAAGACTTGGTCATGTTTAAGGAGAAAAATGTAGGCGTATATAGTTCAAATGTTTTTTTGTTTTTTTTTTCAATCAAATACTTTGAGTAATCACTTAAAATAGGTTCATTTTCCATATTGCAAAATATATTATATTTAGGTGAATATTTGGTCCCACTTCCTTAACTACCATGTTCTTATGTCAAAAAATCTGTAACTGAGGTGTAAATTGTGGTAAACGTCTATAATTGAAATGTCACATGGGTAAGGTTAGGACAGGTTTGGTGGTATGGGTAGGTTTAAGGGGGGGTAAAGGGGTAGGATCAACATTGTTAGATAATTATGTAGTCATCTGTAAACGAATCCACGGAGGCAACCCAAGTGCAGTTTATTCACAAATCCATAAACATGAAACAGAGTCCTTACATGAAACATCAAGTCTACGCATGGCATGGCAAAAACAACAAAACAAGAACAAACTTGAGCTCACCACCGTGTTACAGGGACATAAATCCACAAACATCGACCAGGTACACGGAGACATGACTAAATAGACAGACTAATGACAAACGATGAACACCTGTGAACAATGATTAAACCCAAGAACCAATCAAAACAAGACACAACACAGGGGGATCACATGACACGGAGCACATGGCAGGATCACATGACAAACAGGGGATCACATGACATGACAGCTGGAGCACATGGAATAACAAACAAGACACATGACAATGACAAAGACTAGAAACATGAACAAAACCAAAACTAGACCTTACATCATGCAATTACATGCAGGAATTTTTTTTAATTACAAATGCATCATGAACATATATTTACTAAATAAGTTCATTGTATCAAATGATTATTTTTTGACACTTAATATAAAGTGGGTCCAAGAAGTAATTCCCAGAATTCCCTGTTCACAAGTAATTTAGTTAGGTTCTTTTGCACAGTTAACATGTTAACAAGAATATATTTTGTGTTTTTTTTTTTTTTTTTGTGTAGCACGGTGTATCAGTAAGGCTTGGGTGTGTGACGGTGACAGTGACTGTGAAGATAACTCCGATGAAGATAACTGCGAGGCGCTGGTGTGTAAACTCTCCCATCACGTGTGTGCAAATGACACCAGCATTTGTCTGCCCGCCGAGAAACTCTGTGATGGCAAAGACGACTGTCCCGATGGCTCCGATGAGAAACTCTGTGGTAAGACTCATTGCGGTTACATGAGATGACGTTGAGATGAATGCCTCATGCTGTTTGGAAGCATGTTTGACCAACATTTAAGTGAATAAATTGCATTAAAAAGAATCAATCCATTTGGATAACACAGTTTTAGCATAAACAAACTAATTATGACTAACTATTAGTTTGTATTAAGATTTTATTATCGGTCAGTATACTGTAATTTTAAAAAAAATGTATACCTGAGCATCATCACTGAAACTATAGCAGCAAATCAAACACGTTAAATGTGCATTTTTTTATTTTATTGTGTCATTTCATGCTTTACAATGTTAATGTAAAGGCTTTGAAATGCTTTCAGTGTTCCTCTGTCCCCTTTGTTTGTCATTACTCTCTAACTGTATTGTTTCTCTTGGTTTAGATCTGTGTTCTCTGGACAATGGTGGCTGCAGTCATAACTGTACAGTGGCTCCGGGTGAAGGCATTCTATGCTCGTGCCCACTGGGCATGGAACTGGGCACTGACAACAAGACGTGTCAAATCCAGGGCTTCTGTGCCAAACACCTGAAGTGCAGCCAGCGCTGTGAACAGGACAAGTTCAATGTGAAGTGCTCCTGTTATGATGGCTGGGCCCTTGAACCTGACATGGAGAGCTGCAGGAGCACAGGTGAGTAGCATTCCAAATCCACACAAAAATATTTAGGTCTAAATTTAAGATTCATGTATTTGAATAGCAAATCAAATTTGCTAGGGTTATCGTGGCCTGGTGGTGAGGGAGTCGGGCTTGTAATCTGAAGGTTGTTGGTTCGATTCCCACGCCGGCAGGAATTGAAAGTGGGGATTGTGAATGAACAGCACTCTCTCCACCTTCGATACCATGACTAAAGTGCCCTTGAGCAAGACACCTAACCCCTAATTGCTCCCCTTGTAAGTCGCTTTGGATAAAAGCGTCTGCTAAATGATGAAAAAAAAAAAAAAAAAAATTTAGTTTCACATTTTTTTGCATAAACTAATAAACGTAAAGTGATGTTTATTTATCAGCCATACGTAAATGAAACGGGTAAGATTTCCGTAATAGTACTAATGCACTGAATATGTTTTAAATACTCAATAACCAGGTTTATAGATTTATCATCAATAAATCCAATTTGTGTTAATCTCACACATTTTAACTAAGTGAATATAGCTTTTTCCACAACTATATTTATATTCATAATTTAATAATGTTCAAACCTGAAAACATTTAATTGTTTTGACAATAAACAGATTTATGATGATTGTAAGCAATTGAAATAAATGTGTTTTGTTTTGCGTTGCATTTTTTGTTCTTTTTTTTGCGTTGCGTTTCACGTGTTTTGTCTTGTTTTGGTGTCAGAAAACGTCTTTGTTTTGGCATTTAGTGGCAAAACAAAACTCATGAAATAGTTTCTGAATGAAAAATGTTTGACAGTACACCCTAAAATAAACACATGGAAAGAATCGGTAAAGAAAAAAAAAATAGAATAGATATGACAACTATGTGCGCTAGAGGA
The DNA here is from genome assembly GCA_037194245.1 of Opsariichthys bidens. NCBI lineage: Eukaryota > Metazoa > Chordata > Actinopteri > Cypriniformes > Xenocyprididae > Opsariichthys > Opsariichthys bidens. Next base: position 3,204,732 of record CM074312.1, on the reverse strand, counting down.
AAACTTTCACCCGTGCACAGGAAGGGGTCTTCTGTAGAGTCATTGCAACTTTTTTTCCTTCAAAGACTGAAAATTGAAGTTTTAGTCTAAGAGTCGTGTGTGACAGAAATGCTGAAAATGGCGGGGAGCTGTTTGGCAGCATAATTGATGGTTTATTTTTGTAATGAAAGAATGCAAATGCCAGAAGATTTACTGTGACAGGAAGTGGCACAGCAGCCCACTCAGCCAATCAAATGATGAATTATGTATTGCTGGACGTATTTCATATTCCTTTGAGAAATAAGAATCATTTAGATAAACAGAGGAAATGTCACAGACGTGTATGTGTTTGCCAATCTCACATAATTTTACAGACATGTTCAAAATGTCCGATCATTTACCCAGTTCAATACTTTACTTTGGCGAATCGTGAGTTATGGCATTCTTTCAGTGAGTTCATTGTTTTTCCAGATCCGTTTAAACCCTTCATCATCTTCTCCAACCGTCATGAGATCCGACGGATTGATCTTCACAAAGGAGAGTTCAGCGTGTTAGTGCCAGGCCTGAGGAACACCATCGCTCTCGACTTCCACCTCAACGAGAGCTCGCTCTATTGGACGGATGTTGTTGAGGACAAAATTTACCGTGGGAAGCTGTCAGAGAATGGTGGTAAGTTTTACTTGTAATTACAAAAATACATTGAACTTGCAGTACAGTGATATATGCAGTGGTCTGAATACACCTCTTCTGTGATTAGCAGTATTATGTAATAAAGCTCATTCTGATTCTGATGTTTTAAGTTTATGAATCCATTTTTATTGTTTGTTTCTAGAGGGACAATGTAAAAATGGAACTAGCCTGATATAATGAAGAAAAAAACGAATTAAAAGATTGAAAAATAGTTAAAGTGCCCCTATTATGTTATTTTAAAGGTTTCAAATGTTGTTTTGGCATCTCCCACAACAGGTTTACATTCATCCGAGGTCAAAAACACTTTAATTTTGTCATAATATCCATTACAGTCTGAAACGGTTTGCTCAAGGATTCGGTCTCTCTAAACCCCGCCTTTCCCCGCTCTGCTCTGTTGTGATTGGTCGACCACTTACAGCACATCTTAGAAATCAAACACTCATTACCATATCTAAATTTCAGCTCCGAATCTTCCTCAGCACTTGATGCACAGCGATACGAACAGTAACGATGGCGTCAGTTTTACCGTTTCAATTTCATCAAAGTGGATTTGCTTTGGCAGCAAAAAACAGCGTGTTCCTGACATGAACAACTTGAATCAAACTCTTCCAGTCTCAGATACAACTAGTGCTTGAGGGCGGGGCAAAGAGACGCTGTTCAGCCAATGAAGAGCAGAAGCGGGCATTATGCGAATTAGTTACAAACAGAAACTGACGACTCGTTTCAGGCAGTTCAGAATCACTTCTTTCTTTTGTGAGAATAAAAATCCATTTATCATTTACATTCACAATCAGCTCTATTACACACTACATGAAAGTGTAATGGGGCACTTAATTTGTAGGTATAATTCTTCATTATTATGTCTTGTGAATAAATATATAAAATATAAAAATTGCTCCACTTATTAATATTTGAAAAAAAAAATGGTCTGCCTTAAGCAATGTGGTACAACTAACATCTCACTCCTGGTTGTCTTGTCACATGACAACAGAATGCTTCCATGTTGGTTACAACATAAATTGATTTTTTTGAAAGTTTATTATTAATCAAAATATTAGTAATACTGTTTTTTTTTTTCTGTAATCTCAAGATGTTTAAACCTTCTACGCATTTTTTACTTTCCCCACAACAAAATGTCAAAAAATGTTTAATTAAGACGTTATACATTGACTATAATATGGACCTTTTACAATTAACCAATAGTTGGGTAGTAAAAATATTCCTGTACATATATTGTCTCTGTTCCTCCCTCTTTCCTTCATTTTTATTTCACACAGCAGCTCTGACCAGTTTTGATGTGGTGATCCAGTATGGATTAGCTACTCCTGAGGGTCTGGCTGTAGACTGGATTGCTGGAAATATCTACTGGGTGGAGAGTAATCTAGATCAGATTGAGGTGGCCAAACTGGACGGTACGATGCGCACCACTCTACTGGCTGGAGATGTGGAGCATCCGCGAGCCATCGCTCTGGACCCCAGAGAGGGGTAAGCAATCCATCATTACCAGTTTAATACTTCTGAAACTTGTGCTTTGAGTCCCCTTCAGTGTGTGCTAATTTAGTATATACTATATATATATATATATATATATATACTATTTTGAATTAGGATGGATTAAAAGGATTTAGAATAAAACAAAACAAGCTAAAACAGTTACAAATTAAAAATCAAGATGCAAGATGGTATTGTGTTTTTTATTTTAATTTGTTTCTTTAACTGGCATTTTTTTTATGAATCAGCATTCTGTAAGGGATCATCTGTATCTGTTTTGGTTGAGTTTGACACTCGTTTTAGTTCAGTTTCCTGTGTTTCAGTTTGTTTCTATAGTTTCTAATTGATTGATTAAGTTGTACACCTGTGTACACACTTCTTTGGTTTTTGTGTGCATTTAAGCTCTATTTTTCTTTCAGTTCATTGTCTGTTCTCATCAAAGTATTCTGGTTGTCCCATTAGTGTTTTGAGTCAGGTGTTTTGTTATGAATTGAAATAAAGTCACTACTGCCAGCATATAGATCCAGCTTTGCTCATCTTTACTTCAAACTAGTGTGACAGAAGAACAGACCATTCATACGGATCTAGTGGCAGTTTGAGTCCTCCTCCTCTCCCAGGGGGATTGCTCCCTCGTGGGACACACAGAGGATTTTTTAGACCTTGTGCATCTAGTACACTATGAGGAAGATAGCTTCTGTGTGAGACGAGAGCACGCCTGCCTGGAGACAGATCATGAGGGAGTTTCCAGAAGTTTACAATTGGTGAGATCCTCCAGGAGGATCACAATGCTGCTGTCTACACCGCACACTGTGTACCACCCACCACTTCCGTCCCAACGGACTTGAAGCCAGAGCACTGTCTTGTCAGCCAAGGCAAATGTAAGCGTGCTGAACTCAGCACCCCTAATACTGTTTGAGGAGATGGAAGGATGATTGCATTAAGCCCGTTTCGTCACCTAACACAGAGTTATTAAAGTCTTTGATGTTCCCGCCCTGCCTCACTCTCCCACATCCTCTACCTGTTCTGCGTTGGCCAAAAGGGCCGTTCCTGAAAAATCTACCTGTCCTGTATCGGCCAAAGAGGCTGTTGTTGGGCTTTCTATCAGGTTAGGCTGTTAAGCTTTTTTTTTTTTTGTATCAGCTAGAAAGACCATTTCATTACACTCTGCCTGCACTGCCCAGTCCTTCTGCCCTGCCCTCACTGCTTTCACATCAGCCCTTCATCTCCTCCTACGCTGCCTGGTCTATGCATCGTGGACCTGCCTCGGACTGATAGTCCACCAGCTCGACCCTGGACTGTTGACCTGTTTGCTCCGTCTAGTACCTCCAAGCCCATCACTCCACCTTGGCCTGTCGACCCGTTGGCTTCACCGTGGCTCCTCATCCCCTCTGCTCTCTGGGAATGTTATCCCATTCAGCTCCACCAGGCTTCATCGTCCCTTGTTCAGTCATCGCTCTGCCGTCTTCATGGAATTATGGGCCTTATTCGTCTTTGATTTGTCCTTCCACCCATTGGCTTCATCAGGCTCCTCCTTCCCACCAGTTCCACCTCAGTCCTCCGACACTCTAACTTTGCCTCAGATGCTCGTCCTCACACCTCCATCATGATTTCCAGGACCTTCTGTGTTGCCCGGTCTCTTCGGCTCTCCCTGGGTTTCTTTTGCCATCATCACCCCTAGTTCCGCCTACTATATCTCCACCATGGCTCTTCCCTCCTTCGACTCCACTGTAAAACTATACCCTGGCTCCTCCTACCATTGTCCTCCTCGCTGTTGTCTTCTCCCTGGCTCTTCTTGTTGTCTTCTCTACCCTGGCTCCTGTGGTCATCCCTGTTCTGCGTCCTCCACCTAAGCCCCCTCCCATAACATTTTAATGTAAACACTAAAGAACATTCAGTTATTGGAAAAAATGTATTTAATTATTTTATTGAATCTATAATTATTTAGTAATTTCAATATATTGCCACTCCTAGTTTCTGTAAATAAAAACTTGAAAATAAGCAGTTTTGTCATTACAACAGAACTACCAGAATTACCTTCAATATTGTCTTGAGATTGGGTGCCTTGAGGTGAGAACCATTGCTTTAAAGGAATGGGCCTTCCAAAGAAGGAAACATAATTCTCTCAACTTTTATGTTTGAAGAATGTTCACTGTGCTCTTTTACATATAGTAAAAGCCAGCTCCAAATGCACCAGCTTTTTGTTTTTGAGACTAATTAAACTTTTGTAAGCAGCATAAAAAAAGCCCTCATCTGTACTCTGATTCTTTAGAATCCTATTCTGGACAGACTGGGATGCCAGCATGCCTAGAATAGAGGCTGCATCCATGAGTGGACATGGCAGACGCACCATCCATAAGGAGACAGGCAGTGGAGGATGGCCCAATGGACTGACTGTGGACTACTTGGAGCGCCGCATTTTGTGGATAGATGCCAGGTAATGTTTTATGTGTTGTACTTTACCAGTACACTCTCTCAGAAAAAAAACGTGTAAAAATTGTTCCTTTAGAGGGGTAACAGCTTTTCACTGAGGCACCATCCATAAAAGGGCAACTTTGTATGTTATTTAGCTCTAAAAGTTGTATTTAGCACCTTACAGTAGTAATATGAACTTTCAGGGGTAATTAAGGTATAAAGGTGTCCTTTTAGGGGTACTGCCCTGTTTTGCACATTATTTTCTGAAAATGTAGGTCATGGCTTTTGGATAAATGGAAGTTGGTCCTAGAGCAAACCAGTCAGTGACCTGACCCTATCCTGGAAGGCAACTGTCCTGTAGAGTTTGGCTCCAACACACATTCCTGAAAGTTACTAGTGATCTTGAAGACCTTGATTGGCTGGTTCAAGTGTGTTTAATCAGGTCTAAACCTAAACTCTGATAGATAGTGGCTTTCCAGGAGCAAGATCTGACATTTCTGTCCTAGAACTAACCAAGCAGTGTCCTGACCCTATCCAAATCTCTAACCCAGGGGTGTCCAATCCTGCTCCTGGAAGGCAACTGTCCGGTAGAGATTGGCTCCAACACACATTCCTGAAAGTTTCTAGTGATCTTGAAGACCTTGATTAGCTGGTTCAAGTGTGTTTAATCAGGTCTAAACCTAAACTCTGATAGATAGTGGCCTTCCAGGAGCAAGATTTGACATTTCTGTCTTAGAACAAACAAAGCAGTGTCCTAACCCTATCCAAATCCCTAACACAGGGGTGTCCAATACTGCTCCTGGAAGGCTACTGTCCTGTAGAGTTTAACTCCAACCTGCTCTAACACACCTTTCTGGAAGTCTCTAGTGATCCCAACAATCTTAATTATCTGATTTAGGTGTGTTTAATCAGGTCTAAAGCTAAACTCTGCTAGGTAGTAGGCTTCCAGGTGCAAGATTTGACATTTTTGTCCTAAAACAAACCGAGCAGTGTCCTGACCGTATCCCAATCTCTAACCCATGGGTGTCCAATCCTGCTCCTGGAAGGCTACTGTCCTGTAGAGTTTAACTCCAACACACCTTCCTGGAAGTTTCTAGTGATCCCGATGACCTTGATTAGTTGGTTCACGTGCGTTCAATCAGGACTAAAGCTGAACTCTGCTAGATAGTGGTCTTCCAGGAGCAAGATTTGACATTTCTGTCTTAGAACAAACAAAGCAGTGTCCTAACCCTATCCCAATCCCTAACCCAGGGGTGTCCAATCCTGCTCATGGAAGGCTACTGTCCTGTAGAGTTTAACTCCAACACACCTTCCTGGAAGTTTCTAGTGATTCTGATGACCTTGATTAGCTGGTTCACGTGCATTTAATCAGGACTAAAGCTGAACTCTGCTAGATAGTGGTCTTCCAGGAGCAAGATTTGACATTTCTGTCTTAGAACAAACAAAGCAGTGTCCTAACCCTATCCCAATCCCTAACACAGGGGTGTCCAATCCTGCTCCTGGAAGGCTACCTTCCAGTAGAGTGTAGCTCCAACCTGCTCTAACACACCTTCCTAGAAGTCTCTAGTGATCCCAACAAATTTAATTAGCTGGTTTAGGTGTGTTTAATGTATGACCATGGAAATGGTTTAATTATGTCTTATGTCGTAGATCTGATGCAATCTATTCAGCCAAGTATGATGGGTCAGGACTGATCGAGGTGCTCAGAGGACATGAGTATCTCTCGCATCCGTTCGCTGTGACTATGTATGGCGGAGAGGTTTACTGGACAGATTGGCGCACAAACACACTGGCCAAAGCCAACAAATGGACAGGAAACAATGTTACTGTGGTTCAGAGAACAAACACGCAACCTTTTGACCTGCAAGTATACCACCCATCTAGACAACCCCAAGGTAATCTTCAAATTTTATTTAAAGTTACTCCAATATCAGTATCACTAATGCCTGTTTCAAAGTTGTAGTATATGATATAACAATGTAATACATAACACTGTAACCAACACAGTTCAACCACCTTTCATAAAGAGCTGGTTTGAATTGCTTGATTCTAGTGGATTCCAAAGTTGATTCCAATAGTGTGATCATTATATATATATATATATATATATATATATAACAGAATTCTCCCAAATGTTGTCCCAATTACAGTTGTTACAGTTCACTTAACATATTAAGTGTCCTATGAAATTATATACATATATATACTATATAAGATGTTTACCAAATTGATAGATTAATTTATTGTGTTAATAATTGAAAATTTGTTGAACATGAAATCTGTAGTTGCCTTGATTAATTTATTGGCTGAATGAGTGAATGAACAAATTCAACTCGACAAAACGAAGTCGTATTGCTCAATGACGTTTTCTAGTAAAAAACTTTTTTATGGGTAAAAAAATATGTATATTGGGTAAAATTGTGCATTTTTAATTTAGTAGAACTGTTTTCGACACTTTCATTATTAGTGGCATTTCTCTCAACTTCTTGAGCGCTCATTGCAATGCATTCTGGGATACTTATTAATGAAGTCTCATTAATAATAATGAACGTTCACTTCGTGATATTTATCTCCTCAAGCAGTTTTCAATGTAAACACCCACAGTTATTTCCAGATTCCACAATATTCAGCATGAAGTGTCATTTTGAGCTTTTATAGCAGCTCTTTTAATGGTATGATTAGTTACTGAGTAAGGTTTAAGACTGCTGATCATATTGAGTGGCCAGTCTGCTTGATGGACACACATGTTGATGGTGTTTGGCGCTTCTTAATGCAGCTTGTGAATAAACTTGTCATGATAGTTTAGCTCACTGACTTCGTCATATAGGGGCAGACATCTGTTTATTCATGTCTGACGGGAGCAGACAAGAGGGGATGAATTGGATTAGACATGCTTTCAGAAATTCCTCTCTCTGTTTTAAACCTTTAACCTTTGGATTTCCTGATGCCGGTATCAAAATACCCCTATTTAGAAACATATATATATATATATACATCATAAATCAGCCAAGTAAGCACAGATTCCGATAATCACAAAAAAAAAAAAATAGTCAAACTCAATATTGAAGCTCAATATTTCACCTCCTCTTTATCTCAGTCTGTTTCATCTCTCTCCAGCACCGAACCCGTGTGCCGCTAATGGTGGTTTGGGTCCATGTTCTCACCTGTGTTTGATCAACTATAATCAGACGTTCTCCTGCGCCTGTCCTCACCTCATGAGACTGAGTGAAGACAACCACACCTGCTACGGTACGAGCTAGCGCTCGAGTCGAGTTCTGGATTTTCTTTCCACCATAGAGTGTAAATAAAGACACTTTGCAGAATGTTCAGGCTGCTCTTTTCCATACAATAAAAGTGGAGCTGTGGACCAAAATAAATGGCACGCAAAGCATTATAAAGCAGCATAAAGTTAATTCATACAACTTGCTCGCTGTATTTTGGATCTTTCGATCTGTTTTATACCATATGTCAACTTTATACGGCAGGTTTATGGTGATTGATTTGCAGTGTGATCTTTCCAGTTGCCATTTACTGTCATTGTATATAGTATGTAGAAGAGCAAGATAATAATATAACACATTGAAATGCATCTTTATAATTCCTAATATTTGTTTAAATAGTGAAATATTGTCTTCAATGATACATAAAATAAAGAAAGCCGTTTGGCAAAATATTTCTTTAAATATATGTTTTATTCTGTTCTGATTATCACAGAAAATAGACTTTCCCTTCGTTTACAGTAGTTTTACAGTAATGCTCTTATAGTGGAAGACCTGCACGTCAGACCAAATTTCTTCAAGAAACCTTTAACTTTTCTTTAAATATGATGAGTACTGTCTCATAGAAATTCCAACTACACCCTAAACAATTTTGTAAATATACGGCCTGGTGTTATATTAATACGAACAGAAAAAAAAAGTACTGGTCATTTTTCTATCCATTGCCATTTTTGTTTGGTTTGGTGTGTCTCGTATCTGGCCTCAGTCAGGACACTTGTCTCTGTCTCTCTTTCAGAGTCGCGTCAGTTCCTGCTGTACGCCCGTCAGATTGAGATAAGAGGAGTGGATATCTATAATCCATACTACAACTATATCATCTCCTTCACCGTCCCCGACATCGACAACGTCACGGTTGTGGATTACGACGCTCTGGAGAAGCGTATCTATTGGTCGGATGTTCGGACTCAGACCATCAAGAGAGCCTTCATCAACGGCACAGGAATAGAGACCGTGGTGTCTGCAGGTACAACAATCTTTGACGAATTTGAACTGTTTTCGACATTGATAAAAATCATAAATGTTTCTTGAGCTGCAAATCACATGCTGAAAATTCAGCCTTGATGACAGGGATAAATTACACTTTACTGTATATTCAAAATAGTTCTTTTAAATTGTAATAATATTTCACAGTATTTTAGTTTTTTTGAAGTAAATGCAGCCTCGGTGAGCAGAAGAGCCTCCGGTAAAAAACTTTACAAATTCTCAGTTTGTACTAGTTCAATTTCCCAGGTTTAAATTCAAAGCAAATATGAGAATTTTCAAAAATGAACTATGACTTCATACAGACTCAATGAAAGCTAAAATCATAAACAGCATTGGAGCAACTCATAAAGTCTTACAATTTTGTTGTATGCAATAATTCTCTCAAAACATAAAATCTTAAGCTTCTGTCAATGCAATCGCAATTTTTACATTTCATTTCTTGCATTATGAACTCACCAAAGCATTTCATGTTTTCATCATTTTAATAGCTTTTAAAAGTATTCCCTTACAGTACGTTTGAAAAATCTAAATCCAGTCAAACACACACACACACACACACACACACGCTGGATTTATATTTTTAAAATGTACTGTAAAGGAAGACGAGTGCTTTGTTTAATAAAAATATGAGAATAATAATAATAATTGCATGAATCATAGCTTAATGCTGAATTTAGATTTTAAAAGCTAGTACAATTATGAAAATATGACTTGTTTTGGTGAGCTCATAATGTAATAAATGTATCATGTAAAAATGAGTACATTATGAGCTCAAGATTTTATTACATTTTGATCAAATTAGTGACATTATAATCACGGTCTTCATTTACTCACCTCATGTCCTTTCTTCTGTGGAACACTAAAGGAAAATTATTATTAAATTATTATTATTATTATTATTAATATTAAATTATTTAAAAAAAAATGTCTCTGTGTTTTTGTCCATACAATGAAAGTCAATGTTGTTTTGGACCTTGATGAATTTCATGAAATGGACAAAAACAATATTTTGTGAAAGAAAGAAGGTCAGGTTTGTAATGACACGAAGGTGAGTAAATGATAACAGAATTTTCATTTTTGGCTAAACTACCCCATTGAGTTGAATCCCATAATTCTATTCTGAGTTCACATAAGGCTTTAGAATATCAGGATGTTGTTGTTGAAGTCAAATGTTATCGTGTGAATGAGAATCTCGGTCATTGTTTACAGTTCAGAACGGCTGTCGTGTTTACAGTTGAGTGTTTTTTGGAGAGTGCTGTTTAAGTAAAATTAGCACAGCCCTCAAAACCAAATTACAGACGTGTTGGGTTTTATGATGGAATAATGACTCACACTTTACCCTCCGTGTTTCTGCTCATCCAGATGTTTATCCCTGTGGAAACGCACCGAATGCGGATGTTTAGATTTCCACGTCCGTCATCTGATTATATTGATTCAAACGATTAATGTTGTGTGTCTTCCGTGTGATCAGATATTCCCAACGCACATGGTCTGGCGGTGGACTGGGTTTCACGTAATCTCTTTTGGACCAGCTATGATGGCAATAAGAAACAGATCAACGTGGCCAGACTGGACGGCTCCTTCAAAAACGCTGTTATTCAGGGCCTGGACAAGCCCCACTGCCTCGTCCTGCATCCCATACTGGGGTGAGCGCTCTGGTGCAACAAACACTTGTGACATTTACACACACACAACCCGGCCCTCCTACATGCTTTACTTCCTGAAGGCAGAGAAAAAGATGCAAAACAGAATGCAACCACATGTGCTCTTGTTTTCTCATGTTTTATTGGGCGACATCATGAGACATAGAGTACAGGCTTTAGGATATTTTCCATTTGCACTTTTTTTCATGAAGAAAAATAGTCATCCAACTCTCTTACAAAAGAGTACATGTGATAATCTTTCATTTTAATCTGGGTTGATCAATCAGAGAAGAGAGGAGATGCTGTTATGCGATATCCCAAAATGCGCATAAAAATATGTGATTGGAAACATATTCAATGACATAGTCTCTTAATGGCATTAAACACTGGCTTAATTTTTTAACAAAAACATTGTCTGTCTTTTTGAGTGAGTCACTGTATGATTTGTTCAAAAATACTAATATATTCAGGAACGGATATATTTACCACTCATGCACAGTGGTTAATCCTTTTCACAGTTAACGTCCTCATGTACGCAATCCACATTTCACTTCATTTAATCACGCATCAAGGCATGTTGATCTGCAGATGTTTTTCATGTGGAGAACCGTCCTCTTATTTAGACTTGACATGAAACTAGTCTTTTCTTCCCAATTGTGACAAATGTAGGGCGGGGCTTGATTTAGAGGGGAATTGATTGGATGGTTGTGGTTTGCTATTGGTGGATCTCATGTGAGTGACAGGTTGCCCCGCCCTCATCGTCAGAGAAGAGAAGCTGCAACATGTAAGAATGCTGTGCATAGATAAAACATACTGCAATATTCCACAAAGTAAATTGAATTGTTAAAATTCGATTTCACGGTGATTTAAAGGCAATTGAGGCAGACATGATGTTCAGTGGAGGCTGACGTAAATACTGAGGAGACTGCTTTTTGTCATTGTCCTTCATTATCGTCTTCCATGCTAGTGGAAATGAAATACAATAATAGACTGAAATAACTCGTCCATAGTTTGAAAAAAGATATCTGCAAGCTTCTAATCATTGTTAAAGGTTTAATTCACTTCAGACTAAGCCAAATGCTTTTTTTTTTTTTTTTTTTTTTTTTTTTTTAAAAAAAAGGTAAAACAACGATATCGGACAATTTTGAAGTTTTGAAGAAAATCTGCTGTTTTTTACCGCGGTACTTCCGCCTACGTCTCGCGTGACCTTTCCAACATGATTATGTAATGTTTGCATAAATGCATTTCTGGTTTTTTAATTTAAGAAAATGTCCAATGGTTTCTTTTTAGATAATGATCATGTAGAGCCTGCTGAAGCTGCACTGAAACTAATATTTGGACCTTCAACCTGTTGAACCCCAGTGTAAAACCTTCATATCTTTTCCACTGAGGAAACATCTTGGATAAAGTGAAATAATCCTTTATTGGCACATACTCAATAGCCGTTCTATAATTTATGTAATTAATGAAATATTTATGTGGTAACCCAGAAATGGCTTTAAAAAAAAAAAAAAAAATCTTTTTTTTAATGGAACAGTTTATTGAAACTTTAGAAACAAAATATTTTTGAAAAATCTAAAGTGTATCATTTGATACATCAGGCTTTTATGGCTCATATAATATAATATAGAAAAAAAAACACCATAGTTTTATTCAGAGGCTGAGCAAAACTATGCAATTTGGTGCAGTTGTTGATATTTATATGAACTACTTACATAAAATGCATTTAAATATCAGTCGTCACTGTATATCTGCCAAAAATGTCTAAGTAAGATGATATTTGACAGTTTTATGATCAAAACTCTGTAGTTTTAAAACATATAATGCAGTGATGATGAGACATGAACCAAAAAAAACAAAAACAAATGCCTGATGATCATATTTGAGATATGATTTTCTAAAAACAAATGCTATGTGGATAATCAAGTAAACCGAAGTTGCTTCCATCCAGTTCGTGTTCATCCTGAAATGTTATTAACAATATAAAAGTTATTTCACATCGTCTTTTCTTTAACTGTTTCATTGTCCAGGAAGCTGTACTGGACTGATGGCGATAACATCAGCATGGCCAACACTGACGGCACGAACCGTACTGTGATCTTCACCAATCAGAAAGCTCCAGTGGGTGAGTGACAGCTGAGACTGTACTGGGGTGTTCATACAGGCTCAAAAAGATTAAAACATGATTGTACTGTGTTAGGACTTAGAATTAGACAGATACATTACCTTCAGGGGATAATATCTCAATCACCCAGCAAATTGTAATTTCCTTCTGAGCGAACAACAACAATAGAACTGTATTGTCTTTTTTTTTTTATCATGCACTTTATACCTTTCAAATGAAAACTTTTTTTTTCATGGATTAATTATTAATAGTGTTAAAATGTACAGCTATTAATGAATATTGTAAACCGATGCATTTGATGAAAATAATAATAATAATACAAATCATTTAAAATAAATTAACAATACATTTTGTACAAAATGTATAAATCATTACATAATTTAAAAAAAATATTAAAAGCAATGCATTTTAAATGAGAAATTTGAAAATGATAATAAAATTTGATGAATGTATAAAAACACTACAATAAATTCTCATTTGTTAACATTAGTTAAGGCATTAATTAGCATGAACTAACAATGAGCAATATCTTATTAACCTTTGTTAAAGTTATTTAATAAAATTCACATCAACGAATCTTAAAAATGTATTAGTAAATGCTAAGATTAACATTAACTAAGATTAAGAAATGCTGTGGAAGTATTGTCCATTGTTTGTTCATGTAAAGTAATGAACTCATTCATTTGATTTAATATCTGTACATTAAGTATAAAATTATACATTTACATTTCCAAAAATAAAAACATTGACTATAGCTAAACCTTTCTGACGACGTTATGTCAACTGCCGGCACTTTCCTTCTGTTTTTTCTCCTAATCCGTGTTTATATGCGATCACATACAAAAATGAAATTTCTGTAATTAATTTCTCACCCTCATGTCGTTTCAAACCCGTAAGACCTTCGTTCAACTTCAGAACACAAATTAAGATATTTTTGATGAAATCCGATGGTTCAGCGAGATAACGAACACTTTCAGATGCCCGGAAAGATACTAAAACATATTTAAAACAGGTCATGTGACTACAGTGGTTCAACCTTAATGTTATGCGCCACAAAACTAAATAATGACTTTATTCAACAATATCTAGTGATGGCCACGCAAAAAGTATTCTTGTTGCTTCATAACATTAAGGTTGAACCACTGTAGTCACATGACTTGTTTTAAACATGTTTACGGATGTGGAACCAAATGAGGGTGTGTAATTAATGACAGAAATGACATTTTTGGGTGAACTAACGCTTTAAGCCGAGCTGAATTGTAGTACAAGAGGAACAGTTTATATTATATTCAAAACTTGAAATTGATTCTAAATTTGATCATAAATTTACGTACGTTAGACATAAATACAGGGAGTGCAGAATCATTAGGCAAATGAGTATTTTGACCACATCATCCTCGTTATGCATGTTGTCTTACTCCAAGCTGTATAGGCTGGAAAGCCTACTACCAATTAAGCATATTAGGTGATGTGCATCTCTGTAATGAGAAGGGGTGTGGTCTAATGACATCAACACCCTATATCAGGTGTGCATAATTATTAGGCAACTTCCTTTCCTTTGGCAAAATGGGTCAAAAGAAGGACTTGACAGGCTCAGAAAAGTCCAAAATAGTGAGATATATTGCAGAGGGATGCAGAAGTCTTGGAATAGCCAAGCTTTTGAAGCGTGATCATCGAACAATCAAGCGTTTCATTCAAAATAGTCAACAGGGTCGCAAGAAGCGTGTGGAAAAACCAAGGCGCAAAATAACTGCCCGTGAACTGAGAAAAGTCAAGCGTGCAGCTGCCAAGATGCCACTTGCCACCAGTTTGGCCATATTTCAGAGCTGCAACATCACTGGAGTGCCCAAAAGCACAAGGTGTGCAATACTCAGAGACATGGCCAAGGTAAGAAAGGCAGAAAGTCCACCACCACTGAACAAGACACACAAGCTGAAACGTCAAGACTGGGCCAAGAAATATCTCAAACTGATTTTTCTTTGGTTTTATGGACTGATGAAATGAGAGTGAGTCTTGATGGGCCAGATGGTTGGGCCCGTGGCTGGATTGGTAAAGGGCAGAGAGCTCCAGTCCGACTCAGACGCCAGCAAGGTGGAGGTGGAGTACTGGTTTGGGCTGGTATCATCAAAGATGAGCTTGTGGGGCCTTTTCGGCTTGAGGATGGAGTCAAGCTCAACTCCCAGTCCTACTGCCAGTTTCTGCAAGACACCTTCTTCAAGCAGTGGTACAGGAAGAAGTCTACATCCTTCAAGAAAAACATGATTTTCATGCAGGACAATGCTCCATCACACGCGTCCAAGTACTCCACAGCGTGGCTGGCAAGAAAGGGTATGAAAGAAGAAAATCTAACGATATGGCCTCCTTGTTCACCTGATCTGAACCCCATTGAGAACCTGTGGTCCATCATCAAATGTGCGATTTACAAGGAGGGAAAACAGTACACCTCTCTGAACAGTGTCTGGGAGGCTGTGGTTGATGGTGAACAGATCAAAACACTGACAGAATCCATGGATGGCAGGCTTTTGAGTGTCCTTGCAAAGAAAGGTGGCTATATCGGTCACTGATTTGTTTTTGTTTGCTTTTTGAATGTCAGAAATGTATATTTGTGAATGTTGAGATGTTATATTGGTTTCACTGGTAAAAATAAATAATTGAAATGGGTATAAATTTGTTTTTTATGAAGGTGCCTAATAATTACGCACAGTAATAGTCACCTGCACACACAGATACCCCCCTAAAATAGCTAAAACTAAAACTAAAACTTCCAAAAATATTCAGCTTTGGTATTAATGAGTTTTTTGTGTTCATTGAGAACATGGTTGTTGTTCAATAATAAAATTAATCCTCAAAAATACAACTTGCCTAATAATTCTGCACTCCCTGTATGTATATATGTATAAATGACGTGTCTGATGACCGTCTTCTTCATAACTGTAGTATCTAACTGTAAAGCACGCATTCATTGCTCTGAAACATTTCCGATAGCCCTGGGCTTCATAAAGCGTGTCTGTGTTCTGTGCTTCAGGTCTGTCCATAGACTTTGACACGGAGCAGCTGTACTGGATCAGCTCAGGAAACAGCACCATTAACCGCTGCAAGCTGGACGGATCAGGACTGGAGGTGTTAGACGCTGTCAAAGGCAAACTGAACAAAGCCTCCGCGCTGGCTATCATGGGTAAATATAGCACTACACTGCGAGATCCTTTCATTTCTTTTCTTTTTCTGAACAATAATGATGTGATTGATGTTGTGTAGGTGATAAGCTGTGGTGGGCGGATCAGGGGACGGATCAGATCGGCACGTGTGATAAGAGTGATGGAGGAGACTGGAAGGTCTTGAGAAACAGCACATCTCCCATGATGCACATGAAGATCTACAATGAGACCGTGCAGAAAGGTACAAAAATCATTTGCGTGCAGTGTATAAGGAGGGATTCAAGTGATGAGCACAAATAATGGAACAGAAGTAAAAACTCTGTAGAAATTGATTTTCAAAAATAACTTATAAGTTTTGAGGTTATTGGTCGACGGTATATGCTTTTCCTGAAGCCATCAGCCCACGTTTTTTCAACTTATTTTTAAAATGATCATGTTTAACAACAGAAGTTTTGGTGCAAAACTACATGACCGTATGTACAGAAAATTCCACCAATCAGAGTCGAGCAAATTGTGCTAAAAGAGCTCCGCCCACTCCCATGAAGCACCAGCAAATGATGCAATTGAGTCGGACTCGCTATGCTGGCAAAATACTACATGTGTAAGGAATGATCCACCGCCAGCATGTTAATGATGTTCGCGCCAGAAAATAAAAACCACGTTGTTTTCGTCAGTTACAGCTACTATATATATATAGTATTGGTAATTGTCCAAAAGCGTTAATAATAAAAAAAAACAAAAACAAAGATATGACACCCAAAGTATGTAAGACTCTTATTCAATACAAAAATTATATTTTTCATATAAAGATATTTGAATGATTTTGAAGTGTCAAAGGGTCATTCGGTTTAACTGTACAAAAGCCGATACAGCCAGTTCATTTGTGATTTAAATATCTTAAAATGTAATAAATGAAATTTTATAACATTCTATATCAACCCAGCGCAAAATGGTGTTAAAATTATGTGTAGAAGTCGTTGCTTTGTTATGAGAAAGAATGTCTGGAAAAATTCATTTCATTGATGTCATTCGGAGTAACCGATATAAAGGGGCCGTCGTGTTGTCAATGTCATGTGACAGGATGTGATATCATTCAGACACCTGGAAAGGACGCAAAGTAGCTAACTCTCTTAACTATTTGAAAAAAATCATGTTTTTACTCCCAAAATATCAGGTCATTCGGTACAACAACTGTTGTAATATTTTAAAAGCATTAGAAAATAAAAGATTGTCATTAGCTATAACCAAAAGTGTCATTCTGGAAAAACCAACATTTTGATTAAACCGAATTAGTTGTTTAATTTATTATAAAAACCATAATATTATGGTTAACACTTAATGAAACTTTCATTAAAAATTCATTATATCTCCATTATGTTTTTTTTTCACACTTTTAAAAACCTTATTTGTCAATGACATTATATATATATATATATATATACACGTATGTCTCAATTTGCAATAAAGTCAATTGATTTTTTTATAGTTTCTATTGATATAGCCAAGAACTTTAAGTGAACAATTTTAGATTCCTCCATTGTTTTTAATTTGCTTATGCTCATGCTTCATGGGATTGTGGTTCTTTCCCTCACTAAAGCCATTAAGTTCATTTGTCTTTTTGACAAATATTCAAGTATGTTTTTGTATTGTAATGTTGTGATTCACCTCATTACTGACTCATGGCTTAACATTATAACACACAGAAAAAAAAAAAATTGGAACCAACGCCGCTGAAAAAATGGCCGGCACTAATGCACTCTATTGAAATTTCCAGGCCATTGTGTCTGTATGATTTTATGAATAAGGAGGGAATCTACTGGGACTCTTATTAGCATAGAAAAAAGGAGTGTTTGTGCTGAAAAGAATGACCTTGTCTTGGTTTTAACACTGAAACAGCAGCTGAATTGTGGGTGGTTTTTGAATAGATGCAGGCTTTTGTACTGAAATTGTCCCGTTGGTGAATTGAGTTTGTTGACTGTGTCGTATCATCAGGTTCAAACATGTGCAGTAACAACAATGGTGACTGCTCTCAGCTGTGTCTGCCCACATCTCCCTCCAGCCGCTCCTGCATGTGCACCGCAGGATACAGCCTGAGGAGCGGACAGCAGTCCTGTGAGGGTACGAACCCAACGCACATGCACACCTGACATTCAAACTCTCAATTATGTGTGACTTCCTTTTGGGAAAACCGCATGGAGGAACAATAGAGCACAGTGTTTGCATTTCCTTCAGAGAACAGCTGGAAACACCATAAGAAACATACAGAGGGGCAGCAAACTGCACAATAATATCATTTGAATACTGTACAAAATGCTGTTGTAGTCAGTGAACAAAAATCATATCATAAATGAACAAAAAAATCCCATTTATTAAGGCAATAATCAATGGCTTTTGGAAAATGAACTGAATTCTGACAGAATTTTTCTGAAACATTTAAACCACAATTTCCACAGCTTTTTTCAAAACATTTTTTTGCCAAAGCTAGTATTTTATGTGGCACACACAATTAATATATATAATTAAATAGTCGCATACTTTAATGCTTAAATTCTTGAAAATCCTCAAAACTCATATCAAATGTATATAAATTATTTTGATAAAATAAATGCTTTGTTTGTTTACTGATTATCAATGACAGTCAAAAATATCAGAATACAAACAATTTAGTTATTATGGATTTTTATGCTCTACCCTACACAAAAAAATCTATTCAGCAAACAAATTTTTTTCAAATGAATGCCATTTTCTTCACTTTCTAATCATCAAAAAATGCATCACGTTTTCCACAAAAATATTAAGATAATAATAAGATTGATGGTTATCACAAATGTTTCTTGAGCAGCAAATCATCATATCAGAATGATTTCTGAAGGATCATGTGACACTGACGATGATGATGCTGAAGCCCTGTGAAGCCTTACAGTGAATTTATAATATGTCGTCCCTAAATCCCCCCGTTATAAATTCACTTCAAACCATGGCTTCACTGCGCTTATTGCTTTTATGAAACAGTTTCGACACAATACAAATATTAAAGCCTAAAAATATGTATCAGTGCAAGTAAAATCATTAAAAGGCTTCCTTCCGCTGGAAAAAATAGTCCCTGACCGTGAACAGCAACTGAACCTACAATTATTACTCCATTAGATGGCGGTAAAGATTGTCTTTATGAGCGAGTCACTCTGTCGCAAAGAATTTTATATTGAAACTTGTTGTGAACACGGAACAAGGCGCAAATTCTTTGGCAAGCGCTGTCAGTCAGTGTTAGCAGGGCACGGTAAAACCCACTGTTAAAAGGACAAGATCGCAGCGGACTTTTATTTTACGAACATAAGACAATGCTAAATCTGAATACCTTCGGTCACTCAATATCTCTCTCACAATACTCTTCTACATAATGCAGTAAGAAACGTATCTAAGATAGACGCAGCAACATAGACACTCAGTGGCGCAGCGATACTTCTGTAATTCGGTCAGCTGTATTAAGTTTTCGGGAATTTTACAACGGTTTTTAAGGGCCGGAACTATCCGTTTTGTAAATTAAATTTGACTTATATTCACATTTTAAATTGATCAAATATATGCAGTCTTCTTTAAAGAACTTTTAAAATCTTATCAACCCTAATATTTTAATCGCCTTTGAATATCAGGATTATTCTTGGAGGGAAAAAACAAGTCACAACAAAATCTACACTTAAAGGTATTTTAAAAGTGGCAAAATAAATGAAAAAAAGTAACAAAAAGTAAAAGTAACGGGTAGTCGTGCCTAGGTGGTGAGGGAGTCGGGCTTTGTATCTGAAGTTGCAGGTTCGATTCCCACACACCGGAATTGGAATTGGGGATTGTGAATTAACAAACAACAACACTCTCTCCACCTTCAATACCATGAAAAAAAATACCTTTGAGCAAGACATCTGACCCCCTAATGCCCCCCTTGTAAGTTGCTTTGGATAAAAGCGCGTCTGCTAAATGACGAAAAATAAAAATGAAAATGAACAAATGAAGGCATTACAAATCTCTTGATAACAACAAACCTGTGGACATGAAAGTGTGCAGCTGAGGAATGAGCCTGAAGTGTAGCGATCGTTGTGTTGATTTCAGGTGTGGGTTCATTCCTGCTCTACTCCGTTCACGAGGGCATTAGAGGAATCCCACTGGACCCTGCAGACAAGTCTGATGCCCTTGTACCGGTTTCAGGCACATCACTCGCCGTCGGGATTGATTTTCATGCTGGTGAGTCTCAAAACTTCTCTTGCTAGTACCGGGTTGGACCCCCTTTTTCCTTCAGAGCTGCCTTAGTTCTGTTTGCTGGAAACATTCCTCAGAGATGTTTGTCCTATTGACCCTTTGCAAAGACCCGCCCCCTTTAGTTACTGTTGCTATGTCCCACAAGCCATGCGCTCTCACGCCACACATCATGTTCTCACGCAGTGAAAAATACATCCCGGAGCAAAGAGGACACTGACAGTGCGTCGACAGACGAGATGGGGCAGGTTACTTTCAATATGAAACAGTTTCATATTTAAAATATTGCTCTTTTTTAATGTGTGGTGACATAAATAACTTGCGTAAAACCATTTTATGTTTTGGTGAAAATAGTAATGTTCCTAAGACTTTTGCACAGTACTTTTTATCTGACCGCACCAGCTTCTGGAGCAAGAATACATTTAGGATGGGGCTTGATTTTGTCCATAGGGAATTGATTGGCTTGCTATTGGTGTGACCCTTTGCCGGAAGTTTGATTGACAGGCGATCTAACCAATCATAACTCCTGAATCTGCCATTTTATCCAACAACGCAGTCATGAGAGTATAATATATTAACATTGGTGAACTTGAAAAATTTTCACGCTTGAAAACAACATTCCTTCTGATGTTCATTCATGTTTATTTGATGCTATAAATGTATATAATGTATTTTATTTATTGGCGCCTTTCAAAACACCCAAGGTCACCTCACAAGCAAGCAAAAAGCACAGATCAGTACACAGGAGAAAAACAACGAAAACACTCCATAAATTGATAAAATGCAGTAAAGACTCAATAAAACATATAATGAAAAAGCCTGTGTAAAACGATATGTCTTAAGACGCGTTTTAAATGTCAGCAGGCAATTGTTTTTGCGAACGTCAAGATGGGGGGAAGCATAGCTAAAAGATCTGGCTCCCATGGTAGTTAGCCGAATCCAAGGTACCACAAGAGATATTGAAGATGAAGATCTGAGAGCACATGAAGGAGTGTAAACCTGAAGAAATTGAGTAAGGTATTAGGGTGCAAGTTTATGAAGTTCCTTGTAGGTAAGTAGCAAGACCTTGCAATTCAACTCTATTCTTTACTGGAAGCAGGTGCAATTGCTGAAGAACTGGAGAAATGTGTAGAATTCTGAACCAACTGAAGCTTATGTAGCAATTTATAGGGAACACCAGTGAGGAGTGCATTACAGTAGTCTATACGTGAAGTGACTAGTGCGTGAATAAGAACTGCCGTATTATTAGTTTAGAGAAATTGCCGGAGACGGTTAGTATAGCGCAAGTGGAAATTATTGATTTGAGTTTCAAAGGATAGTGTGCTATCCATAATAACCCCCGAGCTTTTAACCTGCGAGGAAGGACAGATTGCATTATTGTCAATGTACAAAGAAAAACTGTTAGATTTAGATAAAGTGGATCTAGTGCCAACAAGTAAGGCCTCAGTTTTGTTGTCATTTAGCTTTAGGAAGTTAGCTGAAAGCCAGTCTTTGATTTCAGCTAAACAGCTGGACAAAGATGGTGGGGGGAAAAGAACCAGTAGGTTTGGCAGACAGGTAAAGTTGGGTGTCATCCGAATAACAATGAAAATGAATACCATGTTTCCTCAAAATATAACCAAGCGGGAGCGTGTAAATAATGAAAAGAAGCGGACCCAAAACAGAACCCTGGGGAACACCAGAAGTGACTGTAGATGTTCTTGATCTAAAACTTTTCAATTGAATACGCTGAGTGCGTCCGGAAAGGTACGAGCTAAACCCAGACAGAGGGGTGCTAGTAATCCCAATAGAAGCTAACATATCGAGAAGTATCTTATGTGAGACAGTATCAAAGGCAGCGCTCAAGTCAAGAAAGACAAGTATGGTTAAAAGCCCAGAGTCAGCTGACAGCCGAAGATCATTAGTTATACTGACAAGAGCAGTCTCAGTGCTATGATGGGGACGAAAACCAGATTGAAATTGTTCATGCAAATTTGAATTGCATTACACTTTTCCACTACCTTAGAGATAAACGGTAAATTTGAAATTGGATGAAAATGATTCAAATTAAATGGATCCACCTGTGGTTTCTTAAGTATGGGAGTAATAATAGCAGATTTATGAGATGGAGACAAGTGAAGCAATTTTTCGTAATCAATGGCGACAGGGCTGGTAAACAAGCTTTCACTAAAGGAGTTGGTAGATGGCCTAACTGACAAGTCAAGGTTTTAGATTTATTTATCAGACCCACTATCTCTAAAGTAGTTGGTCGTGTAAAGGTAGAGAAAACAGAGTGGGACTTACAGGAGTCATGGTGGAAAGTACCAGTAAGTAATTGCTGATGTACATTTTTAACCTTAGACTCAAAAAAAGTCATTAAGCGATCACATAAGTCAGTGGAAGACATATCAGATGGCAAAGAATCAGGAGGTCGCCGAATTTTGTTTACCGCCAAGAAAAGCGACCTGGAGTTCCCATTGCTGACTCCAATCATGTTGGAGTAATAATCAGATTTAGCTTTGGACAGTCCATGTTTGTAATTTTGAATATGTTCAGAATGCATTTCTTTATGAACAGGAAGGCCAGACCTGACGTATAATCACTCTAATCTATGGCCTTTAGTTTTAAGTTTGCGCAGTTCAGCTGTAAACCAAGGAGCTGAATGTGCAAATGAAACAGTTCGAGTTTTCTCAAGTGCAAAATCATCTAAAATCATGTTCAGCCCATCATTGTAATATGAAACCAGCTCATCAACAGTAGAAAAAGCCGGTTTAGCTGGAAAATATGGCCAGTTCTTCAACTAGACCACATCAATGTTCTTAATATTCCGAAATGTAATCGAATGATATGATTCATGATTTTTTAACGCAACTTGTTGGTCGTCTCGATCAAAGTCAAGAGTCGGGTAGTCAAGGCCTAGTGGTGAGGGAGTTGGGCTTGTAACCTGTAACCTTCAATACCATGACTAAAGTGTTCTTGAGCAAGACACGAAACTCCTTGTAACCTGAAGGTTGTTGGTTCGATTCCCACGCCGACAGGAATTGAAGGTGGGGATTGTGAATGAACAGCACTCTCTCCACCTTCAATACCATGACTAAAGTGTCCTTGAGCAAGACACGAAACTCCTTGTAACCTGAAGGTTGTTGGTTCGATTCCCACGCCGACAGGAATTGAAGGTGGGGATTGTGAATGAACAGCACTCTCTCCACCTTCAATACCATGACTAAAGTGTCCTTGAGCAAGACACGAAACTCCTTGTAACCTGAAGGTTGTTGGTTCGATTCCCACGCCGGCAGGAATTGAAAGTGGGGATTGTGAATGAACAGCACTCTCTCCACCTTCAATACCATGACTAAAGTGTCCTTGAGCAAGACACGAAACTCCTTGTAACCTGAAGGTTGTTGGTTCGATTCCCACGCCGGCAGGAATTGAAAGTGGGGATTGTGAATGAACAGCACTCTCTCCACCTTCAATACCATGACTAAAGTGTCCTTGAGCAAGACACGAAACTCCTTGTAACCTGAAGGTTGTTGGTTCGATTCCCACGCCGGCAGGAATTGAAAGTGGGGATTGTGAATGAACAGCACTCTCTCCACCTTCAATACCATGACTAAAGTGTCCTTGAGCAAGACACGAAACTCCTTGTAACCTGAAGGTTGTTGGTTCGATTCCCACGCCGGCAGGAATTGAAGGTGGGGATTGTGAATGAACAGCACTCTCTCCACCTTCAATACCATGACTAAAGTGTCCTTGAGCAAGACACGAAACTCCTTGTAACCTGAAGGTTGTTGGTTCGATTCCCACGCCGACAGGAATTGAAGGTGGGGATTGTGAATGAACAGCACTCTCTCCACCTTCCATACCATGACTAAAGTGCCCTTGAGCAAGACACCTAACCCCTGATTGCTCCCCTTGTAAGTCGCTTTGAGTAAATCATCTTGATGTGTGGCGTGAGAGGGCATGGCTTGTTGGACATAGCAACAGTAACTAAAGGGGGCGGGTCTTTGTGAAGGGTCAGTTGATGAATAAATCATTTGTATTATTTTTGTGTAAATATTTTACACTAGAACTGTAAAATAAAAAGACTACTGATCCAGTAGCTGTATTTAATCTACACCATAATTCACATGTATGTTCTGTCAATTGTAATGCAGATAACGACACCATCTACTGGGTTGACATGGGTTTGAGCACCATTAGCAGAGCTAAGAGAGATCAGACGTGGAGAGAGGACGTCATCACTAACGGCATCGGCCGTGTGGAGGGCATCGCTGTCGACTGGATCGCCGGTATGTCTTGAGCGCTTTTGACATGTTTTCAGAGCTTTATTAGAATACTGGTCCATAATCCGATCTTGCTCCTGTCTGCTGTAGGAAACATCTATTGGACGGACCAGGGCTTTGATGTGATTGAGGTGGCCAGATTAAACGGCTCGTTTCGATATGTAGTCATCTCCCAAGGACTGGACAAACCTCGGGCCATTACTGTACATCCTGAGAAAGGGTGAGATCTGTGTAACCTTGACTTCCTTTCTTGTACTGGGAGTGTGTGCTGCATGAATGAAGCATTGGTGGTTGTGTGTGCAGGTATCTGTTTTGGACGGAGTGGGGTCAGTATCCACGCATAGAAAGATCTCGTCTGGATGGATCTAATCGAGCTGTGCTGGTGAACGTCAGCATTAGCTGGCCCAACGGCATCTCCATTGACTATCAGGTGCATATGACACATTTATGTCAACTTTGTCTGAACACAGTTGTTTTTAACTAAGCACTAGGGGTTGTAACGATTCACGTGTCGCATCGATTGAAAATCATTGATCTAGAAACATGAATTTTTGAATCATGAATCGTTCGTTTTGGTCAAAAATCGATTTAAAGCACTTTCATTGATTGAAAACCTCACTGCTGTTTTACCTGTACCATAATTTATTTTGGCGAGCAAAACACATTTAAGGGATCTTTGATAATTGTTTACATATCTAAACATTTTTCCGGTGAGTTTCGTTTGAGGGTTCAAACGAAAGCAGTAATATCGTATCGACGAAACACATCTGGGAAACGCCTCAGTGTGTATTTGTTTCTGCGCTCTGCTCAAAAACGCATTGTAAATAGAAACATTTGATATTCACCAGTGTAGCCAATCACAGACATGTTGGTTGATCTTTTGAACGCAGTGGCTGATCAGAGTTTTTGTTCAGTGCTGAGTTCTGCTCACTCACAAATCCTCTAACAAAGTGTAGACAACTTTATTAATTAGGTTTTTTTGTGAGATCCTGTCGATTATAAAGGAAGTCTTTGCACACTTTCTTAGAATAATAGTCGACACATAATGGTAATTAATATGATTAACATTTGGTTTGACTACGTTATCTAATAATGTGTTGCTGATGTTACACGAACCATGTTCCCGTTCTTCATCTCGGAGTCAGACAGCTGCCTTCTAAATATCAGCATCAAGTCATGTAACTACAGTGGTTCAACCTTAATGTTATGAAGTGATTAAAATTACGACTTTTCAACAATATCTAGTGATGGTCGATTTCAAAACACTGCTTCATGAAGCTTTACGAATCTTTTGTTTCGAATCAGTGATTCGGTTCGCATACAAAATCTGGTGAACTATTGAAATTGTGAATCACTTATGGCGTAACAAAGCCTCGTTTACTGAAATCACGTGACTTTGGCGCTCGATATGACAGATTTTTGGGTGAACTAACCCTTTAAAGCATATTAAAGAATATAAACAACATTAAAAACTTGATTTTTCTTCTTTAAGATGTACAGAAGCTGATATGTTTTTCTTGTCTTTATTTGCATATGAAACATTGAGCAAACTGAATGTATCAGATAATATTGTAATATTTGGATCGGTTTACTGACCCATGGTAAACCTGCTGAGATTCTTTTAAATTGTTATTTAAAGACAAGAGAATTCATGGAAATAAAAACGTTGAATATTGAATACTTTCCTAGGTTCCCTGTATGCACATGCATTTATTATGCAAAGTAGTTTGTCCTTTTTTTTTATTTTCCTAATGCACATTACATAATCCCATGATTGAACTTAAAAAATACAAAACTGAATGAATCAAAACTAGAATCAAATCGAATCTCTTTGTGAATCAGATCAAATTGTTCTGAATCTGCAAAAATTATTCCTGAATCAAATTGAAAACCAATGAATCGTGAATCAGATCGATTCGCTGGCTACCCAAAGATTCAAACCCATAGTAAGTACACTCGCTATCTGTTGTCTACGTAGGCAACTCAATTCTAAGGCAGCATTCTAACATTAATGCAACCTCATAAGTCGAAATGAACTTAAAGAACACTCACAATAATGGGTATAATAGTTTTAATTTTAATAAAAAAAAAAATATCTCACTTTGTCCACCGTCTTATTTTTCTCTTCTCAATTCTGGGATTGTCTTGTGTATGATGAAGAGGTCTTGCTTGTAATGCTTTAAATTAGCCCAAAGCAACTTCCTCTCATTAACTGATGCATCCTGACCATTATCCATATGTCCTTTAGGAAGATATGCTGTACTGGTGTGACGCACGTACGGATAAGATCGAGCGCATTAACTTGGAGACGGGGGAGAACAGAGAGGTGGTGCTATCCAGCAACAACATGGACATGTTCTCCGTATCTGTGTTTGAGAGCTACATATACTGGAGTGACCGGTCAGTGAAAGTCACAGAAAATCACAGAAATCATCATTTTTTTGCACAGAACCAACATGAAAATTGATGGAACAGGATTTAAACATTATATTGAGTTTATAACTTTATTTTATTTGCTAGCCCTATTTAAAGTGCCTGTGAACTTTGTTCAAACAGATAGGTGTTTTTCTTTCTTTAGGACTCATGCGAATGGTTCGATAAAGCGTGGCAGTAAAGACAATGCAACAGATTCAGTAAGTCTGAGGACAGGCATCGGCGTCCAACTCAAAGACATCAAGGTTTTCAACAGAGCGCGACAGCAAGGTGAGTGTTCAATGACTTACAGAAATGTTCTTTAACACAACATAAATTAGGATGTATAGAACTGTTTGTAATGTGGATATTATTTGGAACACTTGTTCCATGTTCCACTTGGTTCCAAATTGTTGGTTTAAAAGTAATGGCAGTTTTGGTGGTTTCGTTGCACATGTAAGAATTTTTTTTGTGTAATTTTGATGTAATACAGTATATACATTGCGTGTGTATATATATATATATATATATATATATATACACGTATATCACACATATATAGATGCATTTTTATTAAAAATAAAATGTTGCTGAAAACTCATCTCTTCTGTGAACACTTAATCCCCTCAAAAAAAAAAAAAAAAAAAAAACTTTCCTTCCCTTTTCCCTTCCTACTCCAGCTTATGGTACTGAGCAATGTATGAAACTTCCTGTGTTATTTGCCAATTCATGAAGAATCGCTTGTTTGTTTTCCTCACTTGTACGTCGCTTTGGATAAAAAGTGACTAAATGTAAATCTTGAAAATCATGTATAGTAATAACTAATTATTTTTTAAATAATATTTAATATGCTGTTTATCACAGAATCTATGAACAAGACTCCGATTTCTCTTGGTTGCAGCATTTCTGAATTGTTTCAAACAAATCTATTCGCAGGAACTAACGTCTGCAAGAACAAAAACGGTGGCTGCCAACAGCTCTGTCTTTACCGTGGTAACGGACAGCGAACATGTGCTTGCGCTCACGGAATGCTAGCCGAGGACGGTCAGACCTGCCGGGACTATGACGGATACCTGCTGTATTCAGAACGCACCATACTAAAGAGTGTGCACTTATCAGACGAAAACAACCTCAATGCACCCATCAAACCATTCGAAGACCCCGACCACATGAAAAACGTCATCGCGTTAACGTTCGATTACCGCGGGGGAGGCGGAAAAGGTGCCAATCGGATCTTCTACAGTGACATCCACTTTGGGAATATTCAACAGATCAATGATGACGGGTCAGATCGGAAGACGGTGGTCGAGAGTAAGTTTCAAATAATTAAATTAAAGTCTTGATGTTGTTTTTGAGCTCTACTAGATTGAATGTTGATTATTTTCCTCATATTCTCCTGCAATCTTCAATCAGTGATGAGCTTGTGTTGAACTAACTGTTCTTTGAGTTATTGAGTGAGTCCTCTGTGAAAGGATGCGTTAAATTGATCAAAAGTGACAGTAAAGACATTTAAATAAATAAAATAAATGCCGTTTGTTATACAATGTTACAATATTACTATTTCTTTGTGTATTTTGATGTTCTCAGTCGAGCAACCCTCTACGGACACACTGGAGCTCGAGTCGTCATTGGCTTGTAAATTTTTCATTTTATTTGCCAGACTTTTTACATGGAATGCAAGAACAATGCAAATGGAAAAAAAAAACTCCACATAAATATAATAGAAGATGGAAATTTCAAATGCTATTAAAGTTAAGTAAACGCACTAATAAAAAATAAAATCAAAAAATGATAAAAAAACGACAAGCTATAGAAATATTAGGCTGCTTTCACTTTAAGATATATAGCCCAGATATGGCGGTTGCAGCTCCTCTCTTCCCAGTCTGCCAGTAACGCTCTGTTTAGTTCCTGTCTCTATGAAGCCCCTCCTTCTGAAAAGCACAATGCGCTCTGATTGGTTGGCTGGGGCATTGCTGGTGATTGGTGTTTGGGAAATGATGTCCCGCCCCTTACCATAACCGCCAGGTTTTTTTTTTTTTTTTTTTTTTTTTTACACATTTTCACTTCACAAAAAGTGAGTGGAAACCTAGTCATTTTGCTGTGCCCAAAACATGTCCGTCTGCTGTATGTGCAGTGGTGGTTTGATCGCAGCACTTTCTCGCCATTCGCAGCTCACAGCTGGAGAGAAAACAAGCCAAACACTGAATCATTGCTCTAGCCGGCGGACACACGATCAAACAGGACAGGGAAAGTCTGAAGTCACGGACAGTTCCTTTGTGAGAGCACAATAAACTCATTCTTTCATAATCTTTCACAGCGAGAGAACTGAGCAAAGAAAGATGTCCGTATCTGTTTATTCTTCTGTTGCCACAAACACCAAATGAATGAAGGATAATTATGATAATTGCAAACTCTCGACCAAAATGCCTCCTGAAAGAATGTTGGCTTCCTTTTGCTGAAGTGGAAAAGTTCGTCTGTCTGAAACTATAATCAAAACGAGATTCACTCTGCATCCTTAAGCTTTATTTACTCTTCTTTTAGGCAGAGATGTGGTTTTGAACAATAGTGTTTCAGTTTTATACATTCCATTTGATTTTACTTTTAGTGGCAAATTTAATCTCACTTTACAGTATATGGAGGACTCCACAATGTATTTATTTACTAGTTAATTCCAGTCGGACTCAATGTTACCTTTAGCCAACTGGATAAAAACCAAAACAATTGCAAGTTTATAAAAAACGAATCATATAAGACAGAAATGATGTATGTTTGTATGGTAACATATAAGATATGTACCAATCAAACTTTTATCGAAATGGATAAAGTACTTTCATAAGAATCAAATAAGTCAAATATTGTATACAGAAAAATGGGAAAAGGTTTAATTTCATCAGCATGATCAGAGGTCTTCTTTTTTTTTTTTTTTTTTTTTTTTTGCATTCCTGCTCTTTGGTGCATTTAAAATATTTATTATTTTTGGCTTTTTTATGCGCTAAATGCTTTTCTCTCACCATGTGGTTTTCATTACTCTGGCTATGAACCGGTTATGTAATTAAAGCCTATGTAAAGTAAATCTATGTCAGTTCTTGCGTCTTTGAACCGTCTGTGGCAATGAATGAACAAACAAACAATGAACCGTTCGCTTTCAAATCTTTTTTTCCTTTGTTTTTCATGGCTGATATGTCCGGATATAATTGACTCGTGACTAACACACACATTTGGACATTGCTTGTGAACGTGCAAAATACATCATGAATGAGTTATTTCCACATGGATGTGAAGCTTTTCTTCTCAACCTCAAATGATTTAAGTCTATCGAATACACCTTTTCTGTAATAACGCATCTGTAATTATTTGGTTTGATTTTGCAATTTCTCATGACCTAATTTGCCACTGACTTATATTCCGTGGCCTTATAGTCAGAGTAAAATTGACTAAAGTTAGGGGGTGGAGAGAAATGGCTAAACTTTGAAAAGTTTGCAGCGTTTAGTAGGAAGTACCTGAGGCGAGTCGGTAACTTGGCAGCTTTACACCCCTGCCCGCTTCCGAAAATCCGGAACAACCAAAACCGCAAATAATTCCTCTTCGAAACGGCATCGCAGTACGCCAAAACTGGTGCGCACTGGGTTTGAACGGCCCGCGACTCGACTGCAACTCACCACGTCACTGTCACTTCCCACTGCTACTTCCACTTCCTCTATTATTTATTTATTTCCGCTCACACCTTTCTCTTAATCGACTCTTGCGTCAATAAAACAATGAAGTGCGGTTCATCCTGAAACCGGCACAGACCGCAGACACCGGAGCACATAGAAACAAACAGAACAAAGCCGTGTGATCACGCAAAACTTGACACGAGAACACATAACACATAAACAAGCAGCCCTACATCGTAAGTCAAGTTTGTCCTACGATAATACGGCATCTAAAATGTTTTTAAATGTTTTCAGACGTCGGGTCGGTGGAAGGACTGGCCTATCACAGAGCCTGGGACACTTTATACTGGACCAGTTACACCACGTCCACCATCACCCGTCACACTGTAGACCAGAGCCGCTGGGGGGCTTTCGACCGGGACAACGTGGTGACCATGTCAGGAGATGACCACCCACGGGCATTCGTCCTGGATGAATGTCAGAAGTGAGATTTGATTTTCTGTTTCACAACAAACAACTTTCAACAGTGCAGCAACAACATTCACAGTGATTAACCATGTTGCATTGAGGAAGGCATTAGTAAGACATGAAGATGATTTTGCTCTCTGACTCACATTCCTCTACTGTTCACCAGCTTGATGTTTTGGACCAACTGGAACGAGCAGTCTCCCAGTATCATGCGTGCTCAGCTGTCTGGTGCCAATGTCCTTGTGATCATCGGCAGTGACATCCGCACTCCTAATGGACTCGCCATCGACCATCGTGCAGAGAAGCTCTATTTCTCGGATGCTACGCTTGATAAGATCGAGCGTTGCGAGTATGACGGCACCCACCGTTACGTAAGTTGGAACTTAAACTAGTATATTTACCTGATTCAAGTTCGACAAAAAATTCGACACTCATTGGTTCATCATGCACCGGTCAGTTTTGGGCTATTTGTCTTCTCGTAACATGGAAGAAAAGTTTATTTTAGATTTGCATCTGTAGATTTCAATTACAATACATATCTTTAAAGACCACGGGCCCTATTTTAACGATTTAACCACATGGCGCAGGTGCACTTTTTTTATTGTAATGAATGAACTGGGGATGTGTGGTGATATCTAACATTCATCTGCTGTGACGGTTTATTGAGCAAAATCGATTTTTACAATAATAATAATTTGTTGCATTTATATAGCGATTAAAAATATATATTTATGCATTTATTAATCCAGGTTTATGTTAATTCCAAGATTTACAAATAAATGATAAAAATCAACAGCTACTCTAAGTGTAACGCAGAAGTGCGTGCAAGACAAGCGCACGGAGAATGAAGGTTTCTTAATCAACAGTTTATTCAAAAAACCAGGAACAGGATACAACAGGAGTGCACACCAACACAAGCACGAAACTTTAACACTCGACAAGGACTGAAACGGAGGGCAGATATGCAGAGGAATACGAGCGGGGTAGATAACGAGACGCAGCACATGGAGAAACAAAACAAAGATCACATGACAGATGGACTGAACTGAACTCAAAACAAAGAACATGTGACTAAGGACACGACTGGGGGACAGATAAACAGACAAACAAAGACCAGATCATGACACTAAGCATCTGTTAATATTATTTTTTATTATGTGTTAACTCATTTTTTAAAAAAGATGAATAAATACTGTAGGAAATGTATTGTATCAATGCATTCATTAACTAATGGAACCTTATTGTAAAATAAAGTTTGGAAGAATCAGTCCATTTAGTTTTAAATTTATCGCCATTATTTCTGTCGCAATAAATTGTCTAACAAATAGAGTTAATGTGTTCAATTTCAAAAAACGTTTCAAATTGTAACATTTCTACTAACTGAGTGGCTACTCTTGTGTACGTCTTGCCGTCTGCAGGTGGTTCTGAAGAATGAGCCAGTGCATCCCTTCGGTTTGGCCGTGTATGGTGACCACATCTTCTGGACAGACTGGGTGCGCAGAGCTGTCCTCAGAGCCGACAAATATGTCGGTGGAGACATGAAGGTGTTAAGAGCTGATATCCCACAACAGCCCATGGGGATCGTCGCTGTGGCCAACGACACAAATAGCTGTGAGTGAACGAACGCAACGGCACAGTGGTCAACAGTGCTTTCGAGCGATCGCCTTGCGGTGTCCTGTCATCTCAACCGCGTAATTATGTGCCAAAGTAATCTGCGATTGTCACAGAAGCGAGAAGAACTCTACAATGAAAACCATCAGACACAATCGATATCTTTCATCATGCTTCTCTAAGTGTGATAGAAGCAATTCTCAAGCACTCAAACCCCCAAAGACAACATCGCTGAAGACCCTGTTCACTGTCCTCCCAACCCAAAACTGGAAAAAAATAGTAAATGATCATAGAATTGAGAACAAAAAACTCTCATGTTTACTGTAAAGTCATCATAACCTTGAAGATTTCGATGTACATATTCTAATATTAAGAGTCTCTCTTCAATCCACCCAGAACTTCTATTGAAATTAATCTGCAAAGGCGACTCTTTCCAAACTACAGCTGTGAGCTCATCATGTAATCATCCATATTATCAGATTTAAAGAATTAAGCAGACCTTCTCTAACGGGTAACAGTAAACTGATCTACATCCAATCATAACAGAGCTCATTTACATACAGAGGTCTTAAAGCTACAGTAGCAGAGTCACAGAGTGGGTATGTTTCACTTTAGTAACATTAACAAGCATTATTAAGTCGCACTACCATTCAAACGTTTTTTTTTAATTAATACATTTATTCAGCATTAAATTGAACAAAAGTGACAGTAAAGACATTTATAATGTTGAAAAGATTTCTGTTTCAAATAAATGCTGTTCTTTTGAACTTTATGTTAACTTTATGTCACGATTTCCACATGAACATAAAGCAGCACAGCTGCTTCAACATTTCAACATTTATAATAATCATAAATGTTTCTTGAGCAGCAAATCATTTCTGAAGCATCGTGTACTGAAGACTGGAGTCAGTCTTTGATCACAGGAATAAATGACAATACAGGTGCTGGTCATATAATTAGAATATCATCAAAAAGTTCATTTCACTAATTCCATTCAAAAAGTGAAACTTGTATATTATATTCATTCATTACACACAGACTGATATATGAAATGTTCATTTCTTTTAATTTTGATGATTATAACTGACAACTAAGGAAAATCCCAAATGCAGTATCTCAGAAAATTAGAATATTACTTAAGGCCAGTACAAAGAAAGGATTTTTAGAAATCTTGGCCATCTGAAAAGTATATCAATACTTAGTTGGAGCTCCTTTTGCCTGAATTACTGCAATGCGGCGGGGCGTGGAGTCGATCAGTCTGTGGCTGTGCTCAGGTGTTATGAGAGCCCAGGTTGCTCTGATAGTGGCCTTCAGCTCTTCTGCATTGTTGGGTCTGGCATATCGCATCTTCCTCTTCACAATACCCCATAGATTTTATATGGGGTTAAGGTCAGGCGAGTTTGCTGGCCAATTAAGAACAGGGATACCATGATCCTTCAACCAGGTACTGGTTGCTTTGGCACTGTGTGCAGGTGCCAAGTCCTGTTGGAGAATGAAATCTGCATCTCCATAAAGTTGGTAAGCAGCAGGAAGCATAAAGTGCTCTAAAACTTCCTGGTATACGGCTGCGTTGACCTTGGACCTCAGAAAACACAGTGGACCAACACCAGCAGATGACTTGGCACCCCAAACCATCACTGACTGTGGAAACTTTACACTGGACCTCAAGTAATGTGGATTGTGTGCCTCTCCTCTCTTCCTCCAGACTCTGGGATCCTGATTTCCAAATGAAATGCCAAATTTACTTTCATCAGAGAACATACCTTTGGAACACTCAGCAGCAGTCCAGTCCTTTTTGTCTTTAGCCCAGGCGAGACGCTTCTGAAGCTGTCTGTTGACAGCTGAAACCCTTGTCTTGCATATGTCTGTGCGTAGTGGCTCTTGAAGCACTGACTCCAGCTGCAGTCCACTCTTTATGAATCAATTTTTGAATGGGTTTTGTTCCACAATCCTCTCCAGGATGCGGTTATCCCTATTGCTTGTACACTTTTTTTCTACCACATCTTTTCTTTCCCTTCACCTCTCTATTAATGTGCTTGGACACAGAGCTCTGTGAACAGCCAGCCTCTTTTGCAATGACCTTTTGTGTCTTGCCCTCTTTGTGCACGGTGTCAATGGTCGATTTTGGACAACTGTCAAGTCAGCAGTCTTCCCCGTGATTGTGTAGCCTACAGAACTAGACCGAGAGACCATTTAAAGGCCTTTGCAGGTGTTTTGAGTTAATTAGCTGATTCGAGTGTGGCACCAGGTGTCTTCAATACTGAACCTTTTCACAATATTCTAATTTTCTGAGATACTGAATTTGGGATTTACCTTATTTGCCAGTTATAATCATCAAAATTAAAAGAAATAATCATTTGAAATATATCAGTCTGTGTGTAATGAATGGATATAATATACACGTTTCACGTTTTGAACGGAATTAGTGAAATAAATCAACTTTTTGATGATATTCTAATTAAATGACCAGCACCTGTATATTCACATAGAAAACAGCTATTTTAAATTGTAATATTTCACAATATTACTGTTTTTACTGTATTTTTGATCAAATCAAGGCAGCCTTGATGAGCAGAAAACTTGTTCTAATTACAACCTTGCCACCCTCAAACTTTTGAACGGTGGTGTATATAATGCTTAACAGGTCAGTTAAAGGGTTAGTTCACCCAAAAATGGAAATTCTGTCATTATTTCCTCACCCTTATGTTGTCCCAAACCGGCAAGACCTTCGTTCATCTTCAGAACACAAATTAAGATCTTTTTAATGAAATCTGAGCGATTTGATGCTTCAAACACTTCATAAAGAGATCGTAAAACTAATCCATCTGTATCGAGCGGTTTAGACCAAATTTTCTAAAGAGACTCGATCACTTTAAATGACAAACAGAATTAATTTAGGCTTTTATTCACATATAAACATTCATCAGCGAATATAAACAGTAGCTCAACCATACTTGCTGGACGCACAAGAATGAACTCCATTGGTTTATTATATTTTACTTTGAATTTTTATGAGATTCACCTTATAAGAACTTCTTCTGCACAGAAAATCCCATCTGCACACCATTGAGAACTGAGTGTTTACATCTGTGTGCTGTGAATGGGAAATAGTTTTGTGTAAATCTGTGTGCAAATGGGTAGAGAATGTTAAGTGGGTTATTTGTATCTGTTTGTGTGTTTCATGAAGGGGTGCATAATGAGTACACATAATGCTTCTTGTGACCAGTCAATGTCAAGAGCTTCTGAGGATGGTAAATTCCTGTGTTTGTGTGTGTTTAGGTGAGTTCTCGCCCTGTCGGGTGAATAACGGTGGCTGTCAGGATCTGTGTCTGCTCACATCAGATGGACGGGTCAACTGTAGCTGCCGTGGAGAGAGGAAACTGCTGGAGGACAACACTTGCATAGGTGAGATACCGCCGCCCAATCACACGCTCCATACATCTTATGTCTGCTTATGCAATTATTGTCAATAAAACACAGCATTCACAGATAACTGATTATATAGAGGTGAATAAAGAGTCCCAAAGCAGCTTTATGCAGATGTCCCAGCTCAAAAAGACAAAATTTGGAAGATCATTGATATTGTCATTCCAAACTAATGACTAATCTTCGAAACACAGATGAAGATATTTTCAATGAAGCCTGAGAGATTTCTGTCCATCTCTTCAAAGTTCATCTCACTAAAGCATTCAATCTTCCAAAAGTTCTTAAAGAGATTGTAAAAGTAATCAGTATGAATTGAGTCTTCTGAAGAGACGCTTTAAACAACAACACATTCATCAAATATGGTAAACAGAAGCTCATATATATTAGTGCTGTCGAGCGATTCAAATTTTTATTCTAATTAATTACATGATGTGGCGATCAATTAATCGAATTAATCGCAATTTAATCGTACATCAGTTTTGGCTGAGATCTTATCCCCAAAAGATCATTTGAAGTCATTATTGTGTAATGCATCAAATAGACATTATAAAAAGTAGCTTCAGAAAGATTCTACATAGAAATTTTTACACATGAACTTTTGGACCATGAGGTTGACTAAACGATGACTGAATTTTCATTTTTGCGTGAACTATACCTTTTATTATTTAATTAATATGGAAATATTTTTTATTTTATAGAATTTATTTTTTTAAATAAAATTAGACTCTAAATAAGAAGCTAAAACTGCCAGTAGGTGGTGGTAAATCTGGATTCGTTCAGGAGTGAAGTAAATAAGGGGTTCTCTTCAGAAAGCAGCGCTACACAGACCGATGACTGAATGGCATTAGAGTAGTAAAGTACCACCATTAGAGAGCAGACAGATCCGTCTGCTTGAATCGCTCTCGCTACTTTGATATCATACAGCAATCAGTCTGTAGCGCCGCTTCAATACCAAGTCTTTTATTAATGATCTGCTGAATCATTGATTTCATTCGGTTCGATCAAAACGCTGATTCAGAAGTGAAACATTATGTGGAGACGAACAGTTCTGCTTATGTGCAAAATGGAACAAAATTTATTGACAATATTTTGCCTAAAATAGCACAATACTAACTATTGACTGACCTGTTCTATAAAATCAGTTTTGCATTTGCACTCGTTTTATAGGATATGGGACAAAAACAACTCTTGAAATATTGCACTCGTTATCGTGTGATATTAACTCAAATGATCGAAATATGAGACGACAACTCAAACAGGGGCATTTTTTCCCCCATATCTTTAATTTTAGGGATTTTCTGACTTCTGAATTCTATAGGCTTCATCACGCAGAAAGATGTTGCCCTGCATCACATTCATCATCAATCAGCTGTATGAAATGTCAGATGAACTACATGACTGTGGGGGCGGGGCAAGTGTATTATTTGCGTTAAATTTAGCGTTATTTTTTAAATAGTTAATTTAATTAACATGCTAAATCGTATATATATATATATATACAGTCATGGCCAAAAGTTTTGAGAATTCCATAAATATTAGTTTTCACAAAGTTTGCTGCTAAACTGCTTTTAGATCTTTGTTTCAGTTGTTTCTGTGATGTACTGAAATATAAGTACAAGCACCTCATACGTTTCAAAGGCTTTTATCGACAATTGCATGACATTTATGCAAAGAGTCGGTATTTGCAGTGTTGGCCGTTCTTTTTCAGGACCTCTGCAATTCGACTGGACATGCTCTCAATCAACTTCTTGACCAAATCCTGACTGATAGCAACCCATTCTTTCATAATCACTTCTTGGAGTTTGTCAGAATTAGTGGGTTTTTGTTTGTCCACCCGCCTCTTGAGGATTGACCACGAGTTCTCAATGGAATGAGAATCCATTAACACCTTCATGTCTCCACCGACATATTTGTCGGCTCTGAGGACAGCTCTGCGCACCCAGTCTGTCCAGAAGATGTGGTCACCATACACGGCCAAACCGAAGGGATGCAATCTCAATTAAGATCTGGGGAGTTTCCAAACCATGGACCCTAAATTTCAATGTTCTGGTCCCTGAGCCACTTAGTGATCACTTTTTCCTTATGGCACGGTGCTCCATCGTGCTGGAAAATGCATTGTTCTTCACCAAACTGTTGTTGGATTGTTGGAAGAAGTTGCTGTTGGAGGGTGTTTTGGTATCATTCTTTATTCATGGCTGTGTTTTTGGGCAGAATTGTGAGTGAGCCCACTCCCTTGAATGAGAAGCAACCCCACACATGAATGGTCTCAGGATGCTTTACTGTTGGCATGACACAGGACTGATGGTAGCGCTCACCTTTTCTTCTCCTGACAAGCCTTTTTCCAGATGCCCCAAACAATCGGAAAGGGGCTTCATCGGAGAATATGACTTTTCCCCAGTCCTCAGCAGTCCATTCACGATACTTTCTGCAGAAGATCAATCTGTCCCTGATGTTTTTTTTTGGAGAGAAGTGGCTTCTTTGCTGTCCTTCTTGACACCAGGCCATCTTCCAAAAGTCTTGGCCTCACTGTGCGTGCAGATGCGCTCACACCTGCTGCCATTCCTGAGCAAGCTCTGCACTGGTGGCACTCGATCCCGCAGCTGAATCCTCTTTAGGAGACGATCCTGGCACTTGCTGGACTTTCTTGGACGCCCTGAAGCCTTCTTTACAAGAATTGAACCTCTTTCCTTGAAGTTGCTGATGATCCTATAAATTGTTGATTTAGGTGCAATCTTAGTAGCCACAATATCCTTGCCTGCGAAGCCATTTTTATGCGACGCAATGACGGCTGCACGCGTTTCTTTGCAGGTCACCATGGTTAACAATGGAAGAACAATGATTTCAAGCATCACCCTCCTTTTAACATGTCAAGTCTGCCATTCTAACCCAATCAGCCTGACATAATGATCTCCAGCCTTGTGCTCGTCAACATTCTCACCTGAGTTAACAAGACGATTACTGAAATGATCTCAGCAGGTCCTTTAATGACAGCAATGAAATGCAGTGGAAAGGTTTTTTGGGATTAAGTTCATTTTCGTGGCAAAGAAGGACTATGCAATTCATCTGATCACTCTTCATAACATTCTGGAATATATGCAAATTGCTATTATAAAAACTTAAGCAGCAATTTCCAATATTTATGTAATTCTCAAAAATTTTGGCCACGACTGTATATATATATATATATATATATACACACACACATATAGTCATGTGTACTATGTTAATAGTTGGCATTTTGTGTCTCTCAGCTCAGAACACGTCATGCAGCAGTATGGATGACTTTGAGTGTGGGAATGGAGACTGCATCAAATACACACTCACCTGTGACGGCATGGCCCACTGCAAAGACAAGTCAGATGAGAAGCAGTCCTACTGCAGTGAGTGTGTGTGTGTTGTGAATGTTCACAGCGGTTGTGAAGTCCACGTGTCGCTCTAACAGTCTGTGTTTGTGTTCAGCTAACCGCGTGTGTAAGAAGGGCTATAAGCGCTGTGTGAACGGACGCTGCGTCGGCCATAGTTCCTGGTGTAACGGCCGGGATGATTGCGGCGATAACTCTGATGAACTCTTCTGTAATGGTAAGACCATCTGTTTATATACACCATATATCTATATTCCTCATTTACATGAGGTTTTCTCCTTCCATCGCTACTCTGCTGGTTAAGAGTTTGGAATCATTAAGATTTTTTGAAGGAAGTCTCTGGATGCATTCATTTGTTAAAAAATACAGCAAAAAATATTGTGAAACATTATTACATTTTAAAACAACTGTAAGCTGTAATTCATTGAGCATGACTTTTCAGCATCATTACTCCAGTCTTCAGAAATCATTCTAATGTTAAGAATTTGCTGCTGAAGAAACATTTTTGCTTTTGAATGGTTTCCACAAATATATTAAGGACAAAGAAAGTAAATGAATACTTTTCTTTTCTTGGATGCATTAAATTGGCGAAAAAAAGTGACAGTATAGGCATTGATATTGTTACAAAATATTTCTATTTGAAATAAATGCTGTTATTTTGAGCTTTCTATTCATCAAAGAATCCTGAAACAACAAAAACATTCATCATTATTAATTGAGCACCAAATCAGCATATTAGAATGGATTCTTTTAGAACAATTCCAAACTTTTGACCAATTGTGCATCT
Source organism: Opsariichthys bidens (assembly GCA_037194245.1). Taxonomy (NCBI): domain Eukaryota; kingdom Metazoa; phylum Chordata; class Actinopteri; order Cypriniformes; family Xenocyprididae; genus Opsariichthys; species Opsariichthys bidens. The sequence continues at coordinate 3,164,746 of CM074312.1, read as the reverse complement.
TCAAATGCTGCCTAAAAGCTCATTTTTATCCGAAACTTTTCAACTTTCTGAGGTTGTACAGTTTTATTTCCCCCTCCCCTTTATTACAGCTTTGACATTTTTTTCATTTGAATTCTGAAGAATTTCGCTTCAACTGGTGTCGTTTTTAAACCTACTGTAAAAATAAAATGAAACATGAAAAGACACTTAATGAAATGTCACATTTTGCCCAAAAATCATTTGGAATCGTTAGAAATTTTTTGAACATTTGGTCAATTTTATCGTCACTGGCCTGTAATGTCCGCATAATTATCGAATATCATTTGACTCAAGCAGATTAAATGTTATTTGCACCATGCAATATTTTATGTCAAAATCCCTTCGCAAAGACCAGCGCAAGCCATGCGCTCTCACGCCACACAAAAATACGTCGCGGAGCAAAGAGGACATTTGCAACGCTTCGAAAGACATATGAAACGGTTGTCAGACAGAATGGCGGATTCGGGGTTATGATTGGTCAGATCGCTTGTCAATCAAACTGCTTGCGAAGGGTCGATTCGCATTTCTTTTCATTCGAACTTGCAAAAGATTCTCTTTACTATTGAAATGGTTTCTACTTTTTTGCACATGTTTTACACTTTTATGAGCAGATGGCTTTGTGTGTGTTGTACTGTAGCAACCCTGTGCACGGCGGATCAGTTCCAGTGCAGAGGCGGATCGTGTGTGTCAAACTCCAGTCGCTGTAATCAGGTGCTGGATTGTGAGGACGCCAGCGATGAAATGAACTGCTGTAAGTCCCAAACATTTACTTGCATGTAGACGAAGAATAATGTTCAGTATTTCAGGCACGGATTAAAATCTAACTGTATACGTGACATGCTGTTGATTACAACAGACCAATATAATAAAGCACCCATATTTACAGTAATGCACTTGTGTGTGAAAGTCTGCAGTCAACCTTTTTGTAAAAGTTTATCCATAACCAAAATAAACTTTAGCAAGACCTTCCTCGAACATTGCACATCTTCTTAAGCCTGTGTCTTGTTTTGTTTTTTTTCAGCGGCTTCTGATTGTTCCAGTTATTTCCGTCTGGGTGTGAAAGGCGTCACCTATCAGCGGTGTGAGTTCACCACTCTGTGTTACGCTCCATCGTGGGTCTGTGACGGCGCTAATGACTGCGGAGACTATTCAGATGAGACCAACTGCCCAGGTGAACACACATCCTGTCCTTTCGCTTTTAAACGATGAAACTCAAATCTGGATGAGAAATGTGTGCCTTTTCATTCAAATCTTATTTATTCAATATCAATTTATTCAAATTTTATATGTGAAGGCCCTCAGGATTAAGAGATCTAAAAAGCCTCTATCTATAAAATGCCTTCATCAGGCATCACACTGTTTTTCAATTATTTAAACCATGAGTAAATAGTGTTTTTCGACCTCTTAATCCTGAGGAAAAAACTCTCCCTTATCTAAAGAGCACCAGAAGAAGATTTTATACCAAAATAGCTCTCTCTGCATACGGGTTTATGAATCCGAGGAAGTTTGTTTTGTCCTGATTTTGTTCAAAATGTTTCTTCTATTTCTCTTGAACTGCATTGCTGAAATGTCTTCTTAAACACCTGAAAAGACACATGCTATATGACACATTTCTCAGCAGAATAATCTGGAGACTCTGAGAAACAAAGTCGACATTTGCTCTCCATGTAATGTCTCTTAGAAACAAACAAATTGAATGGAAATATCATATTTTTCACTTTCAATTTGAACAGTGGCGGACTGGGACAGTAAATCAGGCCGGGAATTTGACTCCACCCCAGGCCACCTCTGCTGCTGCAGTCACCACCACCAGATTCATGTGTCCACCAGCCTGCTAAACTTATAGGGTCACCCTGTTAGTTGATGGAACAGGTAGACTATGAATGGATAAATAAAGAAACCCTCAAAAACTCACTAGGAATAGAGCATCTATACTGCCACACCAAAGACAAATCTAAAATTGGCTTACACATTTTAAGAAGGGATAATAAAAGATACATATTCACATGTTAAAATATTTATATTTTATATACTTCCAATGCTCTATGTGTCCCCATACAGTATGTAAAACAATGTGCTAGTTTGTCATTAAGATGCGCTTTTAAAACTTCTATCATTATATATATTTGTATCATTTTTTATAAAGAATAGATTTGATCTATTGTAAGTTGCTTCGGATGAAAGCGTCCATCTGCCAAATGATGAAGTAAACATTAGGGGTGGAACAGTTTTTCTTTTCATCGCTGTTGTTGTGATGTCTGGGAACCCAGAATGTTCATCCATCAACAGAAACATATATTAACCGAACCCTGATTGTTTTACGTGTTATTTATAGTGAACCATATCACAGATGCTTTGTCAGATTGAAGTTGAACAGCGGACCGTCCGAGCGCGTGGATTTTTTTTCCACCCCTAGTAAATATCATGTACATGTAATTCTGACCGACCTGTTCCCTTACCGGCGAACATGGCTGGGATTTTGTCTGTGTCCTGTGCGTTCCCTCTCTGCTCCTCCTTTGCGTTTACGCTCCATTTTTTGCACTATTTTCCCAGATAAAGCCTGCCTCTGGATTTAGCCAATCAGGCAGTGCTTCGCTGATGTTGGGTCATGTGGTGGTGTCATTTTCACTCCGCCATCGCCTGATTCGTAGATTCATAAGTGCGTCAATTAATTCGCAGTTGCATACCAGCCTATCGCACGTCAGTCTGATCGACAGCACAGCGGCAGCCGGCAGGCCAGAATGACCATCAGGCCACCGGGAAACGTCCCGGTGCTCCCGATGGCCAGTCCGCCCCTGAATATGAATCAAATCTGGTCACTTTCTTTGGCATCAGCTGATGCTAAAGTAAGGAAATTGAAAACATTTATTTTTATCTCTGTGTGAGAAGCGATTCACCAAATCTGACAATATCACACACAACCTCTAACTCACTTGTCTCTTTTCTTCATATTACTCATCAGATAAGAAAAAGAGAAAGTGTCCATCAAACTTCTTCGCTTGTCCCAACGGTCGCTGTATTCCCCTGAGCTGGACCTGCGACAAGGAGAACGACTGTGAGAACGGAGATGACGAAGCGCACTGCGGTGAGCTGCACTCGTGTTGTTGTTTTTGTTTTTTTCTCAGACTTTCCATTGACATTTACTGTGTTTATACACTACCCCACCTCTGATTTGTGTACGTTCATGAACTTTCCCTGCAAAACTTTCACGGCCCCTGAATATTTTGATATATACTGTATATCAGTAGAAAGAATCGGAGCCTCTGCCTTTCATAAAAGTACAACAGTTTGAACACAAAGCTGAGAAAATCACGTCGGTGTCAAAGACTTTGTCTGGATCAGATTAAAAATGATCGAGTCCATCAACACCCCCAAAGATCTTCCCTCTTCATGGGTTTGACGTTTCATTGGCAGTTTTGATTTTGTTTAATGTTTGATGATCGCGTTATTTTACATGAGCATCAGAAATGCTTCTATCTCTTGTTTCTGCTTCTTTTTTGGCTTCTGTTTTGATCTGGAGATTCTGCACTCTTTCAGAAGATGTGCCCCCTACTGTATAACAGTGACTACATGGATTGCCGGAAAATTCTGACTTGGCAGGGAAAGAGTTAAGATATTATTTAGTAGTATGTTTATTGAGAGGATTTGCTCGAATAGGGACTGCTTACCTTTGGTAATTAAAATGGGGTCCTACCTTGATTTAGTCTGTGGGGAATTGATTGCATGGTTGTGGTTTGCTATTGGTGGATCTCAGGTGAGTGACAGGTTGCCCCGCCCCTGTCAGAGAAGAGAAGAGAAGAGAAGAGAAAAGATGCTGCAAGAGGGAGGGGAAGCTATTCTGATTCCTGTTTACAAGGAATATGAATTTAACACATTAATGATGTGAATGGATCAAACATAATAAACCCTGCAACAAAAGCTAGAATAGTCCATTTTGATTTGATGTTGATTTTAAGAGCGTGTTTTCAGATCTGTGCAGTTCATTTGAGTTTTTCCACAATCTTTTATCTATGTTGTGTCTATGAAGAATCTTGTGAATAATTCACTAACGGATCGTTTAATGATTCTGCTCAGATAAGTTCTGCTTAGCGACGCAGTTTGAGTGCGGGAATCATCGCTGTATTTCCAGCAGCTGGGTGTGTGACGGAGCGGACGACTGTGGAGACGGAACGGACGAGGACAGCAGATGCAGTGAGTGCTGATCCCTGAAAAACAGCATGAAATAGGACATTTTCAACTGAAATAGCATTATTAAAGTGCCCCTGTTATGCTGTTTTAAAGGTTTCTAATTTTGTTCTGGCGTTCACATTCATCCAAAGTCAAAAACACTTTATTTTTCTCATAATATCCACAGCTCTTTTCTCGGTGTCTGAAATGCTTCCATCAAGGATTCGGTCTCTCTAAACCCCGCCTTTCTGAGAGCCACTCTGCTCTGATTGGTCAGAAACGCTCATCATATCTGAATTTTCAGGTCCGGATCTTCCTCAGCACTTGATACACAGTGATATGAACAGCAAAACAGCTCGTTCTCGACGTGAACGACACGGACAAAACTCCTCCAGTCTCAGATACAACTAGTGTTTGAGGGCGGGGCAAACACACTTTTCAGCCAATAAAGAACACGGGCAGACGTTATGCAAATTAGTTAAACCTGCACAGGTTCAGGAGGAAGTGAACTCACAAAACAGCTCTATTACACACTACATGTGTAAAAACATAATAGGGGCACTTTAACAAATGATTTTGAATTCCTCCAGAAATTGTTTTGTGTTGGTGAATTATGTATGTCTTTGACTCAGAGAATAAAACATGCAGTGCGGACGCGTTCCAGTGTCCCGACTCGCACAAGTGCGTCCCGCGGCGCTGGGTGTGCGACGGCGACAGAGACTGTCCAGACGGAGCCGACGAGAGTGTGAAGGCCGGCTGTGGTGAGTGGTCAAATACAGCGCTTGAATTTGTGCAAAACACTCTGCAAATCACTCTGGCTAAACATGATTGTGTGCATTGTTTCTTTTTTTTTTTTTCCCCCGCTCAGTGTTTAATAACACGTGTAAGACGGGAGAGTTCATGTGTCAGAACAGACAGTGTATCCCCAAACACTTTGTGTGTGACCACGACAATGACTGCGGCGACGGATCCGATGAGTCTCAGGAGTGCGGTAGGTTCACGATTGTTTCAAAACAATGAGATAAATCATGGCCAATCATTCGTAAGATGTCACAATACTTGACTCACTTGAATGAAATCAATTCTTTAGTCAAAATGAAAATGAAGTACAGAAGAATCAGTTTACGTTTGCTCAGAGCGTTTGTATACAAACTGCCTAATTGCACGATTAAATGAGTTGCATTTCTAAAACATTGCAACATTACAATACAATCGCCTAAATGTGTGCTCGCACTATACATTCGTATGCGAAGTGAAGACATTTCATTCAAGCCCTAGACCAATGTTTCCCAACCCAGCTCCTGGAGACACAAACACATTTCGCAACTCTTCCTAATCAAAAACACCTGAATGAAACTAAGCTCATCAGCGGTATAGAAAATAAAGGGGTCAGGTGAAGGAGACATCCAAAATGTGGACCGTTGGTGTGCCTCCAGGACCAGAGTTGGGAAACAGTGCCCTAGACCAGACGAGATGATTTCTATATATAGGCCCTATTTTGTTGCAATTCATTTAATTCAATACTTATTAAATGGTGTTGGCAGAAAAGTCTGATTCGCGGAGCAGCAGCGCATTTATCATGGGGGTCGCGGGCTAAAAAGTTTGGGAACCCCTGCCCTAGACCGTCCTCTTGGACTGTTATCATCTGTGGACGCTTGTTTCCACCCCTGGATAAAAAATAAAAAGGGTTAATTATGACTTCTCAGAATTGAGACACTAACTCCCAGTTACTAGAGTCACTATTGTGAGAAACAATTACGAGAAATAAAGTCAGTGTCGCAAGATATAAATGCAATTAGGAGAAATAAAGAGAAATTGTCGGTATTGCGAGATAAGAGCTCACAATTGCAAGAAAAAGTCAGAATTTAGAGAAACTTAATTACGGGAAATGAAGTGAGAATTACGAGATATGAACTCACAATTGCGAGATAAAGTCTAATTCTGAGGGGGAAAAAAAGACTAGCCTTTTTTCTTGGAATTGCTAGTTTATAATCACACAATTCTGAATTTATACCTTGAAATTTATATGCAAGTAAATCCATTGTAGGCTAAGAACTCATGTGCAGTTTATTTAAAGTGCAATATAAAACATAAATAAATCAAACATGGAACATAGACTTAACAATGTGTAATTCACCAACAGTAGTAACGGGGTGTAATCCGCAAACATGAGGATATAAATACACAGACTAATTACAGACAACGATGATTAAACCGTGAACCAAGTCAAAACATGACATGAAACTGGGGAATCACATGACAGCAGGAGCACATGGATAAACAAACATGACACATGACCACGAACTAGACGAGAAACATGAACATGAACAGACATTACATTATATCACAAATTGTGAGATAAAAAGTCGCAATTAGCTTTTTTTATTCTGTGGCGGAAACAAACTTCCTTATTTACTGGTAACTAACCAAAACCATAAAGAAAATTGCTACTTGCAATAAAATGAACATTAACTGAAGTCAAATAAAACTTATAGATGGCGAAAATATGAAAATCAAATCAAATTCAAAATATGGTTACACATTATTTCGTCTACATGTCAACTAACTCTCATTAGACTATTACTGAGTTGTTAGGGTTATTGATATAAGTTGACATATAGTGAGTAGAATGTCTGTTGTGGAGCATCAAAATCAATATATATTTAATCAGTAAATATATATTAGTCAGTCTACTAATACTCTAATGAATGTTACCCAAAATATTACCAAAAACTGTAATAGGATATCAATGATAGTAAAATAACACTGCATCTTGGCAATATTCGTTACGGGGTCCGCATTGTGAACACACCCTATAATCAATATTGTTGAAACTTAAATTAAAAAAAGAGAGAATAAAACCTCAGTGAAAGTCATGTTTTAATAGGTTATTTGTGATCTCATCAGTCTGTATTCATCTCTGTAGAGTATCCTGCATGTAAGGCCAATGAGTTCCGCTGTGACAACGGCCGCTGCCTGATCCAGAAGTCATGGGAGTGTGACGGAGAGTTTGACTGCCACGATCACTCAGACGAAGCGCCCAAAAACCCTCACTGCGACGGCTCTGGTATGAACTAAATGCTAATGCAGCTGGATAACTGTGGCTTTGTTTTAAATGACAAAGCCCACGAACTACCCAGCAGTCTATGTGGCATCGTGTGAAGGAGGACCGACAGAACGGATAGCGTTTGGGATCCAGGACAGTCCTGAATCACAGAACAATGCAGGCACACAAATAAAATATCAAAATGCCAAATTAAGTTGAGTGTTTTGGGGAAGAAAAACATGTCCTGATGGGCTGGTGTAACAGAGGCTGGCTGGTAGTTGCCTTTATCCTCCTTGTTAGAGCATCCGTCTCCCATGCCGGAGGACCCGGGTTCGAGTAGGACCTGGGTAGAGGGGTTGCACTGGACCAGTCCGGTCCGCACATGCATTTAATGATTCTTCCTTTTTTCCTTCAAGCAGAAAAGAAGTGTAATGACTCGGCATACGCGTGTGGGAACGGTAAATGCATCAGCGAGATGTTACTGTGCGATCGCAACGATGACTGCGGCGATGGAACGGATGAGCTGAACTGCTTCATTAATGAATGTCTGAACAGCAAACTGAGCGGCTGCTCTCAGCTGTGTGAGGACCTGAAGATCGGATTCAAGGTAAAGATCATGCTCATGGCAGTTTCAGCTTTTTAGAAATTAAACTTCCTTAAGGTGAGACACCGATTGGATAATAAAATTAAAGGTCGTATGGGCAATTTCAAAGAGGCTAGCTTTGAAAGCATGATTTACCACCCTCCATTCAGAGCGTCTCCAAAGCCACGCCTCATACAAAACATGTGCTGTGATGGCACTTTGATTTATAAAAGTCTGCCAAACTTAAAATAAAATACTTAATAAACTTTCAAAATAAAATACATCATATCCTATGTAACAAGTAATTGTTAACGAGGCAATTACTTGATTGCAGTTATGTTTTCAATACGTGCGTGGATGATACCATACCACTAAACGGCTCAAACTTCAACTCACCTCCCAATGTTCAAACCGAAAACGACGCCCTTGCATGGAGTTAAAAGTTGTTGTTTTTTTCCCAGAGGGGATTTTTGATGTCTCTTTTTATTAATAACTTCAGAATTCAGAAAATACTGTCAACGGCCAAGAATAAAATGTTATAAATCAAGCGAATGATATATGAACAAACCCCTCTGTAAAAACCTTCAGAATCTAGATTTATTTATATAGATTTGTGTGTAGTGTCTTGCTTTACGTTTACTTTTCACTGTCACAATCCAATTCTCACATTTCTTATGCGTTTGTCTCTCCAGTGCAGATGCCACTCTGGCTTTAGACTGAAGGATGATGGGAAGACCTGTGTAGATGTGGACGAGTGCTCCACCACGTATCCCTGCACACAGCACTGCATCAACACTCATGGAAGCTTCCGTTGTGTTTGTGTGGACGGCTTCCAGCTCAGCCCCTCCGAGCCCACGGTCTGCAAGTCCACCTCTGGTACGAGGCACTGTCACGGTTGGGTGCAGTAAAGATGAGATGAGAAGGATCTAATCGCAGCCAGTGACAGTTTATTAAACTTCAAAACTCAAGCCAAAATGGGAACTGAACAACCGGTCAAGTCAAGACACCTTTACTTATATAGGACTTTTTACAATGTAAATTGTGTCAAAGCAGCTTCACAGTAATAATTGGCTAATCATTTTTGGCTACACAGCAGCTCTTAAAGAAAATGGTGTCATTGTGCAGCTTATTCTATACATTATTGATTCATTCCGTTGCAAAGATCAGTAGTTATTAGTCTAGTTAATTTATGTATATCAGCACTGCAGAAAACAGTGACGTAATCGTCGGCTCGGCTCAGTTCGCATACAACGGCACCAATGCAGGCATATCAAAAACACTGCTGAATATCAAGCAAGTGTCCCCAACTTAAGCAAGCCAAAGGAACCAAAACTCCAACAAATGGAGAAAAAGACCTTGGGAGAAACCAGGCTTAGTTCTCCTCTGGCCAACAGTGAACACTTGTCCGATACTCAGGCACAGAGTTACAGGTCATAAGTCCGATTTGGAATCGCAACAGTCAAAATATTTAATCTAGTTCCATCCAGTTTAAGATCTTTTTCATCACGCCGGCATGGGACGGTTTGTTGGGATATGTGCCACTGGCTGATGAGTCGGTAAGGTCTTCACAAGGGATGAGCTAGTTCACACAGTCTCTGCAGACACTTCAGGGCTGCGTTGCTGTCGTGTATAGCCGCAGGTTCTCCATCTGACGTGGATACGGCCCGGATCCGGCTAATTTCGGTAAATGGTAAACCTCTGGATAGGCAGAGAGACTAAAATGAGCTCTTCTAATGTGACGATGACTGACCTGATCTATGCAGCCTAACAATCCTTTAACGGATATGAAGACAAAAGTTTATAGTGCGTCATGTGTATGCCAGGTTAAATAGATGCGTTTTTAGTCTAGATTTAAACTGACAGAGTGTGTCTGCTTCCCGAACAATGCTAGGAAGATCGTTCCAGAGTTTAGGTGCCAAATAGGAAAAGGATCTACCGCCTGCGATTGATTTTGATATTCTAGGTATTAACAACTGGCCAGAATTCTGAGATCGTGATAGATGCGAAGGACTATAATTTGTTAAGAGCTCACTCAGGTACTGGGGAGCTAAGCCATTTAGTGCTTTGTAAGTAATTTACTATTACTCATTTATTACTTTTTTGTGTTGGGGCCGATGAAAAGTGAATCGAATCGAATCAAAACAGCAGTATCAATACACAGCCATAGCCAACAGCCAGAGCAAAAAAACAAAACATTTTCACCATGTTTTAAGGAATAATATTTTATATATATAAAGCAGGCGATGATCTATGAACAGATCCGAAATAAAACAAAATTTTGGTGTATGTAAAACTGCTAAGGTAGAGATTTCTGACTCACAGCCTTTAAATATATGTAGCAATTTAAATCTAAAGATGCCTAATAAAATATTCACTTAAATCTGTATCTTGGATGATTTACTTTCCACAAGTCTGAAAGAAGACGAAATATCCTAAAATCTGGAAATATGCAAGTGCATGACATGTTTATTCATACCTGCAGTCATGGGAGTTTCTTTTTTTACTTTAATATGTTTTCATTTTCACTTCACTGTATAGACGAGGAGCCGTTCCTCATCTTTGCCAACCGTTATTACTTGAGAAAGCTCAACTTGGACGGCTCAAACTACACACTGTTAAAGCAGGTATGATTCGGCATTTTCAAACTCTATTCTGTAACATTTAATTCCGGTTGTTCCTCATGAATGCTCCTCATTTCCAGGGTCTGAACAATGCTGTTGCGTTAGACTTCGACTACAGGCAGCAGATGATCTATTGGACAGATGTCACGACTCAGGGCAGCATGATAAGACGCATGCACATCAACGGCAGCAACGTTCAGGTAACGTAACTGCAACTTAATTCAACCTTCCTGTGATGTGAGCCAAACGTCGGTTGACGCATTGGGTTCTTTGGCAGGTTCTCCATCGCACGTCTCTCAGCAACCCTGATGGTCTGGCTGTTGATTGGGTCGCCGGTAACCTGTACTGGTGTGATAAGGGACGGGATACTATTGAGGTGTCAAAGCTGGACGGAGCATACAGGACGCTTCTGGTCAACACAGGACTGAGGGAGCCCAGAGCCGTAGCTGTGGACGTCCGCAATGGGTATACAAAGGAAATACCTGAAAGTGCTTCTTGAGATATTATCTTTTATGTAGTGTAAAAAATATGCAAAGTTTTAAAGATCAAAGTGTAGATAAAAGGAGTTTTTTTTTCTCCGAGTGATTCTGAACTGCTGAAACGAGTCGTCAGTAATTCAGTCTAATTCTGTCTAATTTGCATAATACTAGTCTATGGCCTTCATTGGCTGAACAGCGTCTCTTTGCCCCGCCCTCAAGCACTAGTTGTATCAGAGACCGGAAGAGTTTGGTTCATGTTGTTCATGTCGAGAAGACGCTGTTTTCGGCTGCCAAAGAGATTGATACGACAAAACCGACGCCATCGTTACTGTTCGTATCGCTCTACATAAAGAGCCGAGATTCAGATATGATAATGAGCATTTGCTCTCTGACCAATCAGAGCAGAGCAGCTCTCAGAAAGGCGGGGTTTAGAGAGACCGAATCCTTGATCGAAGAGTTTCAGACACTGTGAGAAAAGAGCTGATGCTGTAATGGATATTATGAGAAAATTAAAGTGTTTTTGACTTTGGATGAATGTAAACCTGTTGTAGGAGATGACAAAACAACAGCAAAGCATAATAGGGGGACTTTAATTCTTTCTTTTATCTGCTAATATGAACTGAAGGATCATGAACTGTACATTTCTGAACAGTCATGTTTGTCTTTGTCAGGTACCTGTACTGGTCTGACTGGGGTGATAATCCTCATATCGGCCGCATTGGGATGGACGGCACCAACAGGAGTGTGATCATACAGGACAAGATAACCTGGCCCAATGGTCTCACTCTGGACTTCATCAATGACCGTATCTACTGGGCAGACGCCAGAGAGGACTACATCGAGTTTGCCAGCTTAGACGGATCCAATAGGCACACTGGTGAGGGAAAAAAAACATGAGCCATTTGGTAAAGAGTCTGCAGCTTATCACAACCATGTATTCAGTGCAGCAGCAGGATTGTGACTATGAACTGCAGTTAAAGGCTTATTTCGACCAAAAATTAAATTACCTTCGTTAATTACTCACCTTTATGTCCTTTCACACCCGTAAGTAGGGTTGGGTATCGTTTGGGGTTTTTTCGATACCGGTGCCAAATCGATACTTTTAAAACGGTACCGGTGCCAAAACGGTGCCTGAACCGATACTTTAAAAAAAGCCACAAAATGATGGTGGATGACTCGGTAAAGAATACCTTTTTACTGGACAAAAAAAGTTCTTTAAATTGAACAATATATTAAAAGTTTAAAGTATACATGAATATATAAGTAAATACAAAACACAACAACAGTAAAACCTAAGACAACTCGCTCAACTGCAATCATTTAACAGCTTCAAATTTCAGCAATTTTTTTTTTTGCAGAAATATGACCATATTTGCCATCTCTGGCAAAATACGACTGACTTATTGCATGTCCTGCACAGGAGAAACTCTCTCAGATGGTGTCGATGAGGCCTGTGTGAAAGTGCAGACAATATGGGAAGACTGTCCCGCTCACTGGGGCTGGGGTCTAGGTTTGACGTGTTTCCCCCTTTACACGCAAACATTTGCTGCGCGTCGCGGTGTCAGAATCCTTTCTGGTGAAATAAAGCCACACTTTGGAGCGTTTAGTTTTAGGCATTTTAATTTAAGAGCACCTGCTGCACTGCAGTCAGCGCAAGAGTAGTTGCTGCGTTCACGGATGGTCTCACTTCCCGACGATTTGTGATTCCGCTGAGTTTTCTCAGTCAGGAAATAATTCTGACACCCCATGAACGCAGTATTTAAATTTAACTGGCGATCAGGCGTGTTGATGAATCTGATGCTTCTTACGTCCGTGTCAAACACCAGAGGACAAATATTTCAATCACTTCAGGCATTTAAGTGGCACCGAAATGAGGCATCGGCATTCGCATTCTGATTCGGTCCGGTGCATACCGGTTCCATAGGTACTGGTGCCGTATTGGCTCCGGGTTTCGGTACCCAACCCTACCCGTAAGACCATCTTTGGAACACAAATTAAGATATTTTTGATTAAATCTGAAAGGTTATTTTATTCTCCCATAGAAAGCAATGAGATTACCACATTCAAGGACGAGAGAAGTAGTAAAGACATTGTTGAAAAGGTAGACGTGACTGCAGTGATTCATCCTTAATGTTATGAATTGACGAGAATACTTTTTATCTCCTACACCGTTCTATGTCAGAACGCCAACTCCTTCATTATTGGCTGACGCTAGGAGCCGGCCAATAATGAGCTGGCGTTCTGATGTAGGACCTGGAAGCGCTGCGCTGTTTCTACAATCTAAACTGCGTAGGAGAATGACAGGTTAGAGAGGAGATTGTTGAATTGTTTTTGCACACAAAAAGTATTCCGGTATCTTCATAACATAAGGTTGAACCACTGCAGTCACATCGACTGTTTTCATGTCTTTGGTACCTTTCTGGACCTTGAATGTGGTAATTACGTTGCTTTGTATGAGGGATAAAAAAAAAAACCCCTCTCAAATTTCATCAGAAATATCTTAATTTGTGTTCTGAAAATGAACGAAGGTCTTACAGGTGTAGAACAACATGAGGGTGAGGAATTAATGACAGAAATGTAATTTTTGGGTGAACTAATACTTTAAGAAGATTCATTTCCATTCAATGACCATTGAAAGGTAAGAGCTTTTTTTTTTTTAAAAGTCTCTTATGCTCACCAAGGCTGCATTTACTTGATCAAAATACAGTAACATTGTGGTATATAAACATTAATAGTATTAACATTTAAAATATCTGTTTCCTTTGTGAATGTATTGTAAAATGTAATTTATTCCAGTGATTAAAGCTGAATTTTCAGCATCATTACTCCAGTCTGCAGTGTCACGTGATCCATCAGAAATCATTCTGATATGTTGATTTGCTGCTCAAATTTTGAAAAAAAAAAGTTTTTGTGATATTTTGGTGGAAACCGTTATTAGGGTTCTTTGATGAATAGTTGGTTAATCAAAATAAAAATATTTTAAATAAAAACATTATAAATGTGTTTACTGTCACATTTGATCAATTTAATGCATCCTTGCTGAGTGAAAATATTAATTTCCCTTTAAAAAAATTCTTACCGACCCTAAACTTTTTCAATGGTAGTGCATTGTGCATATTATATTATATTATATTATATTATATTATATTGCTTCAGTGAATTCTAGATTTGTGTCTGATGAAAAATATTTTGTGCTGCAGTTTTGAGTCAGGACATCCCGCACATATTCGCCATGACTCTTTTCGAGGAGTACATCTACTGGACAGACTGGGAGACCAAGTCAATCAACAGAGCTCACAAAACACAGGGAACCAACAAGACCATGCTGATCAGCACCCTACACCGACCCATGGACATCCACATCTACCACCCCTACAGACAACCAGAAGGTCAGGACACTCATACACACTCATCTCATACAAATGTAACCGCAGCTAACCCACTAATGACATACTAATAGCTAGGGCTGTGTATCACCAACAATGTCACGATACGATACGGATCACGATACGGTTCAATTTGGAATTTAAATTTCTTTTGAGTAGAGTTTAGTAACAGTAATGTGTTTATTGAATAACCAGTGTTATAACAGTTGTGATTACTGCAAAACAATTTTGAAATATAAAAAAAATTCACAAAAAAGCTTAGAATGACTCTTCCTTTTGCTTTTAAAGTCACTGCCTCAGAAACTGCAATGACAATTACAGTCATTTCTTATGACTTCCTATGATAAGCAAGCATACCAAATCACAGAATATTGAAGTTCTCATTCTGTTTTGTTTCAGACCTTAATTAACACATGAATCAAACTTACAAAACGCTGAGTTCCATCCTCAAATGTTTGGCGGTGGCCAAGTGGTTTTCCAGCGTCAACTTCCGTCACGGAGTGCAAAATAATCTGCATTGTGACACACCGGGAAACTGCTTCGCGCGCTCTTTTGCACTTATTTTTGTTGGTAAATGAGAATGATTTGCGTGCTTCGTCCATGGTTTCACCGCGGGGTTTGCAGATTTCGCGTCATTACGTCACTTCATGAGGTTCCCATGGCAATAGGGGGAAAATAATGGCGCTTTACTCGTGTGAAGTAAACGCAACATTTTTCAACTCTCTGCGAAGATATACGAGACTTTTTTGCAACGAAAATACAAGCATTATGAAATCATGCTAGCCCCGCGTATTTTGCTCGCTGAAATCGGCAAGTGCGGCGTATTTGAAAAAACGCGACCCCCGCGTAAATATCAGGCGATCGCATAATCGCGTTTTACTTCACTTTTGCTTTGCTGCTCTTGTACATCGCATGACTCATGTCTAATGTCTGGTTTAGCGTAAGACCCAAAATTCTCCCATATATTTGATTTTCCTTTTGTCGGCGGTGGAAAAATCCTCTTATGCATTTTGAATGTCTCGCTCTGCTGCTTGCGTTGCTAGCGCCAATTGACGTCACGTGATTGGCTACATTCAAAAGCACGAGACTCGATACAGCAGCTGCTGAGATCATGACGATGTATCGCTGTATCGATATTCTGAGCACAGCCCTACTAATAGTACTCTGTGAACAATAAACTGGGTTAAGAGAATGTATTGTAACGTAAATAAAATCTTATATACATCACCTGGGGCCGTAGCTTGAGTGTCTGGGGCCCCGGTGCAAGTTTTTGCTGTGAGTGGATGAGGGCATGGCTGATCCCCTTTGGTTGATGTTGTGTTCGCTTCTCTCTCTTTGTAGTTACGAATCACCCATGTCAGACAGACAATGGCGGCT
Source organism: Opsariichthys bidens (assembly GCA_037194245.1). Classification (NCBI taxonomy): domain Eukaryota; kingdom Metazoa; phylum Chordata; class Actinopteri; order Cypriniformes; family Xenocyprididae; genus Opsariichthys; species Opsariichthys bidens. The sequence continues at coordinate 3,149,069 of CM074312.1, read as the reverse complement.
GCAGTAACTTGTGTCTTCTGTCTCCGGGTGGTGGTTATAAATGCGCCTGTCCAAATAACTTCTACCTGGCCGCTGATGGGAAGCAGTGCATGTCCAACTGCACCGCCAGCCAGGTGAGGCCATGACGCTCCACCCAGATCATGAGATTAGTTAAACCCAGTCTAAGACAGAATAACACATACCGTTTCTCATTTCAAATGCATATCTCTAACATCTTTCATCAGTTTGTCTGCAAGAATGACAAGTGTATCCCGTTCTGGTGGAAGTGCGACACTGAGGACGACTGTGGCGACCGATCCGACGAGCCTGCCGAGTGCCGTGAGTGACGTGGATTGAAGGAGATATATTTTCACAGCCAAACCCATGACTAACAGATGTAATAAGAGCACACTCGTACGTGTTTCTTTCAACAGCTGAGTTTAAATGCAGACCGGGTCAGTTCCAGTGTGGCACTGGTATCTGTACGAACCCAGCGTACATCTGTGACGGAGACAACGACTGCCAGGATAACTCTGATGAGGCCAACTGCGGTACGTTTATGTACATTGAAAAAGTGCAGATATGCTCGAGCAGAGCATTTTTTTTATTGTGGGTTAGAAATGTTCACTTTTACTTCTCTACATTCAAAAGCAAATATGAAATGAACCCAGTGAATCGGTGAGTCAATTGGACTGATTCAGTTGGCACTGTTCTCAATTCTGTGATTCGGTCAGAGCGAGTCTGCAGTTAACAATTCAAATGAACCTGAAGAATCCGTTTGCAAATCGCAATAAACAATTCATTTGTCAATCGGGCTGATCCAGTTGCTGCTGTTCTTGAGACAACAGCTGTCTGATTCAATGATTCAGTCAGAGCGAGTCTACAGTTTACATTTCAAATGATCCTAATGAATCAGTTTGCAAATCACACTGAACAATTCATTATCAATCAGACTGATCCAGTTACTGCTGTTCTCGATTCAACAACTCTCTGATTCAATGATTCAGTCAGAGCGTTTCTGCTGTTAACAATTAATATAAACCTGAAGAATCAGTTCGCTAATCGCACTAAACAATTCATTCATTTGTCAATTGGACTGATTTGTTTGATGTTGTTCTTGAGTCAACAACTCTCCAAATCAATGATTCAGTCAGAGCGAGTCTAAAGTTTACAGCTCAAATGATCCTGATGAATCAGTTCTCAAATCGCACTGAACAATTCATTTGTCAATCACAATTCAAATGAACCTGAAGAATCCGTTTGCAAATCGCAATAAACAATTCATTTGTAAATCGGACTGATCCAGTTTCTGCTGTTCTTGAGACAACAACTGTCTGATTCAATTATTCAGTCAGAGCGAGTCTACAGTTTACATTTCAAATGATCCTAATGAATCAGTTTGTAAATCACACTGAACAATTCATTATCAATCAGACTGATCCAGTTACTGCTGTTCTCGATTCAACAACTCTCTGATTCAATGATTCAGTCAGAGCGATTCTGCTGTTAACAATTAATATAAACCTGAAGAATCAGTTCGCTAATCGCACTAAACAATTCATTCATTTGTCAATTGGACTGATTTGTTTGATGTTGTTCTTGAGTCAACAACTCTCCAAATCAATGATTCAGTCAGAGCGAGTCTAAAGTTTACAGCTCAAATGATCCTGATGAATCAGTTCTCAAATCGCACTGAACAATTCATTTGTCAATCGGACTGACCCAGTTGCTGCTGTTCTTGAGACAACAACTGACTGATTCAATGATTCGGTCAAAGCGAAGCAAGTCTTTAGTTAACATTTCAAATAATCCTGATGAATCAGTTCTCAAATCGTAATGAACAATTCATTTGTCATTCGGACTGACCCAGTTTCTGTTGTTCTTGAGTCAACAACTCTCCAAATCAATGATTCAGTCAGAGCGAGTCTAAAGTTTACAGCTCAAATGATCCTGATGAATCATCAGTTCTCAAATCGCACTGAACAATTCATTTGTCAATCGGGCTGATCCAGTTGCTGCTGTTCTTGAGACAACAACTGACTGATTCAATGATTCGGTCAAAGCAAGTCTTTAGTTAACATTTCAAATAATCCTGATGAATCAGTTCTCAAATCGTAATGAACAATTCATTTGTCATTCGGACTGACCCAGTTTCTGTTGTTCTTGAGTCAACAACTCTCCAAATCAATGATTCAGTCAGAGCGAGTCTAAAGTTTACAGCTCAAATGATCCTGATGAATCAGTTCTCAAATCGCACTGAACAATTCATTTGTCAATCCCTGATGAATCAGTTCTCAAATCGCACTGAACATTTCATTTGTCAATCGGACTGACCCAGTTGCAGCTGTTCTTGAGACAACAACTGACTGATTCAATGATTCAGTCAAAGCGAGTCTTTAGTTAACATTTCAAATAATCCTGATGAATCAGTTCTCAAATCGCACTGAACAATTCATTTGTCAATCGGGCTGATCCAGTTGCTGCTGTTCTTGAGACAACAACTGACTGATTCAATGATTCGGTCAAAGCAAGTCTTTAGTTAACATTTCAAATAATCCTGATGAATCAGTTCTCAAATCGCACTGAACAATTCATTTGTCAATCGGGCTGATCCAGTTGCTGCTGTTCTTGAGACAACAACTGACTGATTCAATGATTCGGTCAAAGCAAGTCTTTAGTTAACATTTCAAATAATCCTGATGAATCAGTTCTCAAATCGTAATGAACAATTCATTTGTCAATCGGACTGACCCAGTTGCTGCTGTTCTTGAGACAACAACTGACTGATTCAATGATTCAGTCAGAGCGAGTCTAAAGTTTACAGCTCAAATGATCCTGATGAATCAGTTCTCAAATCGCACTGAACAATTCATTTGTCAATCGGACTGACCCAGTTGCAGCTGTTCTTGAGACAACAACTGACTGATTCAATGATTCAGTCAAAGCGAGTCTTTAGTTAACATTTCAAATAATCCTGATGAATCAGTTCTCAAATCGCACTGAACAATTCATTTGTCAATCGGACTGACCCAGTTTCTGCTGTTCTTGAGACAACAACTGACTGATTCAATGATTCGGTCAGAGCGAGTCTAAAGTTTACAGCTCAAATAATCCTGATGAATCAGTTCTCAAATCGCACTGAACGATTCATTTGTCAATCGGACTGATTCATTTGCTGCTGTTCTTTAGTCAACAACTGACTGATTCAATGATTCGTTTAATGCGAGCTTGAATTTTTGCCACAAAACACTGTATTATGTGTGGTAAGGTTACTGTAATAATGTGCCACGTTTTGCCACTTGAGTCTTGTTTCTTAAATTAGTATTGGCTTCACTTTTGTCATATTTTGGCTGAATATATGACTGTACCTCAGCTGGCTCCGGTAGGACAATAACCAGATCAATGTTATAAGTCTGTGTATGTGTGTTTTTGCAGATATCCACGTGTGTTTACCCAGTCAGTTTAAATGCACCAATCCCAGCCGCTGTATTCCAGGAATATTCCGCTGTAATGGCCAGGACAACTGTGGAGAAGGAGAGGATGAGAAAGACTGCCGTGAGTTTCTCTAGGAAAATTATAAAAATACTGCTGCTAAAAGAACAATAGGCATATAAATAAGAAATCGCATAATAATATAAGATTTTTATCATATATAATAAGAATAATATTCTGCAGATGTTTTCACAACATTTATGATTTACAGTGTATGTGAGTTTGAGATCATAAACTGCTGATGAAACTTTGGGGTCGGTAAGATTTTTTATTATACAGAAACATAATCCGTAACTCAGGAAATAAACGCAGGAAACACGGACAGCAAAAGAAACAAAATACTGCTAGAATGTGAGCATCAAATCATCATATCAGAATGATTTCTGAAGGATCATGTGACACTGAAGACTGGAGGAATGATGCTGAAAATTAAAGGAATAAATTACATCGTACTATAGATTCACATAGAAAACAGCTGGTATAAATTGTAATAATATTTCATAACGTTTATCTGTGTGTAGCGGAGGTGACATGCGCACCGAACCAGTTCCAGTGCGCCATAACCAAGCGCTGTATCCCACGTGTGTGGGTGTGCGACCGTGATAATGACTGCGTCGATGGATCCGACGAACCCGCCAACTGCAGTAAGTGGAACCTGGTGAAATTAAAAGAACTGCATCATCCTTTAGCAAGACTATTGATAGATAGAAGCGGGCATGTTTATAATCACAAAATAGCTGAATTTCTGCTGATATTATCATCAGTTGGTCACTTCTACCTGTCTGAATGTTCTCTCTCTGTCTTCAGCTCAGATGACGTGTGGTGTGGATGAATTCCGCTGTAAAGACTCCGGCCGGTGTATCCCTGCGCGCTGGAAGTGTGACGGAGAGGACGACTGCGGCGACTCCTCGGATGAGCCCAAAGAGGAGTGCGGTGCGTCCATACACTCATCTAAAAGACCAGCGAATGTCATTAAAACTGGCTAGTTTCATTCATTACAAATTCAGTTTATAGGTAAAATGTATAGTTGTTTTGGTTAAATTTAAAAAAAAAATTTTTTTTAAGTTTTAAACGTGACAACTGACTTTATAATTTATATTTAAAATTATTTTAAAATGAACCATTTTAAAAGTTTTAAATGTGATTAAAACTTGTAGTAGTTTTTTCTTTATATTTAGTTCATAATTTTTATTTAAAATTATTTTGGCCAAATTTAAAATTAAATTTTTTCAAAAATTTTAAATGTAATTAAATTGTGTAGTAGTTTTATTAGTGAAATTGATTTTATAATTTAAATTGAAATGTTTCAAAAGAACTAAATGTCATTAAAACTTGCTAGTTTTATTCATTACAAATTCAGTTTATAGGTAAAATGTATAATTGTTTCGGTTAAATTTAATTTTTTTTTTTTTTTTAAGTTTTAAATGTGACAACTGACTTTATAATTTATATTTTAAATTATTTTAAAATGAACCATTTTAAAAGTTTTAAATGTGATTAAAATTTTTTTTTTTTTTTTAAGTTTTAAATGCGACATCTGACTTTATAATTTATATTTAAAATTATTTTAAAATGAACCATTTTAAAAGTTTTAAATGTGATTAAAACTTGTAGTAGTTTTTTCTTTATATTTAGTTCATAATTTTTATTTAAAATTATTTTGGCCAAATTTTAAATGAAATATTTAAAAAAAATTTAAATGTAATTAAATTGTGTAGTAGTTTTATTAGTGAAATTGATTTTATAATTTAAATTGAAATGTTTCAAAAGAACTAAATGTCATTAAAACTTGCTAGTTTCTTTCATTACAAATTCAGTTTATAGGTAAAATGTATAATTGTTTCGGTTAAATTTAATTTTTTTTTTTTTTTTTAAGTTTTAAATGCGACATCTGACTTTATAATTTATATTTAAAATTATTTTAAAATGAACCATTTTAAAAGTTTTAAATGTGATTAAAACTTGTAGTAGTTTTTTCTTTATATTTAGTTCATAATTTTTATTTAAAATTATTTTGGCCAAATTTTAAATGAAATATTTAAAAAAAATTTAAATGTAATTAAATTGTGTAGTAGTTTTATTAGTGAAATTGATTTTATAATTTAAATTGAAATGTTTCAAAAGAACTAAATGTCATTAAAACTTGCTAGTTTCTTTCATTACAAATTCAGTTTATAGGTAAAATGTATAATTGTTTCGGTTAAATTAAATTTTTTTTTTTTTTTTTTAGTTTTAAATGCGACATCTGACTTTATAATTTATATTTAAAATTATTTTAAAATGAACCATTTTAAAAGTTTTAAATGTGATTTAAAACTTGTAGTAGTTTTTTCTTTATATTTAGTTCATAATTTATATTTAAAATAATTTTGGCCAAATTTTAAATGAAATTAAATGTGATTAAATTGTGTAGTAGTTTTATAATTTAAATTAAAATGTTTCAAAAGAACTAAATGTCATTAAAACTCATAGCTTTATTCATTAAAAAATGCCAAATCTAATTTTTAGTAATTATAAAAGTTACAAGTTAAATTTAAAGTTATTTTAGGCCATGTATATGTATATATATATATATATAATTTGTTTATTGTATTTTTTTTTTTTTTTCATTTTTATGTTTTAAACGGCATTAATATTGTGACTATATATGCAGATGAGAGGACGTGTGAGCCGTATCAGTTCCGCTGTAAAAACAATCGCTGTGTTCCCGGCCGCTGGCAGTGTGACTACGACAATGATTGCGGTGACAACTCGGACGAGGACAAGTGTGGTAGGTTCCCACCGGCCGCTGACGCACGTGAACGCTGAGACTCAGGCACACGTCCAGAGACACGCTTCATATTACATCACCACCAGAACGCACAGAAAGAAAGAGATATTAAATGAGCAAATTCTCACCTGATCATTGCCATTCTCATTGATTTGTTCATGAGCACATTGTCAATGAACAAGGGGGCTTTTTTCCTTCGTGCATGTTTCTGTTTCGTCCAGTCATTTACGTGTCTACATCTTGTGTTTGTTCTTCATTTCACACTGCCACATTGATGTGGGTTAGAGGTAGGTTTCCATTTTCAAATGTCCTTTAGTCCTGGAACGTCTCCTTCAGTGGCTGCTCGCTGATGACAGGGAGGCTTGAATGTTCCTTTGTGACATTGTGAACAAAACTGACATAAAAGTGTTTGAAACTAAACAGTTAATGAGGATATAATCATCATGATAATCAAAGCCAATGACAAAACATTACTGAGCCTTTTGCAGTCTCAGCAGCGAGCCACTGTCAAGCCCATTCCTGCAGTTTTTGAGCAGATATGGTTTGAATTTGATTTTGTTTCCTGCTGCTCCCAAACACCCAAACCTCCATCTGTCCCTGCGTCTCCAGTCATATCACCTACAAACCCCTGCTTCTACAGCCAAGATCATGTGAATCACTTGGGAAAAAAAATGTCCAGGCCACATTTCACCACAGAATGACATTTTGTTGAAAGAAAATTAAGCTTGTTGTTTTTGGATTTGTTGCTTGTTGTTTAAGATTTTTTGGACTGTGACTTTTTTTTTTTTTTTTTTTTTTTTGAAGCACATTTCCCCCCTAAATATCTCATTGTAATTTTCCCAGACCTTTTACTTTTCCATTTTTTTTGTAGTTACTACTATTGTCGATGGTGGTTGTCATTAGATTATTATTACTGTGATTTATTGATACATTTTAACTTAATGGTGCAGTAAGTGATTTCTGAAAAATGTGTTAAAAATGGATTGGACTGGGCACAACAACACACTTGCCAATTCGCAGTGTCCACTCATGATGGGGGTAAGAGAGAGAGTGAGGTAATCAGCAGTAGGGGGTGTATCCGCTAATAATGGGGGAGGAGAGAGAGTGAGCCAATCAGCAGTAGGGGGCGTGTCCACACATGATGGGAGAGTGAGCAAGAGGGAGATTTGAAGAAAGACTGTTGAAAGAGGTGTGGCTGAGAGACATTACAAAAGAGAAAACGCTTATGTAAAGAGGAAAAAGGAATATCACTAGAAAAAGAAGAGTTATGATCAGGCTAAAGCTTTAGGACCCATGTTAATATAAGGAGGTTGTGTCGTTTCGGCTCCATAAGTGAGTAACATTGGTTTTGAATGTGTGCTGCTGGTGAGTAACAACCAACTGTTGCTTGTACAGTCGTGGCCAAAAGTTTTGAGAATTACATAAATATTGGAAATTGGAAAAGTTGCTGCTTAAGTTTTTATAATAGCAATTTGCATTTACTCCAGAATGTTCTGAAGAGTGATCAGATGAATTGCATAGTCCTTCTTTGCCATGAAAATTAACTTCTTAATCCAAAAAAAACCTTTCCACTGCATTTCATTGCTGTCATTAAAGGACCTGCTGAGATCATTTCAGTAATCGTCTTGTTAACTCAGGTGAGAATGTTGACGAGCACAAGGCTGGAGATCATTATGTCAGGCTGATTGGGTTAGAATGGCAGACTTGACATGTTAAAAGGAGGGTGATGCTTGAAATCATTGTTCTTCCATTGTTAACCATGGTGACCTGCAAAGAAACGCGTGCGGCCGTCATTGCGTCGCATAAAAATGGCTTCGCAGGCAAGGATATTGTGGCTACTAAGATTGCACCTAAATCAACAATTTATAGGATCATCAGCAACTTCAAGGAAAGAGGTTCAATTCTTGTAAAGAAGGCTTCAGGGTGTCCAAGAAAGTCCAGCAAGTGCCAGGATCGTCTCCTAAAGAGGATTCAGCTGCGGGATGCAGAGCTTGCTCAGGAATGGCAGCAGGCAGGTGTGAGCGCATCCGCACAGTGAGGCCAAGACTTTTGGGAGATGGCCTGGTGTCAAGAAGGGGAGCAAAGAAGCCACTTCTCTCCAAAAAAAACATCAGGGACAGATTGATCTTCTGCAGAAAGTATCGTGAATGGACTGCTGAGGACTGGGCAAAGTCATATTCTCCGATGAAGCCCCTTTCCGATTGTTTGGGGCATCTGGAAAAAGGCTTGTCAGGAGAAGAAAAGGTGAGCACTACCATCAGTCCTGTGTCATGCCAACAGTAAAGCATCCTGAGACCATTCATTCATGTGTGGGGTTGCTTCTCATCACTCACAATTCTGCCCAAAAACACAGCCATGAATAAAGAATGGTACCAAAACACCCTCCAACAGCAACTTCTTCCAACAATCCAACAACAGTTTGGTGAAGAACAATGCATTTTCCAGCACGATGGAGCGCCGTGCCATGAGGCAAAAGTGATCACTAAGTGGCTTGGGGACCAGAACTTTGAAATTTTGGGTCCATGGCCTGGAAACTCCCCAGATCTTAATCCCATTGAGAACTCGTGGTCAATCCTCAAGAGGCGGGTGGACAAACAAAAACCCACTAATTCTGACAAACTCCAAGAAGTGATTATGAAAGAATGGGTTGCTATCAGTCAGGATTTGGTCCAGAAGTTGATTGAGATCATGCCCAGTCGAATTGCAGAGGTCCTGAAAAAGAAATACTGACTCTTTGCATAAATGTCACGTAATTGTCGATAAAAGCCTTTGAAACGTATGAAGTGCTTGTACTTATATTTCAGTACATCACAGAAACAACTGAAACAAAGATCTAAAAGCAGTTTAGCAGCAAACTTTGTGAAAAAACTAATATTTATGGAATTCTCAAAACTTTTGGCCACGATTGTACTCGGTGTGTACTCTGTTTTCATTCTTCCTTGTTGTTCATTCGTCATCTTCTTTTTATTTATTTTTTGTAAAGCATTATTTTGCTTAGTTTCAGCTATGATAAAGAGACGTCCACTGTTCCACTGATGTGTTCGTGCATTTTGGGGGCGGAGCAATGAAGGGAGGGGTGTGTCTTTTTGGGTTGATTTAAAATATCAACAGTGTTTCTCAGAAATCCCTTACTGCACCTTTAATGAGCCTGTGCAGGACAATTCTATTCTAATTTTTTTTTTTTAATAAATTAATACTATTCAGAAATGGCGCTTTAAATTAATCAACAGGGATAGTAAATCATTTTTTAAATGTTATAAAAGATGACTATGTCAAATAAATAGAAATGTGACCTGGACATGGTTTTGTGTGATTCGCCCTGCTGTCCAGTAAAATATGTCAAGATATTATAGAGTAATAATGGAGTTGTGTTGTGTCAGTGCCCAGGCAGTGCTCTGAGAGCGAGTTCTCCTGCACCAGCGGCCGCTGTATCGCTGGCAGATGGAAGTGTGATGGAGACCACGACTGCGCCGACGGATCGGATGAGGTTCGTCACAAAAACATTCAGTGCAGGAAAGCACACTGCAGTAGTTTCTCATAAATGATAACCCTCATGAATTGCAAATACTCATTCCAGTATGTATGGTGTGTGTGTTTTACAGAACGGCTGTGATGTGAAGTGCGATAACGACCAGTTTCAGTGTAAGAACGGTCACTGTATCCCATTCCGCTGGAGGTGTGACGCTGATGCCGACTGCATGGACGGCAGTGACGAGGAGAACTGCGAAACTGGAGGTAAAAGCATGTTAAAGAAATGGTTCACCTTAAACTTCACTCCGTCTGTACTGTTTACTCTTTACTCCCATCTTTTTTTCCCATATAAGGATAGTTTATCGTACCCACGTTTGTCAAGATCCATAAAAGAGGTCCATACGGTTTGTGCACTATATTACATGTCTCCGAAAATCATCCAAGACAGATTTGTGTGAGGACAGGCCACATTCTTAACTGACTAAAGTTCAACTTGTTGCGCAAGTTGTTTGGACTACTTTATGGTTGTGTTTGGAAAGAACAGCAAAAAATCTGTCATTATTTACTTTTTTTTTTTTCAATTTATGGGTGAACTGTTCCTTTAAACAACAGCATTACCCATGAATCAGTGCCTGCAGTATTAATTAGAGTGATCAGACTGTCTGGAGAGGGTTTTAGTATTCTAGGAGGCCTTTCTGAAGATGCGCTGCCAAGCGTTTTACACACACACACACACTTGGTAATTGCTGTGCGGTTGTGCTGGAATGAATACAGATGAGTTACTCTCTCTCTGTGTGTGTGTGTGTGTGTGTGTGTGTGTGTGTGTGTGTATTAGTGGGTCGATTCTGCCCCCTGGATGAGTTTCAGTGTAATAACACTCTGTGTAAACCACTGGGCTGGATGTGTGACGGCGAGGACGACTGCGGAGACAACTCAGACGAGAACCCAGACGTGTGCAGTGAGTAGTTCAATTTTTTCAACTCAATTAGCACTTTTTTTTCCCCCTCAGATTCACTCTGAAATTGTTCCCTCAACTCAAGCAAGTACAATTAGGGTGGACAATATGACTAAAATCTTACATCAGTCTTTGTCATTTATATCACATTTTTTCGGGAAAATTAAAACAGAGATGGTTTATATATTAAATCATTAAATCTACTAATGCCTATTTTTGAATAATTCCGTGAATTCAACATTTTGGAAATCAACGTTTGATTATCTTCTCTTTTATTTGGAACTTGATGGAGCCAAAGAATCTCAGATGAAGGGTCGATCACACCAAGTACAAAATCTATAATGAAAACGATAAAGATATATATTTTTAAAACCATTCTAAATGAAGGGAAACGCTTAGAATAAACAGAACTAATATATAGTTATCTTTATATTTCTAGCTGTGACTGAAACCGCTCCCTATCCACTATCTAGTGCACTATATCGGGTGTCGGTCATTTTGTAGCGCTGTCCGAATTCTGAGTGAACGACTTCATTCCCCACATTCGTTCACTACTTTTACCCACAATGCTCTCTGATTTTGAGCGTGCATTCGATGTTCACTCGTTAAAGCGCCGTTACCCAAAATCCAACGCGATGAGACGATCGAGCGCGAAAGAAAAATAAACATGGCGGACGGCAATACGGGAAGCGGCAACTTCTACAAATATAAGTGTAATTTTGTATTAATTAGTCAAATATCTTTGTAAAGATATTTTGAAGCGAAATGATACAGATTTATATCATAATATATATACTTATTATCATATGATAATTTGGTGGATTTTTCTCATATGTTAGTGAACTGTTGTACATTGAATACTGTTGTTTATATTGTATTTATTATATTTTTTATAAACAAATGTGACAGTGAAGTGTTATTTTTAAATATAAATGTACTAAATAGCATGACACAGGTGTTTTTATTCTCTCTTTATTCTCAATAAACATGACAAAGAAACAGTAATATATAATTCAGGACATATTACAGACGGGTTTAGGAAATGTTCATGACGAAATTGTCTGGCGCGTGCTATTAACGTCAGCGTCCGAATTCGCTCACTTGTTTTCGTTCACTCTTTGCTGATATAGTGCGCTCAACTGTCATGCACTATATAGGGGTTAGTGAACGAGTGAACGAGTGGGCGGTTTCGGACACAGCTTAGGTCTTGGTGTGTGAAATAAGCGTGAAGCTTAAGTTTAAAGCAAAATAACTCAAAATAAGCAAATTAGAATATCATAAAATGGAATATTTTGATTGATGCACATCAGTCTCAGATTTCCAAATGAATTTGGCTTGAAAATTAGCACTTTTTTCTTTGTCTTCACTTATTTGGGACACATCCCACTCTGTATTTTGACATGACTTCATGTTTCCTCTTTTTTTTTTTTTTTTTTTAAGAAACTGATCATTCAGAGAATATTTAGGAATAATTTTTTCATAACTTAATAGGAACTGGGATGACACAAAACAGGCACCCTTCGAGTCCAAATAAAAATTCCCACATGTAATGCAGACGTGGGAAAGATCCTTCATTTGCATCAGGAGTGTAGGTGTATTTATCCGACTCTTCATATCAAGAAAGATCAGTGTGTTTTTATTCTGTGTTTCAGAGAGATTCCAGTGTCCTCCCACCAGACAGTTCAGATGCCATAATGACCGCGTGTGTCTGCAAGTGTCTAAACAATGTGACGGTGTTGACAACTGCGGAGACAACAGTGACGAACTCAACTGCCGTGAGTAATTGCCACTTTTCTTAGCCGAGCTATTTGAAAATGTCATGTTTTTTTACATGCAACATTTGCCTGTGCCATTACATCATTATCATCATGAGCTTCACTCTTGAGTTTCAGGGTCACTCTGTGCCATTTCTTTCTGAAAATATATATGTGTAAAAATGTATATGCGTGTGTTTTTTTTTCTTTTAAAAGGTTGCATGAAATCATACTTTCTCAACGTACACCAAAAATACCACCATAGACATTGAAGGACCTCTATATCTAAAAATGTGGTTACAGTTTTGCCAATAGTTATCATTAACCCAACATCCTTTCAACCCTGTCACAGTATGGAATTACAGAGGGATAACAGAGGATATCCTGGTAGTGGCACAGTTTTGAGGGCCTTCACATATTGCATGATATAGCTAAATGACATATCAATAATCATGGAATTTCTCTTTTAAAGCATGTTTTGTACAATAAAACCCTGCTGTATCACATGTTTTGGGGTTGAATGTTACAGAATTTAATATTCAAAAATGTCCTGATCACATGATTGACAGTGAACTTTATGCCAAGAAAAAAAAATCTGATGTAAAAAAAAAAAAATGAATCCATAACAGAGTTGAAGTGCTGAGATAGACAAGGCCAACATGAGTGCAAACAATGACAGGAAAAGACTGTAAGAGAAACTTGATGATGGGGTTAATGTCACAGGGTTGAACAGAAAGTGAGGGGGGGGGTTTTTTCCAGAAAATGCATAATGACAATGAAATCATATTTTAATTTCAGCAAAAGCAAAATTTAGGTACATTTTTTTATAACCCATGTTAATTTAGTTTTTTTTTAGCTTCACGCTCTTGAAAGAGTTAGATCTATCAAATAATGTGATTAAGATCAGTCTCATGTTAATTATGTCAGTAGTCCATCATCACACAAATGATGCCGTTTGATTGTGCTAGTAAATCTCTGTTGAAGTGAATTTGTCTGTTTCCTGTCAGAAACTCCTGCGCCTGCGGTCTGTGGAAAGGGCGAGTTTACATGCAGTAGCGGAAAGTGTATAAGTATTAACCTACGCTGCAATTTCTTCAATGACTGTGAGGACTACGGCTCTGATGAGATCAACTGCAACAAGAAAGGTGAGTTTAGTTGTTTGTGTGCGTGTCAGGTTTTTAATTTTTTTTTTTTATTTAGGTACCCTGAGTGTGTATCTGTGTGTCTCTGAACAGATTCGGGTCTGAATGAATGCCATCACAATGGCAGTATGTGTGGAGATGAAGGTCATTGTGTGGTGAACGGAACCGACTCGTTCTGCTCCTGCAGACCCGGCTTCCAGAAAACCCACCTGCAAACCTGCACAGGTATGGGTACAACACACACACACACACACACATGTTGTGTTTTCATGTTTTATGGGGACATTCCATAGGTGTAATGGTTTTTATACTGTACAAACTGTATATTCTGTCCCCCTACCCCTAAACCTACCCATCACAGAAAATATTCTGCTATTTTAGATTTTCAAAAAAGATCATTCTGTATGATTTATAAGCTTGTTTCCTGATGGGGACCAAAAAATGTCCCCACAAGATTTACTTGTATTACTATACCTGTGGGGACATTTAGTCCCCGTAACGTAGGGAATACACGCCCACACACACACACACAGACACACACACACCCACACCCACACACACAGACACACACACACACCCACCCCCACACACACACACACACACACACCCACACACACACACACACACACACACACCACACACACACACACACACACACACCCACACCCACACCACACACACACACACACACACACACACACACAGACACACCCACACACACACACACACACACACACACACACACACACCCAGACACAACCACCCACACACGCAGACACACCCACACACACACCCCCCCACACACACACACACACACACACACACACCCACACACACACACACCCAGACACACCCCACACACACACACACACCACACACACACCCACACACACACACACACACACCCACACACACACCCACACACACACACACACACCTACCCACACCCACACACACACACTCACACACACACACACACCCCACACACACACACACTCACTGAGGAACTTAACCATTTTGTTAAACTTTGATGTACCCATGGATAAAAACACTCTAATACTAATAAAAATTCAAAACATTATGCTGTTTTAATAACTAATATCGGTTTAAATGTTCAGCCCAGCTGACAAAAACATTAACATTCTCATTGAGTTATGAAGACGTTATTTTTGAATGTTCTCAAACTATTTAAAGCGACCAGTTTTTAAATGTTTTCTTCTTGGTTATGCGAAGGTTAAGGAAATTTTTTTTGGTATCATTTTGCAAACATTATGGGGACTTTAAACAAGTAGTAAAAAACCTTAGACGAATGTACAATTAAACCGTTTCAGAAAAACAATCTATTAAACATCTAACAAACGTTCTAGTAACGTTTCTGGAAGAGCGTTTGTTCTTAACGTCGAGAGAACCTTTCCAGAACGTTAGCCAAGTTCCTCTTAGGGAATATCAATCAAACCCCAATAATGAAATGAAAAATGAAATGCATCATATAATGGATGTGAAATTCTCTTTATTGATGTAATGTTTTTATGCAGTCCATGTTGTCATTATTGGCGTTCATAAACAATGTCAACAGATGTGAACGAGTGCAAGCGGTTCGGGATCTGCTCTCACATCTGTAACAACACGAAAGGCTCCCACAAATGCAGCTGCTCCAAGAACTTCGTCAGAGTGAACGACACCTGCAAGGCTGACAGTACGTTTCAAACAATACTACCGTTAAATGTATTTGTATAGCCCTATTCACAATACACATGGTTTCAAAGCAGTTTCAGAAAGTTGCGACGTTCTACAACGAAAACATTCAAGCCGTTGAGATTTGCTTTAAAGCAAGCTTTACTCGAGTAGGATATGTGTGTGCGGATAAAGTTGGATGTTCTACATGCAGAGCTGTGTGATGATATTGTTTGCCTTTTGTGACGATTTACACAATTATGCAGCTATGCAACAATATAATAATATGTAATAATATAGTACATTTTGTGACGATATAAACATTCAACCTAGTACGTAAGTGTTTATACTTCTATATAGTGCTGTGTTATAATATAGTTTACATTTTGCATATGAATAGATAAATATACTTCAGTATTCGTCATGTGCTCAAGTTGTAACAGATCCAAAATTTCGCAACAGCCTTGTTGACGTTGGATCCTTTTGGTACATTTTCCGGAAATGCAATTGAGTTTTCCATGAACACAAACAGTTCTGTGAGAAAGTAGAGTCTGCTATGTGAAATAAGAGCAGAACAATTTTCAGTGTAAATAGTTTGCGTTGATGTAACATTTAATGACAGAATTGTTTTACAAACGGTCAAAGAGAAATTGAATCTGCTCATGTCAGTGTGTGTTATTGTGCTGTGACGCCCCCTATCTGTCATTCTAGGCAGTGACAAACAAGCTCTGTACGTGGCAGATGATAATGAAATTCGGAGTTTGTATCCTGGAATGCAAACTTGGATATATGAGCAGGCCTTCCAAGGAGATGCCAACGTACGCATCGATGCCATGGACCTGCACATCAAATCTAAACGGATCTTCTGGACCAACTGGCACACGGGCAGGATCTCGTCTTTCGAGCAGCCGTCTGCCGGACCCACCTCGCCAAACTCGAACCGTAACCGCAGACAAACGGACTCCAGAGTCACTGATCTAGAGGTCAGTGTTTCACCGTGACATGACTTTGAGTCCATGTCCAGCCTCGAGTCAGTCCTGAAACATGGATTCATCACACTGTCTAAAGCCGTGTTTGCACCTTAGAAACTTTCCCCAGAAACTATAGACTTTGGAGTGGTACTCGACCACAGGAAGTTCTGGGTAAAAAATTTCCCCCTCAGAAAGTTCCTGCTTGCGAGGCAGTACTTTGTAAAAGTTCAGGAACTTTCGGGGGTGGGATTTGGGCACTGAACATGCTGATTGGTTGACTCCATGCATCAACAATGAAGTTTGAAAACTATGAGTAATGGACCAACAGTGAAGTTCAGCCTTTATTAAGCTTATATGCCGAGGAAGAAATCCAGCGGGAACTGGAAAGTCATACGCAGTCCTACATCACTGGACTAATCTTCACGGTACTTTAGACCGTGATGGAAACGCAGACAGCAACAGGTCTGGGTGCAAAAATGTTCCTGAGACAAATTCCGGGTAATTTCGGTGGAAACTCGGCTTTAATATCAGGGTTAATATAGTTAACTAAAACTAAAACCATTTAAAAAAAAAAAAAAAAAAAAATCAATTATTGGAAAAGGCAACATTTCATTTTCATTTTAATATAACTTGATGCTCTAAAATAACTGAACTGAAGCTATATTTTGTATAAATTATATATAATTTAATAATAACAAATAATAAAAAACAATAAAATTAACCAAATTAAAAGAAAGAAAACAATAAAAAACTAATTCAACAATAGTATCTCAGTGATATTAAAATAATCACAATGGGCTTGTAATCTGAAGGTTGTTGGTTCGATTCCCATGCCGGCAGGAATTGAAAGTGGGGATTGTGAATGAATAAACAGCACTCTCTCCACCTTCAATATACAAAGACACCTAACCCCTAATTGCTCCCCTTGTAAGTCGCTTTGGATAAAAGCGTCTGCTAAATGATGAAAAAAATAATAATAATAATACTTATGTTTAATATCTGTCTTGTAATTATGGATGGGGATTCTGGGAAATGTAGTCTGCCTTGGTGTATGAGTGAGTAAGTGAATGGTGTCGAGTCCATGGTGAAGTGCCCTCTAGTGTTTAAAGCGGGCACTTCAACTGACGATCGTTTCATCATGTTTTTGATTTTAACATTTTATTTCAATTTATTATTTTTTTTATTGAAACTTATTGCTAATTTTCTTGATTTTTTTTTTTTTTTGGGAGGGGGGCATAATTCTTTGTCATAAGTAATAGCAATAATCTAGAGGACAGTTTTCACAATAATTTGACCCATTATTGGCCTGAACAATAAAAAATATATGTATATAGCATAAAATAACTGTAACACAGTTCGTAATTCAACGGAACTTTAATATCAAAATAAACAAACAACAAAACGAAAGTAAAACAACATAAAATCTAGGCCGGGTCCTCTCTCGTCCTTCATTGTCGTCGCTCCTGTTTTATGCTTCCGGAGCTCCTCCGTGAGAGATACGAGACCGGTGTAGCGCGCAGCTGACACTCATTATCACTCGCGCCGTTCCCTCACGGCTCTCGCCCGCCCTGCTCGTCACAATCACAAATGATGAGTATTACAATAAAATAAAATAAATGAATCAATAAAATAATATGAACAATTCAAGTAATAGGGGTTACACTTTATTTTAAGGTGTCTTTGTTATACTATAATTATACATTTAGGTACTGAGTAATATTAAGTAAATGCATGTGCTTACTCTATAGTTGGGATTAGGGTTTGGTTTAGGATTAGTTGCATGTAATATATATTTATAACGATAGGAACTACATGTAACAATGACTGCAAAGTGTTAATGTAATAGCAATATTTCAAATTAGAAAAAAAAAAAAAAAAGCATGCAAAATATAATTGCATAACAGTGCAATGTAAACTAAGATTGTTATACACACAGAATAAGTGAAGTAAGATTTGGTCTGTCTTTGGTTTGCTGTAGATCCCTGGTCTGAAGATGCCTCGTGGGATTGCTGTGGACTGGGTGGCCAACAACATCTACTGGACGGACTCAGGTCGGGACGTCATTGAGGTGGCACAGATGAACGGACGCAATCGTAAGACGCTCATCTCGGGCATGATTGACGAGCCCTACGCCATCGTGGTGGACCCGCCGAGAAGGTGAGAAGAGACACATCCTTTAGTGGTATTTGCTAATTATACTGTTCATAATTAGGGTTAACACTCAATACGTGTTTGGCTTTGCATTAAAACTATGCTAACAATTGATTCCCAAAGCACCATGTACTGGGCCGACTGGGGAAACCACCCTAAGATTGAGACAGCCGCTATGGACGGGACCATGAGAGAGACGCTGGTGCATGAAAACATTCAGTGGCCCACAGGTCAGTCATCATGTGACTCAAACACCACACACGCTGATTCAAGTACCTGTAACACCCGTAACATGACTTCCGTTGTGTTTGTTTGCCAGGTCTAGCTGTGGATTACTTCAATGAGCGTCTGTACTGGGCTGATGCTAAACTCTCGGTTATTGGGAGCATCAGACTGAACGGAACAGATCCGGTCATAGCTGTCACCAGCCTTAAAAACAGTTGAGTCATTAACAGTTCATGTCACATCCCTGTAACGTATACAGTACATTCACATGTAAGAATAAAGTGATATAGCTGGATGATGAAAAAAGTATTCATTGACGCATGACCACTCGAGTTTTCTAAA
Source organism: Opsariichthys bidens (assembly GCA_037194245.1). Classification (NCBI taxonomy): domain Eukaryota; kingdom Metazoa; phylum Chordata; class Actinopteri; order Cypriniformes; family Xenocyprididae; genus Opsariichthys; species Opsariichthys bidens. Next base: position 3,130,143 of record CM074312.1, on the reverse strand, counting down.
ACTTGCGCAATAAATGAATGACATTAAGTGATTTTTCTCTCTCTGCACACACAGATTTGCACCACCCTTTCAGCATCGACATCTTTGAGGATTTCATATATGGCGTGACCTACCACAACAACTTTGTCTTCCGTGTCAACAAGTTTGGCAAGAGTTCCGTGGAGCATCTGACCACAGGAATAAACCACGCTACAGATCTGGTCTTGTACCACCCGTACAAACAGCCAGAGAGTAAGTCTGGGCTGAAATCTCTCAAACAATGGATGTAACACGCTTTATTTTGTGTGAATTTGTTCTTGATTGATGGATGGATGGATTAGATAACATGGTTTTATTAACTGTTAATGGACAGTTGAATACACATTGCTGTTCTGTATTTTTAGTGACCAACCCATGCGACAGGAAGAAGTGTGAGTGGTTGTGTCTTCTCAGTCCCAGCGGCCCGGTCTGCACGTGCCCCAATGGCAGAATACTGGACAATGGCACCTGTGTGGAGGTCCCCACCCCGACACTGTCCCCTGTCTGTGAGTATAGAGTACAGCTGTGGCCTTGCAAAATGCTTGAAACAGGAAATGGATGGAGCAATTTAATGTTGTACTCTTTTAACGGACACTGATATCTAATGGTGTAGCCACTGTGAGGCAATGGTGCTCTGTGACTGGCACAATATGCTCAACCGTGTAGTATGTCAAGACAAGTTACCTTTATTTATAAAGCGATTTATACAATATCTATTCATACAGATGTGTTATTTTTCAGTATTAAACAGGAAAATAACAGAATCAATGATACAAAATTCATCAAATGTGAGACAAAAGTGTTATTATTCAGCTCAAGTCAAGTCCAAGTGATCCTTGAAACAGTCTTTAATTATAACCCAAAGGAATATACTGGAGAAAGAAACAACCAAGTAACCTTTTACATCAAACTATGCAGAATCAGGAACCAGCTGAAACCTTGGGCTTAAATTAACAGAGAATTGGTGAGCTAGTCAAGTCAAGTCAAGTCAAGTCATCTTTATTTATATAGCGCTTTTTACAATGCAAATTGTGGCAAAGCAGCTTTACATTAATAAGAAAATGGTGTCATCTTAATGTTGGAAATGTTATGATTGGTCAGATCGCCTGTCAATCAAACTGTTTGCGAAGGGTCAATTTCCTTGGTTTCTGGTTGAAAATAAAGTAGATTGAAAACACTTTCTGGCTCATCTGCATAGTCTTACTTGTATTGGCTGGAATTCCAGCAAAAAGGGCTTTGTAGTAGTCCAGGCAGTGAAGAACATGAAAGAAAGGTGACAGAAAACTGGAATAGAGTTGGTTACTGGGTAAGGATGAGGACTAGTTGTTTGCCTGCGATGTGTTGCGAGGGTTTGCTTTATTGTAAAATCTCCAGAAGGACTAGGAATTCGGCTGCTCCAGGTTTGTCTAGGTGGATTTTCTACCAAACTGAAGAACTGTACTAAAGAATTGTATCGTGCAAGTCAACATTTAACCAAAATTATCCAGATTTATTGGGATTTCTTGTCATTGTGTTAATGATTTTTCAAGTGTTTTGTAATCTTGCATCAACATGTAATAATTTATAATAAGTCTTTTTCCAGAATAACATTTTCACTGACGTTACTTAGGCCACATGGTTTATTGGATGATGTTAACCAAGGGTGTAATAGCTTTAAGGCATTGTTTTAGCTAATTAAAATTCAGTTTGGCTTAATTCTGGTTTGTTTGGGGGGGGGGGGGGGGGGGGCTATAAAAAACATTTAGTCCTATTGTACATTTTATTCTGATCTTCTTTTATTCCAGTTTTACTCAAAAATGTCTCGTTAAGGATATAAAATGTGTTGTTGATTTGAACATATAAGAGTTAATCCTTTTTATCTGTTTCTCTATCATCCATCAGCTCCGAGTGGCACTTGCAGTCTGCTGTGTCTTAATGGTGGCACTTGTGTCCTGAATGCCAGAAAACAACCCAAGTGCCGCTGTCAGCCCAACTATGGAGGAGAGAGATGTGAGCTAAACCAGTGCAGAGACTACTGCCAGAACGGAGGAACCTGCACCGCATCGCCCACAGGTACACATTATATGGACTTTAAAGTGCCCCTGTTATGCTTTTTGAGATATTATCTTTCATGTAGTGTGTAATAGAGCTGTTTGTGAATGTAAAATATTTCAAAGATCAAAGTCAAGTCATCTTTATTTATATAGCGCTTTTTACAATGCAAATTGTGGCAAAGCAGCTTTACATTAATAAGAAAATGGTGTCGTTGTGCAGCTTATTCTATATATTATTGATTCATTCCGTTGAAAATATCAGTAGTTACTCAGTTCGCATTCAGCGGCGCCAATGCAGGCATATCAAAAACACTGCTGAATATCAAGCAAGTGTCCCCAACTTAAGCAAGCCAAAGGAACCAAAACTCCAACAAATGGAGAAAAAAACCTCGGGAGAAACCAGGCTTAGTCGGGGGGCCAGTTCTCCTCTGGCCAACAGTGAACACTTGTCCGATACTCAGGCAGAGTTACGGGTCATTAAACAGATTTGGAATCGCAACAGTCAAAATATTTCATCTAGTTCCATCTAGTTTAAGATCTTTTTGATCACGCCGGTATGGGACGGTTTGTTGGGATATGTGCCACTGGCTGATGAGTCGGTAAGGCCTTCACAAAGGATGAGCTTGTTAACACAGTCTCCGCCGACACCACAGGGCCACACACAGGCACAGGTTCCCCGTCCGACCCGGACACGGCCCGGATCCAGCCAATCACGTTAATTGGTAAACCTCGGGATAAGCAGAGAGACAAAAATTAGCGTAGACGCCATTCTTCTTCTGATGTACCGAGTACATCTGGTGTTATAGGAAGTGTTCCCGGTTCCGGCTGACCTGATCTATGCAGCCTAACAATCCTTTAACGGATATGAAGACAAAAGTTTATAGTGCGTCATGTGTATGCCAGGTTAAATAGATGCGTTTTTAGTCTAGATTTAAACTGACAGAGTGTGTCTGCTTCCCGAACAATGCTAGGAAGATTGTTCCAGAGTTTAGGTGCCAAATAGGAAAAGGATCTACCGCCTGCGATTGATTTTGAAATTCTAGGTATTAACAACTGGCCAGAATTCTGAGATCGTAATAGACGCGAAGGACTATAATGCGTTAAGAGCTCACTCAGGTACTGGGGAGCTAAGCCATTTAGTGTTTTGTAAGTAATTAGCAAGATTTTAAAATCTATACGATGTTTAATAGGGAGCCAGTGCAGTTTTGACAGAACCGGGCTAATATGGTTCTAGTAAGGACTCTAGCAGCTGCGTTTTGGACCAGCTGTAATTTGTTTATCACACGAGCAGGGCAACCACCCAGTAGAGCGTTACAGTAATCTAGTCTCGAGGTCATAAACGCATGAACTAACTGTTCCGCCTTTGTCATTGAGAGCATATGTCGCAATTTAGAAATATTTTTAAGATGGAAGAATGCGGTTTTACATATGCTAGAAATGTGGCTTTCAAATGAAAGATTGGTATCAAAGAGCACACCGAGGTTCCGAACTGACGAAGACGACTTAACAGAGCAGCCATCAAGTGTTAGACAGTATTCAAGGTTATTATGTGCAGAAGTTTTTGGTCCAATAATTAGAATCTCTGTTTTTTCTGAATTTAGTTGTAGGAAATTACTAGTCATCCAATTTTTTATATCAACTACGCATTCTGTTAATTTTGAGAATTGGTAGGTTTCGTCAGGGCGCGAGGAAATATAGAGCTGAGTATCATCAGCGTAACAGTGAAAACTAATGTGCTACCAAGGGTAGCATGTACAGAGTGAAAAGCAACGGTCCTAGAACTGAGCCTTGTGGTACTCCATATTTAACTTGTGATCGAAATGACATCTCTTCGTTTACTACAACAAGCTGATAACGGTCAGATAAGTATGATTTGAACCATGCCAATACAATTCCACTAATTCCAGCATAATTTTCTAGTCTACTCAAAAGAATATTGTGGTCGATAGTGCTGATAAATGGAGTTTTCTCTCAAAAGAAAGGAATTCAGTCTCAATTCCTGCTGGACCTGTGTAGGTTTGTGACTAATTTGCATGATACCAGTTTATGGTTTTCATTGGCTGAACGGCGTCTCTTTGCCCCACCCTCAAACACTGCTTGTATCCAGGGCCGGCGCAAGCTCAAATGCCGCTCTAGGCAAAACATCATCATGCTGCCCCCTCTTCTCACTCGATCTTTGAGATGCATGTGTAAGACTGGAAGTTTTGTTTATTGATTTATTTATTTATTCAGATTTATTTTTCTTTCTTTTTTTCATTCTGCAATGTAAAAAAAAAAAAAAATGAAAGCACGTTACCACTAACTGCAAATACATGCTGTATTATATCATATCGTAAGAAAATCTCCTGGAAGATTGGAGAGAATTCCTGGTGGGTCACTGATAAATTGTGCCGGCAGTAGCCTACTACGACATAAAGACAGTTCACTAGACACGCAAAGCACAAGTCTAGTTCATTTTCAATGAGAGACACATGAAACCGGCAAATCAACCGGCAGTTAAATCAACTCTGCTTAGATAACATTTGGTCCTTCTCTAAATAGTGTTAAAGTAACACTGAAGCAGAGTTAAAGTTAATGAGATAATTAAGCAATTAATTAAGTGATGATTGAACATTAATGATGAACACCTGCTGTTAACAAGCAGAATCACTGAAGAATAGAGAAACACAAGAACTACAACTGACTTCAGCCACAGTCTTAGATGAAATCAACTGAAGATAAAAGACATTCAATCTCTGAAGAGTGTTACTTTAACACTATTTAGAGAGGGACCAAATGTTATCTGAGCAGAGTTGATTTAACTCTGGGGATTTTACTGTGTAGTGGCGAAATGACGATGTGCAAACGATGCTCGTACACCTGAAATCCCCTCACTTGCACGTGCACAACTCTTTGTTATAAATATATAGTATATATAAATATTACGCGCACAAAAAGGTAATCTACGTGACCTCTCCTCCGCTTTCTCTCACACACACGTAGGTGGAGGGTGAACTGTATAACTGGCATACTGTATAAGGGATTTGGCATGGCAGAAATCGCACAAAGAGCGCTCCCTCTATAATCACTAAAAAGTTGTAATATTAGGCTACTTTATCGCAATCTCACAAAGTTCTGTTATAATAAATGAAGCTGTCAATTTACATAATGCATAAAATTTGTTTGTTATTATGGGAAGATTTGTGAGCGTGCAGAACTCATAGTCCACTCACTGCTCAAAACGACTGAGTTTTTGCTCAGTGTGAACTTAAACACCTCTGATTGGCCATTGCGAAATCAACAGATAAGACCCATATGCTGCTCTTGATTGGGGCAGGTTTTGGTACTTGGCAGAATGAAGGAAAGATCATTTAGATTTAGAATAACTAATCCGGTAATACATTTTTATATAAATGAAATAGTTCCAAATAAATGTGCCCCAAATAAATAAATTTAATCATTTTAAAATAAACTAAATCCCTCTCATTTTGACTGGAAGAGTTTGGTTCATGTCGAGAAGACCCTGTTTTCGGCTGCCAAAGAGATTGATACGATAAAACCGACGCCATCGTTACTGTTCGTATCGCTCTACATAAAGAGCCGAGATTCAGATATGATAATGAGCGTTTGCTCTCTGACCAATCAGAGCAGAGCAGCTCTCAGAAAGGCGGGGTTTAGAGAGACCGAATCCTTGATCGAAGAGTTTCAGACACTGTGAGAAAAGAGCTGATGCTGTAATGGATATTATGACAAAATTAAAGTGTTTTTGACCTTGGATGAATGTAAACCTGTTGTAGGAGACGACAAAACAACATTAGGAACCTTTAAAACAGCATAAAAGAGGTATTTTAAATGTATTCTCACTTCTGTAATCATACAACAGACCGCTTTCTGTAGAGACAACACACTTGTGACTTTCTGGAGGTATATTATGTTATTATAATATTTTTTGTTGTCTGTCATGTTTTCAGGAGCTCCAACTTGCCGTTGTCTGCCAGGCTTCACAGGACCCAACTGTAATCAGCGCACATGTGAGAACTACTGTAAGAATGGAGGAAACTGCACAGTTAACCGTGGAAACCAGCCCACCTGCAGCTGCGTGGCAGACTTCCTGGGAGACCAGTGCCAATATCGTAAGTACTACAGCCACACCGACTGGACGTGGAGATAAAATGAGTTTTCATGAGAAGTGTTCAACACATTTGTCCTATGTTATACACCTGGTATACGCATCCTTCTCAGGTGAACTGAGTATAAATCTCAAATGCATCTTGTTCATTGTTATTTTAGTCAAGTAGCGGTATTAAATTTGACCATGTTTTACATGATCTGTATTAATTCTTTTAATTCTTCCATCTAAATCTGTCACGGTATACAGCAAACTTGACTGTGTTTTGTTTAGGAGTTTTTAAAAATTTACCATTGGAGAGATTATTTATTTTAAAACCACACACTCTAAATAATCTGTAAAATGAGCCCTATGTACTGTGTAAATATGAAGGAATTTTCTGTCCAGTCTTAAAACTAAAGGTTCTTTAGCGGATTTGGTGGTTTCATGAGGAACCTTTAAACATCCATGGAAACTTTCCACTCCACAAAAGGTTCTTCACGCCAAGAAAACTTGACTGAATGATTCTTTGGGGAACCAAAAATGGTTCTTCCGTGGCATCACTGCAAAAAGAAATGCTTTTGGAAATTAAGAGTGTATTGATTTTGATTTTGAATCATGCATTGAATTTTGCTTTTGAGGGAAGTGTCCTTAAAATTAAGCAATAATGTCCTGGTAGAAAATTACTTTTTCATTTTTTTCTACAGGTTTTTTTGGTTGCACTTTATTTTGTTGTCTTTATTACAGTGTAATTACACATTTAGGCACTGAGTAATATATATTAACAACATGTACTTAGTATAGAGGTGGGGTTCGTTGCAAGCAGGGCTTGACATGACTTTTTTTTTTTTGCTCACTCGCCACTGTGGCTCTGGGTTTTCCGAAGTTACTAGCCACTCAACATTTTCACTGGCCACAATTTTTGCGTAAATACCGTGGGAAAAACTACCATATAGATATTTTTAATATTTTTTCATAATTCGGCAGCAGATATAATAGGCTGCTGTCTCTTTAAGACCTGACGCACAGATCCATTATACTGTTACACTGTTACTGATTTTTCCTTACAGAGCACATTCGTTAATTGACAGGTGAATCGATGTATTAGCAAGATCTGAATGTGATCCTTAAGTCATGATGAATAGAGTTGGATATTAAACGTTCTTCTCTACCCTTTACCAGGGACGTGTGATGGATTCTGTGATCATGGAGGGACATGCATGCAGTCCAATGATGGGTCGAGACAATGCCGTTGCCCTCCACGCTTCATCGGAAACAATTGTGAAGTGGACAAATGTCACTATTGCCGTGATGGCAAGTGTATTCCCATCAACATCTTCCAGCCTCATGGAGATGTTACATGCAGGTGCACTATCTCATACTTTAATACACATATACAACTAGAACCTTCATATGTTGGGGCTGCATAGCATTAAAACTGACCCTATACTTTCTTTCAGTTGACCCATTCACTATGGGAAATATCTTTTCCATGTCTTATCATACTACCCATACAACAGGGGTCTTCGACGTTTTTCAGGGCAAGGACCCCTTAGATGAGCGAGACACTGAGCAGGGACCCCCCAACAAAATGTGTCAAACAGCCTCTGATGTTAATAGAAATCAATCATATTACGATCGTAATATTTGGTTGAGACAATATAGATTAGAACTATGTTGTTGCACATTGTCTGTAGGCTTTACTTTCATTGTTAAAGAGATTTATGCTTCATAACAAACATTTAGTAAGTTCACAGTTGTCTTAATCACAAGTATTTTAATAGATTTGCAGTTTCATACATTTAAATTTTATTGTCAGGTGGACAATTATACATTTCTCTGGAGCCCGAAAAACACCGAGCCGACGGTCGGCCGTCGGGCAGTTTTTGTTCGTCGCCCGACTGAGTTTTCTCAGTGTGTTCCGCACCGGCGGCTGGTCCTCATCGGCTATTTTTCGGCCGATTCGACATGTTGAATCGGCGTCGGGCCGTCGGTGAGAGAGAGAGAACTCTGATTGGCTGTTCAGTATAGCCAACGAGTCAGTTCACGAGAATATAAAGCAAAAGTCATGAAAGCAAGCGAATAAGTCATGACGGCACTTGACGTCATCTTACTTGAGCACTCGAATCCACAAATATTTTCATAATAACATGCAATACATGGAATAAAGCACGTGATCAGCATGACTGAGATTCAAAACGCTGATCAAGCGCTGCTTTGTTCATGGTTTGTATACTTGCAGTCTTGGTTTCGCTTTCCCCTTTTGAATGACGAATATAGACAAATATATCTGCTTAAATAGACAGTTATCTCATTTAAATGCAGTTGACAGTCGGCTTAAATTCTTTCGGTGTGTTCAAGCGCATATTTTCCCGCCGACATGAGCGACAACACCGTCGGCTAGTTCTTGGACGTCGGGTTGGTGTGTCCCGGCCTTTAAGTTTAAACAGAACTTCACATTTTAATTTTACTGTCAGGTGGACGATTACCTGAACTTTACAAACGATCCATTCTGGCGAGCTAAATTGTATATAAATTATTAGTCAGTAGCGTTTTCAAACGATAGCGCTCATAGTCTGCGTTGACGGTTTCACGAGATCACGTGATTGAAGCTGTTAATGTAATACTGTTTGTAAAATCAAATATATTTTAGTTAAATTTGTGATCAAACATTAAATGACGGACCCCCTGCAATACTGCCGCGGACCCCCCGGTTGAAGACCCATGCCATATACACTATACACTGCACAGGCCCAAAGGTCATCCTGTTGTGTCTATTGTCAAATCTATCATTGGATCGATTTGATGCTCAGAAAAGTGAGTTACCATTGGAGCTGACATCACCCTTTTATTTTTTTAATGCATCCCCTCCAACATAGTATCACAGTGGAGGAAAGGGCATGTATTGTTTTATGAGACATTTCCCACTGGATAAAGTAAGCCTTCCCTGAACGTTCAGTTTTTCTCATTATTGTAGTAAAATGTTTGCGAATGTCCTTTCATGTTGACTGTAACAGTTGACTGTTTTTGCATTGCACTGCAGCAGTATTTTGCTTTCCTGAAACTCACCTTTATGGAAAGTTTCATGTTCATCATGTTTTTTTGGGTTCTCAGATTTTTTTTTTTACTAAATATTACAGTACTTAAGTGAAGCCCTATAATGTGTGAACTGTATGTGTTGTAGGTGTACCAGCGGCAGAATCCAGACGAGCTGTTACACGTGTGAAGGATACTGTGCTAATGGCCAGTGCTCTCTCAGCGCCGCAAAGCTCCCGCAGTGCAAGTAAGCAGCTATTCTAGTATTATTTACATAATGCATAATATTTTTTATTTTAAATTTAGTTTGAGTCCGTTTTAATCATTTAATGTTATTATTATTTATAAAATTATATAAGATTTTTACAGTAAAATATCCAAAAACCACTGGGCCATTGTTATATATTTTGTTCAGTTGAATACTTACAACTATTTGTAAATCATGAGAAAAACCAAGGATCCAGGATTTACTGTTTTATTTTGTAGAAACCATGGAAACACCAAAGATGCTTTAATATTTTGCATGTAGGAACACAGACAAGGGAACATCTGTTTTGATACATTATAGGCAGAAAACTAATTATTGTAATATAGCTCAACTTACTGTTTAAATCTAATTTTCTTACCACGAGTACCATGTTTTACCATGCCTCAGAGTAAAACACTATTTTGCCAAATAACGTTAGCTAACAGCATAATCAGATGCAGCTTTATTTTAACAGTAAAACAGAATTTTCTCCATCATACAATATGTTTTCAAATGAATTTCATGCCATTTATCAACACAAGCCATCCAGCGTTTAATATGATATTCTAATATCGATCTATTAAGTCTCACAGTCTCAAAAGTAACATTACAACATCATTTTCAACACACTCAAATGTGTCTAATGTGATAAACAGAGCTGCGTCACCTCACACTCATGACCGGATAAGCGGAAGCGGCGACTGTGTCATAATAAAAGTCCCGCTGCTCGCGTTCGTCTCTCATTATCAATCGTCTCGTTCAGCTCCACGACACTCGCTCCTGCTCTGCTTCATACTACAGTAACGTTAATGATCTCATCCGTGAACATGATTTCTGCCCGAGTCCCATCCCCGATTCTTTTCCACCGGCTGTGAGGGGAAGACCGCATGTCCCAAGATTCATCAAGCTACGCCTTTGTTTTGAATAGGCGACCTCTAGCGGACGAAAAAACTACCTTTAAATAAATAGTACCACTTGTACACGCAATCAGCTCTACACCAAATGATTTTATGCAATCCGCACGATTGCTTCAGATAATAAAAGCATGCAATATCCGAATGCTCTAACACGAAAAACAATTTCCAAACTTCTGATGTATGAAACCTCCTTTCTCCCATTCATAGCTAAAGCTCTGTGGCATGTCTTTCTGCCAGTCAGGCTACAAAACTGCTCATTCTGTTGATGTTGCTTTCTGTTTTCCAATCGAGTTGGCACAGTAAAGCATTGGCTAGGGTGTTGTAGCATAACTCTGCAACCACAGAATTCTGACGTCAAGACCTGCAGGAATTGGCATTTCTATGCCACAGTTTTCCTGGTTTGTATGCTACCCGTATGTATCCTGTTTCTCATTGCTTCTCCACTGGGGAATTCTTTCTTTCATTCTAGGGCATACTGTCGCTCACATAGTTGATGCCTGCAGGTGTAATAAAAAGCTTGGTGTGTGGACTACATTACATCAAGTGCAGGATCCTGTCATTTCAAGCTCCACAACATTAAAGAAATCCTTCTGAGCTTGACTTGATCTTGCTGTTTTTGGTTTTGCTGAGCAAGCACTGTACCAATGATTTCCATTTGCTATGAATCAAGCTCTACTTTATATTTCCATAAATCCATATTTATTCCCACTGAGTGCAAATAGCCCATCTTGTTGGCAGAGACTAGGGAGACCATACATCTCCCTTTTCCCATCGCATTTCAGCTCGGAGAGGCGTTTATTTTACATACTGCTATTTCCACTCAATGCAAATAGCCTCTGCCTATATATAAATGTAAATATTACATTTCTCTGCCTCGTATAGGTGTCCTCTTGGCTGGGAGGGTCATCGTTGTGAGAATCCTGCCTCCACTGGAAATGCTGAGTCCGGTGGCCGTAAGTCCATTTTTGAATTCGACAGCTTGTCAAGTCAAGTCAAGTCATCTTTATTTATATAGCGCTTTTTACAATGCAAATTGTGGCAAAGCAGCTTTACATTAATAAGAACATGGTGTCGTTGTGCAGCTTATTCTATGTATTATTGATTCATTCCGTTGCAAATATCAGTAGTCATTAGTCTAGTTAATTTAGGTATATCAGCACTGGAGAAAACAGTGACGTAATCGTCCGGCTCGGTTCAGTTCGCATACAACGACGCCAAAAACACTGCTGAATATCAAGCTTGTAGAAACGAGTTAGGCCTACAGGTGGCAGTAGTGGTTAAGGGTTTTGTCAAACGTATATCGATTTTTGACGCTGCTGCCCAAATCTCAATAATGCTTAATAGTAATAATAATGTGTATTTCTTTTAGGAACAGCTTCAATAGTTATTCCATTGATTTTGCTCATACTGCTGGTGTTGCTGATTGGAGGAGCAGTGTTATGGTACAGAAAACGAATGAGAGGGTGAGTATATTGCAGTGAATTGCTTTTTCAGAAGATTTTCACCTCTCTAAAGTGTTGTACTGATAAGAATTTGAAATATAAGAAACTTCCCATCCCAAAAACACCTCTTTTCTCTCCTTCTTTCTTGGTAAACCGCATCTGCTCTTTTCTGTAGGCTTGGCAAATCCCACTCCAAACGACCGCGGTAACGGTCTTCGTCCATTATGTCTTTATTTTGTCTCTCTGCCATTCTGTCCATCTTTCTTGCTGGTTTGGAGAATTGTGGTGTTCTTGTTGTGTTCATGGTCTCACCCGATCTCTTTCTGTCAAAGCACTTGACTAAACCTTACAAGTGGTTTGTCCCTTGCTCAGAGGAGAAGGTGGTAACTGAAAATAAAGAAATAGATCCTATTGTTTTGACTGTGAGAACCAATCATATTGTATTCAACAGAGTCAGTATGTTTCTCTAAGATTGGTTCTCAGCAGGACTGCATTAGTTGAAACAGATCTGTTGAACGTGCCATATTCAAAACCCAGTGTTTATCAAGATGACGTGGGCATTCGATGTCCTTAAAGGGATAGGTCACCCGAAAATTTCAATTTTGTCATTATTTAGTTGCTAACCAGTTTCCCCATTGACTTTCCTAGGACAAAAAATACTATGGAAGTCAATGAGGTGAGTAAATAATGACAACATTTTCATTTTTGCGTCAACTCTGCTTTTAAGTTAAAGGAAATGTTAGTATTTCCACAGCTTCAATTTGTATATTTTATTTTTTACTAGGGCTGGGCAGTAAGACCCTAATCTCATATCATGATGTAAATGTTTTTGCTTAAAATGATTGGGAAAAAAATACTTCTTTAACATTCAATTTACATAACATTTGTGTAGTAGTGTCTTATTGTATAATGTAGTATTCTCACACAGGTACTTTTCATTTGATTCATTTCTCATTTTAATGCAACTTGATGGTTGAAAACAGTAGTTAAAAAAAAAAAGTGGCATTGATTTAGCTGTACGTGACCCTATTGAATGATTTCACTGAATAATTGGACTTTAATGCTCTGCCATGACTAGTGATTTTTGACGACAACGACACTGCTCCCGCTTAAAGGGATGGGTCACCCAAAAATGAAAATTCTGTCATCATTTATTCACCCTGTAAATTTCTTCTGCTGCACACAAAGGAAGATATTTGGAAGAATGTTTGTAACCAAACGGATCTCGCCCTCCATTGACTGCCACGGTATTTTCCCCCCTACTACGGTAGGCGATGGGGGACAAAAATTCTTCCGTCGTTCAACCCCTACCGTAGAGTCGCTTTATAGTTTAGATTATGCAAATGTGTTTACTGCTGTATAAAAGGTATAGAGCAAAATCTCTACCAGCTGTCCAACGGTCATACAGCCCAACCCTTTTTTTTAATAGGTACATTATACTTATAGCTTAATAGATAATAAAACTTCGCTATGCTGGTTGACTTAAAAAAGGAGTAAACAGTAAATGTTGGTAAGCGCTGGGTTTATGATGGTGTTGTAGGCTGTTCCAGTGACTGTTAGTGGCATCCCTCTGTGTTGTGGCCGTATCTCTGCCTGTGCTGCTTTGTGTGATACTGACCTCACAGCCTCATTTCCTGTGACTTCAACTGTATTTTGTATATCTGCAGAGCCAAAGGCTTTCAACATCAGAGAATGACAAATGGCGCTATGAATGTTGAGATCGGGAACCCAGCCTATAAAATTTATGAAGGAGAGCAAGATGACGACGTCGGAGAACTGCTGGACGCTGACTTCACACTGGATCCCGACAAAGTAAGATGGAGCAAACTGTCATACTGTATTGTACTACTCCATTAGTCCGAAATGAGTTATGCCATCTGAAAAAACTAAATTATTTATGCTTTAAAACAAGAAACATAAATCTACCAGTGGAGTCTGAAAACATATTCTGTGACTCCACTGACAGATATTTGTATCATATTTTAAGTATAAACTCATATTTTGATGAAGCCGACACAGACCCGAGATTTTTATTTTTAAGAAATGAATACTTTTATTCAGCAACGATGTAAGTCGGTTAAGGAATTCTATTACAAATTAATGCTGTTCTTTTGAACTTTCTATATATATATATATATATATATATATATATATATATATCAAAGAATCCTGAAAAAAAATGACAGTTTCGCAAAAAAATCATCATCTTAGAATAATTTCTGAAGGATCGTGTGACACTGAAGTCTGGAGTAATGATGCTGAAAATTCAGCTTTGATCACTGGATATAAATTACAGCTCACTATATATTCACATTCTGTGAAACTGTAGTAATATTTGACAGTATTACAGTGTTTTTGGCCTGCCCAAAATCGCTGTCAGGGTGTATTTCACCTGAGTGGAAGCAATCTTTGTGTCAGACAGCATTTTAAGGCATTATAGACGTGCTGCTGCGTCAATAGACATATATTAATCCTGTGGAAGCTCTAGACAGGTGGAGCTGGGGAGGTAGAGGAGTCCAGAGGACTAGCCAACAGTGAACACTGAACCAGACGACATTTTGAGCAAGCAATCTCATTGGCCGCAGAATGAGCGCACAGGCCAATCAGCTTTTACCATGTGGTAATAATTAGTGCTGTCAATTTATTTCAAAAAAAAAAAAGACGAATTAATCACACATTGTTCTGTACGTAATCGCACCTAACATTAAAGTTTTAATATGTTTTTATATTGTAATAAGTTCACATTTAATCTCCAAATTAATTACATAAAGGCAGTGCATTTTAAATATTTCATCTAACGGAAAGAAAATATCCAGAATCAAAGCACTTCACAGTCTTCACTGCATAATTTAGATTAAAATATAGATACATTTTTATTAAACTTACAAAAGTTATTCAATTAAGAACAGTGGGGGATTTTCTTTTTCATTTGTTCTTTGATCAACATTAATGATGGACTGTAGTAGGTTTATTAGGCTGCTGTCACTTTAAGACCTGCCGCACATGACCCAGATCTGCATCCTAGTCTTTGTTGTTTATTTAAGACCCTATACTCGTCAAAACGGCCATTTCGCTATACTTTTGTGTGTTCAAGTGCGGCCGGCGCACTGTCTGAAGCAGCTTTCTGTGCCATTCACGAGATTCACAGACTGTCTTGTCGCGCTCGAATGGTTTGAAAGCATTTGCATGAATAAGAGCGTGATCATGTAATGGAAGGCTAGCTAAAGGATGCTGCATTAATCGCGTTAAATATTTCAAATGAAAAAAAAAAAAATCATCGTTAATTTTGCAGGACTAGTAATAACGTGATTGTAGAGGGCGCTTTACAGAGTTTCATGGCTCAACTAGATATGTATAATCCCATATATTTCCAACTTGTGTCTTTTGTAGCCGACCAACTTCACAAATCCCGTGTATGCCACTCTGTACATGGGAGCGCACAACAGCCGCAATTCCCTGGCCAGTACAGATGAGAAGAAGGAGCTGCTGTCACGGGGCGACGAGGAGCCGCTGGTGGACCCGCTGGCTTAGACCGGCCGTCGGTTCAGCCCATACATGGAAAATACCATTTGCCTTTTTGAGAAAAAGAAAAAAGAAGAAAAACAGAAAACCTGAAGAAAATCAATAATTAAGTGTTAACACTGTATAAAATGTACAAAAATGAAGGACTACTTTTGTATGTGATTGCAGTATTATATTTTGTTCTTTTACAATTCTTCTGGTCACAACAAAACATCACAAGAACAAAAGATACATTTTCTAAAAAAAAAAAGCAAAAAAAACCATGCAGTTTTTGGTTGAAATTTTTAGGTCACCTCCCTTTTACCTTAATAGCCACTACCTCTGTGCAATATGGAGTCAAAAAGAAAAAGAGATTGGAACAATGACATTTTTTTATTTTTGTATGAGATGTATAGAGAAAAATATTGTTCCATCAGTAATGCCAACTGTTTGTTGTTTGTTTGACTGTGTGGAGAGGGCAACTTTGACATGGAACCAGTGTTTGCTTTAAACTTACTACAATATCAAGCAGATGTTATCCATTTTATGTGCCAGTTTTACTACTCCCATTCTAAGTTCATAATTATTTATAAGGATAATCAGTTTCTCGTGCACAGATCCAGACCATTGCAATATTACTTATGCTTATTACAAACTTTTACAGAACAGATTTTTTTTAAAGTGAGGATGTCAGTGTTGTAGATTTGGACACACCTGACTGAAATGTTTCTCATGATCTTAAAAACCTTTCGATCGAAAGGCTTCTGCTTAACTGCTTGAAATTAGTTTTATAGACTACAATAAATTGTGCCTATGTATGAATCTCTTTACGAAACTAAACATCTTTGTTCAAATGTAAAAAAATAAAACGGGGGCGTTGGAACGGAAAAGCAGCACACATGGAATCTAGACGATATGAAAGATTTAACATTTTTTGGTCGCTACATAATAATTGCCATACTTCACTTTTCATGACACATTTTAGATTAATAGTAAAGTATGAGTAGGTGTGTCCTAACTTTTGACTGGTACTGTATTTATTGTCAGATGAATGAAATGTGGGTAATCGAAAGAGAAAGCCGCTGACAAGTAACAATCGGTTGTGGCGACGCATGTTTTGAGCACCTTTAATCCCGAAGAGGGTTTACGACAGAAGAAAGTGAACTTTTACACTTGTATATATAAATGTTTTTAAAACTGAAAAACTGATGTGTTCTAATATTGACACACTTTCAGCTCTTCTTTTGTAATCTTCCTCTGAAATATACCATACATCATGTTGCTTATCCTTTTAAAATGTACACCTTTTTTTCTCAGTAAATCCATATTTTCCTGCTCAGCTGGTTGCTGACATGCTGCTTTTGTCAGAATGCTTATCAACCGTAGTGTAAAACATCTTTCAAAGAACAACAAAAGTGCAATCATCTCAGATCAATGACTAATGCCAGATCTTCTTCAGTTGATCATATGGTGAATGATGACAACTTTTAATACAAAATGCATGGAAGCTTTAAATTGTATTATATTTTTTCTAGTCTCTTTTCAGCTCAGAATAGTAAAAGGACTGGTGAAAGGTTTGGGACTGCATGTTCCTGCTGTACCACAATAGCGTCGTCTTTCCTCTGGAGCAATTAATCACATGCCATGACATTTATTACAGACCCATTTATTTGCATTCATTTATACCCAGTTGACACTCACTAGTACTGTATAATGGCACAGGTGTACTTTTCCACGATTTCCATGTTTAAAGTCCAAGGCCTAGCCAGATTTTACTGCTTCGGTAGATCGAGTCAAGAATCAAGTTAAGGTTAATCAGCTGCACAAGAACCCTGGGTTGGGGTAAATTAGTCTTCTCTCGATTTGTATTTGCATCCGAGTGTGATATTAACATTCTGATAGGCCATGAGACTGTAGACTGTCAGTGTCCCAATATAGTAGAACAATAATTTCTGTACATGTATGATTACACAGTTGTCCCTTAATTAACAGTTAAACCTGATGACACCACCAATAGCAGCAAAAGTGTTACAATCCAACAGCAACATTTTCTCATGTAGTTAATTACAGTTAATATAAAGTGCAACTTCAAAAACTTGATGCAGTGTGGTCTGTTCCATTTGTCCTCAGAAGTGGGAAATCCCAAGTTCCCAGTAGGAACTTTTAACTGGAACCCCCCTCAATTTGAAACTCAAGGTAAGCTCAAAAACCCTTTCTTCAGAATCCAATATGGTTGCTCAGTGCATCAATCATAGTTTAACAATAGTAATACTGGTGCCGGCGTTCTGACGCTCTGACCGCACTGTGCTTATTACGTCAACTGTGTAGGAAACTGACATGGACGAAAAGAGATTGTTGAATAAAGTCGTAATTTTGGTTTTGTTTTTGCACACAAAAAGTATTCTCTGCGCTTCATAAAATTAAGTTTGAACCACTGTGGTTATGTGGGCTATTTTCATTATGTCAATAGTAGCTATCTGGGCCTTGACAGACGTAATTAAGATGCTGTATATGCAGGAGTCAGAAATCTTTCAGATTTCATCAAAAATATCTTAATGTGTGTTCTGAAGATGAACGAAGGTCTTTCGGGTGTGGAACGAAATGAGGGTGAGGAACTAATGACAAAAATGAAAGAAACCAACTCTAAATCCAGCCCTTTGAGAAAAATACAGACAAATCCCTTCTTCCATTCCTTGCTAAAATACTTGAACAAGTCAAGTCTATAACTTTCTTACGCAGAACAACCTCCTGGACAACAAGTGACCACTTGACTGAGACCGCCCTGCTCTCTGTTATTGAAGCTCTGAGACTGATACGAGCCGCTTCCAAAACCTCAGTCCTCATCCATCTTGTTGGATCTGTCTGCTGCTTTTGACACAGTTAACCACCAGATCCTCCTGTCAATCCTCATGACGAAGGGAATCTCAGGAACAGCACTCCAGTGGTTCAAGTCTTACTTCTCAGGTTGGCTCTTATGGGTGTCATGGAGGAGTGAGGTGTGTAAGTCGCAATATCTAGCTATGGAGTACCTCAGGGCTCAGTGCTGGGACCACTTCCCTTCTCATCTCCAGTTCAATTTCACAGACCACAATGCTAGAACTGCCTGGTCCTGCAGATTTGCCTTATATAACATTAGGAGGATCTGGCCTGTCCTATCAGAGCATGTTACACAACTCCTTGTCCAAGCTGGACTATTGTAATGCTCTACTTACCACATTTGATTAATACACCAGACAAAGTAGAGTAGATTTTTCACTTATTTTGAAAGTTGAAAGTGAAAGTTGTGACGTATTGTCAAATATGGTGACCCATACTCGAAATTGGTGCTCTGCATTTAACCCATCCCAAGTGCGCACACACAGCAGTGAGTAGTGAACACACACACACACACACACACAGAGCAGTGGGCAGCTATTGCGACAGCGCCCGGGGAGCAATCAGGGGTCAGGTGTCTTGCTCAAGGGCACTTTAGTCGTGGTATTGAAGGTGGAGAGAGTGCTGTTTATTCACAATCCCCACCTTCAATTCCTGCCGGCGTGGGAATCGAACCGGCTACCTTCACGTTACAAGCCCAACTCCCTCACCATTAGGCCATGACTACCACTTTACCATTTTATCTGTAAGATTATATTCATAAAGTTGTGTTATAGATGTCATTTCATTTTTTAGATTGAATGTGACTGCATGAACAGAAACATTTTCATTTGCCATGACTCTTTGTGTCTGTAGGCCTATATAAGTTTAAATCACAAATAATTTTTGCTAATTACATACCATGCCTTCAGATTCATATTTTTGAATATCCACTTGTAATTACCCAATTGACCCTTCGCAAAGACCCGCCCCCTTTAGTTACTGTTGCTATGTCAGCCAAGCCATGCGCTCTCCCGCCACACATCATGTTCTCACGCAGTGAAAAATACATCGCGGAGCAAAGAGGACACTGACAACGCACTGACAAAAGTATGAAACAGTTTCATGTTTAATATATTGTAATTTTTTTAAGAAGTTTAAACAATACTGTATAGTGGCTCTTTAATGCGTCATAACAGATCGCTGTAGCTCCTTCAAGATGCTTGTGATCATCTCAAGTAATAGTTCATTTATAGCATCAAATAAACATGAATGAACATCAGAAGAAATGTTGTTTCAGATGTAAATACAATTTTTCAAGTTCAGTTCACCAACATTAATCTATAGACATAATAAAATACATAGACACCCCATCGGTCAATTGTAAACAGAAGGAAAGCTAAAATGGGTTAAAAGACAGAAAATGCGCAATAGGAAATCCTTTTTTCTTTCATTTAATGTGAAAATTTAAATGATCTCATAACGGGCGTCTTCACAATTCTTATCCAAAAGCAGCCAAATACAGGACGAGTCTGAGCTTTGACTATTCCTTATTAAAATAAATATTTTTTAATGTCTTCAATCAAGGTTTTAAGTTACTAAAGATGGAAATTTTTGTACATCACCTACATCATAAACCACTGAAATCGGTTGATAAATGTAAACGTTATTTTCGTTTTTAATCCAGAAAAACCACAACTCGCCAGTTTACTTGCATTTGTTTACAGTGCAGTCTCGCCCTCAGCAATATGGCGGATGCGTTGACGTATCGCAGAAACGTTCCAAAGCAGCCAACGGGTTACATCTGAAAAGTGTTTTAGATTACCAAAGTGATTGCTTTGAGTTTTAATGTCATTTAAACAGCGATTGGTGATTCTCTGACTCTGACCGTCTGAAAAAGCGGAGTTAAGTTTCATCAACATTTAAATACTTTTAAGAGGGATCATAAAAATGTTGTTATTTTTATTTAGTACTGTCCTGAACAAGACAAAATGACTGAATTTATGAAAAAAAGCCCAAGTGTCAACTTAACTGTCCTGTCATGACCTGATGATCCACGACTGTTTTCATGTTTTGTGAGTCATTTTATAATTCACTCACTGCAACTTTTTCTCACAATTTGTTTTTCCCCTCACAGTTGTGAGTTTGCATTTCACAATTCTGACTTCTTTTTCTCAGAATTGCGATATTTAAACTCACAATTGTAAGTTATAAAGTCAGAATTTGGAGATAAACTTGCAATACTGACTTTTTTTCTTGCAATTGTCAATTTAGTTTGTGAATTTATATCTCATAATTCTGACTTTTCTCAATATTGTGAGTTTATATCTCATAATTCTGACTTTTCTCAATATTGTGAGTTTATATCTCATAATTCTGACTTTATAACTCACAATTGCAACTTTATATCACACAATTTTGAGGGAAAAAGTCAGTTGTGAGTTTGTTCCACACTTATTAGTATTCCAAAGTATTCTAAAGTATTTAGATGAAGTGACTAAACTTGAGTAATGTAACGAAATACGTTACAAATGACTTTTTAAAGCATGTATTTTGTAATCTGTAGTGAAATACATTTTAAAAGTAACCCACCCAGCCCTGTTAACAAATCATGTAACACTATTATATGTCTTCATGTAAACAATTCAATTTTGTAGAATTGAACTAAAATTCATTGTGAAAGTACTACGGAGTTGCTAATTTCACAATTTAACCAACATGATTAAAAGCCTTTTGGAACGATTTACCAAGCAATTAAGGAATGGCACAGTCTATAATCATAACAAACTTTACTGTGCCACAGCAGATAGAATTTTGGTAAAGAAGTTATCAAACGACACATTTGAAAGACTGCAGATAAAACAAACATAAAATAAAAACACTGTTGGCTCATTCCACCTCTGTAAAGTAAAAAAAAAAATGTAATTGATTATATCAATCCTAAAACAAAACACAATATATAAATCGTTATATATTGATGAGTAATTATATTCTAAGTTTTACTTCCTTCATTAATATTTTCAGTGGCGCTTTAACACAGAACAGGAAACTCATGAATATTCGTGTTTATTCCGCCCAGTCTAGTCATGGGTGAAACAAATCTTTTCGAAACTTTGAATCAATTGAACCAATTTCTTCAAAATGATTCACTGATTCGAAGCATTCGAAACGCCCCACGCTGGTGACCCCTGCTGGACAGAACAGTGTAAATGCAACCTCTCACAGAAGTTAGTTTTATTCAGCTTTTATTGAAAGTGAATTTAAATGTAATTAACAAATCATCTAATACCATTACATACGAATGGTACTTTATAATATTTATTATTTTCTTAAATTATAAGGCTTGTTTTTGTGGAGATATTGCTTAATCAGGTCAATAAGAGACTTTTAAATACAACGCTTCCTTTTTATTATACAAATGTATCTTTCATAATGTGTCTTCTATTATACAAATGTCTACAGATTTTTAAAAAAAAAAATGAGATGAGGTAAAAATGCGTTCAAAACAAAGAGATCACCGACCCCTATCGGCGAACCACTGAAATTTGGAAACCGTTATGACGCAACGAAGCCTCTTTTACTGTAATCACGTGATACGCGCTCCGAATCACTGGTTCAAAACAAATGATTCGTAAAGATTTGGAAGCAAGCTTCACGAAGCAGTGTTTCGATAGCGCCCATCACTAATTACACGTTTAAATGTAAGTATTGTGTTTTAACTTATTCAAATAACTATTTAAATAAAGCAAGGGGCTTTTTTTAAAAACTAAAAATGTCGTGAAGCAATCCGCTAAGTTAGCTGAGCCACTGCATTTGCTCGGCTGTGTTTGTTCGGTGGTGTGAGGCAAAGCTATAAACTATGCAACTGCATTTCGATTTGTTTTAGGGGGCAGGGAGCAGATTGCTCAATTTATTAAACTGAGGGGTGAAACTTGGGAATTATTCACCGGGGCTTGGAAGTAAGGGAACAATCCTTTTGTTAAATCTGCATCTTGTCCTTAAGGTTACAGTTAAATCAGCCCTCACCCTATGCAAAGAGCAAAGCAAGAAGACAACGAATAAATAGAAAGATACCCTTTCACTTTGTTGTGTTTTTGTAGTGCTGTCATGCAAGCTTTGTGTCATGTTTTAACCAAAATTGGGGGTCCATAATATCTATGATTTTTTTGTGTCTATCCTGCCGTGTCATCTTTACGAATCCAAGTTTACAGTCATGTTTCACAAATATTTTTCTTCTCTTGTTTTTGCGCTGTGTGTGTGTGTGTGTGTAGCTGCGTCCCAGTTCGAAGGCTGCATCCTTCGAAGGACACGGACCACGAAGGTCGAACCGCGTGCTGATAAATGAGACGGTCTTGGAGGATTTCATATTTGTGTTATAAATGTTAATGATACCAGCAAGTGCTTCAGTTTAAAGGCTCAGATGGATGCGCCCAATAGAAAAAGTCACCAGCAGGTAAATTGTGCCCAACCAGGCATCCAGGTAATAAACAAACATACCGTTTTACTTGGAATAGACAGCCCATAATATAATGTCGTCATAAACTTCTTCTTTTTTTTTTTTTTTTTTTTTTTTTTTAAATAGATGGATGATGCTACTGGTCCAAACAACTCTCCTCACCAGGTACATTCATGTTCATCACTAAAGATTTAATTCTCTCGTTGACGTGTTTTAGTTTTGATTTAAGTTAGTTTTGATGGTAATGTAGTGTCGATTAGTACACCAAACAGTTTCACAGTATGTATCCAGAAAGTTAGTGGTAGTGGAGTATTTAGGGCTGATTTTAACCTTCACAGGGATTTTTTTTTTCTTGGTTAATTGTTCCTGTAGTCTGTACACTCGTAACGTCCCCACAGCACACTTTCTGTCAGTAGCTGCATTTACATGGACCCTAAAGGCCTCGTTTCTTTGTTTAGGGATAAACGAAGTGAGCAGCGATATACTGTAATCGAACATATGACGCCGCCCACACTGCGGAGAGGGACGGTTAGATGAATATGTAAATATGTGCTGCACGCTTTCCTCTCGGTAACAAAATAAACACAACAAAAATGAGAAAACTCCAGGCTTGTTTATAGAAAGCATAAGAAAAGCATCTGAGCAAATCAACATGGTTATGTTAGCACGAGCTCTGCGAATTAGCACTTCAGTAAAGTCACGTCACGTTTATTTATATACGGTGGGTACGGAAAGTATTCAGACCCCCTTCAATTTTTCACTCTTTGCTATATTGCCGCCATTTGCTAAAATCATTTAAGTTCATATTTTTTCCTCATTAATGTACACACAGCACCCCATATTGACTGAAAAACACAGAATTGTTGACATTTTTGCATATTTATTAAAAAAGAAAAATTGAAATATTACATGGTTCTAAGTATTTAGACCCTTTGCTCAGTTTTTAGTAGAAGCACCTTTTGATCTAATACAGCCATGAGTCTTTTTGGGAAAGAGGCAACAAGTTTTTCACACCTGGATTTGGGGATCCTCTGCCATTCCTCCTTGCAGATCCTCTCCAGTTCTGTCAGGTTGGATGGTAAATGTTGGTGGACAGCCATTTTTAGGTCTCTCCAGAGATGCTCAATTGGGTTTAAGTCAGGGATCTGGCTGGGCCATTCAAGAACAGTCACGGTTGTTGTTGTTGTGAAGCCACTCCTTCATTATTGTAGCTGTGTGCTTAGGGTCATTGTCTTGTTGGAAGGTAAACCTTCGGCCCAGTCTGAGGTCTTGAGCACTCTGGAGAAGATTTTCATCCAGGATATCCCTGTACTTGGCTGCATTCATCTTTCCCTTGATTGCAACCAGTCGTCCTGTCCCTGCATCTGAAAAACACCCCCACAGCATGATGCTGCCACCACCATGCTTCACTGTTGAGACTGTATTGGACAGGTGATGAGCAGTACCTGGTTTTCTCCACACATACCGCTTAGAATTAAGGCCAAAAAGTTCTATCTTGGCCTCATCAGACCAGAGAATCTTATTTCTCACCATCTTGGAGTCCTTCAGGTGTTTTTTTTAGCAAACTCCTTGCGGGCTTTCATGTGTCTGGCAGTGAGGAGAGGCTTCCGTTGTCATAAAGCCCCGACTGGTGGAGGGTTGCAGTGATGGTTGACTTTCTACAACTTTCTCCCATCTCCCGACTGCATCTCTGGAGCTCAGCCACAGTGATCTTTGGGTTCTTCTTTACCTCTCTCACCAAGACTCTTCTCCCCCGATAGCTCAGTTTGGCCGGATGCCCAGCTCTAGGAAGGGTTCTGGTCGTCCCAAACGTAATCTTGGTCAGATCTGTGCCTTGCCACAATTCTGTTTGTGAGCTCTTCAGGCAGTTCCTTTGACCTCATGATTCTCATTTACTCTGACATGCACTGTGAGCTGTAAGGTCTTATATAGACAGGTGTGTGGCTTTCCTAATCAAGTCCAATCAGTATAATCAAACACAGCTGGACTCAAATGAAGGTGTAGAACCATCTCAAGGATGATCAGAAGAAATGGACAGCACCTGAGTTTAATATATGAATGTCACAGCAAAGGGTCTGAATACTTAGGACCATGTGATATTTCAATTTTTAATAAATTTGCAAAAAGATCAACAATTCTGTGTTTTTCTATCAGTATGGGGTGCTGTGTGTACATTAATGAGAAAAAAAATATAGACCTTAAATGATTTTAGCAAATGGCTGCAATATAACAAAGAGTGAAAAATTTAAGGGGGTCTGAAGACTTTCCGTACCCACTGTATGATATTTTATTCAATAGATTGCTGAAAAGCAAGCAGCTTTACAGTATCAAACATGAAAAACAGTGTCAGTGCCTCATTTCATCATCTTCTATAAAGCGGCTCTCCAGTGTGTTCATGTTTTCGCCCGCGGAGATCTCAACCAATTCAACAGATAAAATGAGTCGAGAAGAGTTCCATGTGAAAGAAGACGGCGCCTCAGCGCACACCTCTTATAACGTTTTCGTCAATGACCAATGGTAGTACGAAGGTGATAACCAGCTGAAGCGAACTTTTTCTGAGAGTTCACTTTGGCAAGCCGCTTCGAACTCCCAAAACGAACTCTTGTTCGAAATGACATCATGTCAGTTCGTTCTTCGATTTCATTAAGGCTCCGATATACTTCAAAGTTCTTTTTTGTTCTTCGTTTAAGGGTGAAACAAAGTTTGAAATACATTAGGCAGCGATATACTGTAAACACCAGACGCCAACCACACTGTCGAGAGCGACGGTCGATGAATGTGTAAAAATGTTCCGCACTTTCCTCTCAGTAACATAATAAACTAGATACACTAGCAAGGATTTTTTTTTTTAATAAAGCATAATTAAAGCATCTGATCAGGGCAACGTGGATAAGTTTGTTTGTACAAGCTCTGTAATTTGGCACTCCAGTCACGTCGCGTTCATGTTATAACACTTTATAAAGTAGATTGCTTAAAATCTAGCAGCTTTACCGTATTAAACATGAAAAACAGTGTCAGTCTCTCATTTCATCAGTAGGACAACTTCGTTTTCTACTACAAAGCAGCTCTCCAGTGTTCATGTTTTCACTCGCAGACATCTGACTTCTGCGGACCCGAGAGGAGAAATGAACTGCGAAAGATTTTCAGAATGAAAGAAACCTTACATAATGACCACAGATCAATGGTAGCACTTAGGTGTTTACCAGCCGAAGCCAACTTTTCCAGAAAGTTCATTTTGGCAAGCTGTTTCTACATGGGGAAGCACTTTGAAATGCCTATGTTTTGCAGCGTTTATTGTTGCTCTAATCCAGGGGTGGCCAACGTCGGTCCTGGAGAGCCACAATCCTGCAAATTTTTGCTCCGACCCTAATCAAACACACCTGAACAAGCTAATCAAGGTCCTAAGGGTTACTAGAAAGCTACAGGAAGGTGAGTTTTTATCAGGGTTGGAGCTAAACTCTGCAGGATTGTGGCTCTCCAGGACCGACGTTGGCCACCCCTGCTCTAATCAATCAAACCGTGTACTAAAGGTTTTTATTGTGTACCAAAAGTTGCTGTTCATCAGTGCGAAAAATGCAAGAAATTGACTGAAAAATGCATGAAAAAGTGGCTTGTAATCCTGCGCCTACAGTTGGGAGGAGCAGAGTCGGATAACGCTTGTATGTGCAGTGACTACTTTGTCAAAAGTTAATACAATTTGCATATACAGCCACTAACGAAAAAGTAGTATGCCTCCATAGTTTTTCATTTGTTTTCTGGAGTAGAAGGATGTCTATGCCTGGTTGCATAAAGCCCCTTAAGTGTAATTTTCTTTAGCGTAACATATGATTTGGTTCAATCCAAGTCTTCTCACGAGACATAATCGGCCGGTTTGTATGTTAAACATTTTAATTTAAGCATTTATTCACATAAACATCGATCAAATTACATGCATAGCATTACCCTATCTGTATTAACAAATAATGTGTCCATTGGAATACTATAATTTTATGACGGCAAAACTTTTGGGGTGCTTTCGTGAAACACTAGTGGTTTAAGGGATTAAATCAAAGACTTTATATGCAACTTCATTGTCATTCCGATAAGTAAGGGGAAATCACATCTTAAGTCTCATACTTAAGGGAAAAACTTGAGGATCTTTACTCAACCGGGCACTGGAGTAGTTTCTTACTGGCAAATATTCCAAAAAAAAAAATCGCTCCTCTTTATAATATAAGGATCATGTCCAACATGCGTTGTGATTTTTTTTTTTTTTTTTTTTTTTGTCTGTTTATACCTCTTTTGTAATAGTGTCTAAACCATTGCATTAAGGACTTTCCTCCATCTCATCCATTCTGCGTTTCACTTCCTGCCCTCCATCTGAATTTTGTGCTTCATCAGAATCACATGATTGCAAA
This sequence comes from Opsariichthys bidens, assembly GCA_037194245.1. NCBI lineage: Eukaryota > Metazoa > Chordata > Actinopteri > Cypriniformes > Xenocyprididae > Opsariichthys > Opsariichthys bidens. Next base: position 3,103,156 of record CM074312.1, on the reverse strand, counting down.
CAAGCTATTACACAAAACCCCATTGAAGTCTGTTTTATTCAAATGTGTGTGCAGACAGGTTGCTAGAAGAAAAGTTTTAAGATGAAGTCTGGCCAGCTTTTGTCTCAATCTCAAATACTATAATAATGCAAAATGTTGTTTATACTTTGGATTTTTGTTTACAGATTGTGACTCAGTTCAGAAATGAAAATGAGATTTTTGTACCAAGACAGAGATGGGCTGGAAATGAAATAGTACGTTCACAACAAGAAACTCAAATGCCATTTTGTACTGAACTGGAATTTTTCTTAGAGCTGCATTAATTCTCATTAATTACTCAGTGAATTATATTTATGGGGAATTAAATCATTTGGGCTAGAAAATATCTGCGAACCGTCGCATATGCATCGCCTTTAATGATGTGATCAGATTTTTTTTGTTTGTTTTTTTAGATGAAAGACATGGATCTTCGAGATTCTGATGAACTCTACGATTCTACATCAGAGAGTTCAAATTCCTACATTTCAGATATCTTTTCCGAAAGTGACAGCGATGATAACCTTATACCAGACCAAACAAAAATTCAGCTTCTTGACGAACTGGATGTTGATGAGTCTGGCTCGACGAGTTCCCCTGTCTGTGAGACAATGTCAGACAAAATGAGCTTTGATAGGCACAGCCTAACATCTGAAGAATCTGGAACAGCAGAAGAACCCTGCTCCAGTCAAGACACAAAAGACGGCGTAGTTGTCGGTGCATATCAAAAAATAGGGGGCAGTAGAGTGTACAACAAGAGACATTACTGCTTGTATTGCCGTAAGCCTTACGCTAAAATGGCAAGGCATCTAGAAAGTTCGCATGAGAAAAAACCTGACGTGGCTAAGGCTCTAAGCTTTCCAAAGGGATCCAAGGATAGAAGAAAACTGCTAGATTATATTCGCAACAGAGGAAACTATGCTCACAACGCTGCTGTTTTGAAATCAGGAAAAGGGGAACTAGTGCCATTTAAACGGCCACCTAAGGAAGCGCAGGGAGATGATTTCATGCACTGTGTATACTGTCAAGGGCTTTTTATAAGAAAGGTCCTGTGGCGACATCTGCGTACTTGTAGACTTAAACCTCGATCGTTGGCCCCCAAACAAGGAAAATACCGTGTTCAGGCTTTGTGTAGATACACTGGGCCTGCGCCTTCAAACATGTCCAAACAACTGTGGGGAGTAATCACTTCCATGAATCTTGACCCGATCACGGAAATAATAAAAAACGACAAAGTAATTATTGATTTTGGACAGCACTTGTTAAACAAAGGTGGGATATCAGCCAAGAATAAACAGTGTGTGCGAGAGAAGATGCGAGAATTGGGAAGGCTGATTCACAATGCCAGGAGAGTCACCACCATAAAAACCATGAAGGATTGTGTAAATCCAAAGAAGTACATGGAGACGGTCAAAGCTGTCAAGCATACGTGTGGGTATGACATTGAAGCTGACAAGTTCTTGGTTCCAACACTTGCCACCAAGCTTGGGAATTCCCTGGTAAAAGTAAACAAAGTCTTAAAAGCTCAGGGTTTACTTTCGAACAACAAAGATCTTGTGAAGAATGCCAGTGAGTTTCAAGACATCCATGAGGAGAAGTGGAACGAGATGATCTCTGCTATAGCGTTGAGGAACATCAGGGAAGCAAAGAGCAATGTGCCCACTCTCATGCCCTTTGCTGAAGATGTTCAAAAAATGCATACACATCTCAGTCAAGTACAAGAAAAGTGGTGCAAATCGCTCTCGGAAAGTCCCTCTACCAAAGCCTGGATGGAGCTGGCAAAGGTGTGTCTAGCCCAGGTGATTCTCTTCAACCGGCGCAGGGAAGGAGAGGTGGCGAGCATGCCTTTGTCTGCATTTTTATCACGAGACACATTTGATCCGAATGTGGATGTGGGCTGGGCACTCTCTGAAGTGGAAAAAATACTCTGCAGACACTTCTCAATGATTGTCACCAGGGGAACCCATGGCTGGCCGGTTCCAATTCTTCTGACTCCAAAAATGTTGTGTTCCTTAGAACTCCTTGTTGAGCGGAGGGAGGCTTGTGGGGTTTTAAAAGACAATGCTTATTTGTTTGCAAGACCAGAAGCCATGACGCATTTCGAAGGGTCAGACTGCCTCCGTGGCTTTGCAAAGGCTTGCGGTGCAAATTTTCCCAAGTCACTGACATCTACCAGACTACGGAAGCATGCCGCAACCCTTTCAACGGTGCTGAATATGACGGACACAGAGATGAACCAACTTGCCAACTTTCTTGGACATTACATAATAATCCATTGTGAGTTTTATCGACTCCCTGAGAAGACCCTGCAACTTGCCAAGATCAGCAAAGTTCTAATGGCTCTCGAGCAAGGAAGATTAGCTGAGTTCCATGGCAAGAACTGGGATGAAATTGGGATCGATCCTGATGGTGTGATATTTTATTTAGTATTTGTTCGTTTTTCTGTATTTACCATCTACTCCTTTATGCTTAATCACATTATTAAGCTGTACTTTGTTTGACTTTCACAGAAAAAGTTGTGAACTGTGATGAGGAAGACAGGATCATACAGGAGGGACACTGTTCATCTGCTGTTCATGGTTTGTATTACTGTCAAAATGTAGTTCGCCTCCAGTCATAGTTTTCAGTCAACACTAGGGCTATCACAATTCCTTGATTCATTGCGAGTACTCATTTTTTTTTAAAAAACGAAACTTTCTAAGGCTACACGACGTATTAAAGTCATTTAAAAATGATAATACACCATGGTGCTATTGTGAAAATAAATAAATTAAATAAATATGCACTGAGAGCGAAGAGCAACAAACGCATTAATTATTTAAATGCGATCAGGTTCCGAGTTTTTTCCGTCTCAGAGCGGCTCCGTTCATAGAAGCTTTGCGTGAGCTTGGTCTCTGCACGTTTAGTTTGTTTGGGTTTTTAATAATGTGCATTTGGGAATGCGTAATGTCTTGACGTGCTTTGCGTTTCATACGAAGTGTTGCACTGTTTTAATGTGTGCAGTGCGTCTCAGCAGCTTGGTTAACTCCATTTATATATATTCTGTGAGTTTCGGTTGCTTATAACGTTCATCTGGGAACGCAATGTGCGCCATTTCATCAGATTCGTAACATAATTTGCTTATAAACCTAAGCAAACACAGGAGAACGCATAGGTTTCTAAATCTGCAAACTGTTCATCGTGATTTCAAAATAAAAGCTTAAACCCTTGCTCCTGTTTTGATGTCCACATATTCTTGTTCAAGAAATTACAGTGTCTAGTATTTTCATCGTAAAGAAGTGGGCAAATCTTAAAGATTAAGTAAACATTTGGCCAATAAAAGGGTTTGATCTGCTGCATATCAAATCACTAGCCCGTTGGCACCCTCTACAGGCATTTATGTAATGCATTTTCAATTTTTATTACCACAAAAAAATCTGATTACTCGATCATTCGTCAAAATAAGCGCTCGATTACCAAAACAATCGTTAGTGACAACCCTATTCACACGGAACTATTTTAAAATGGCTTTTTTAGTAGAGAAACATAGATTTTGCAGGCACTGAAGCAGTCTTTGGCTGTCTCACTTGTATTGTATCTGCAACCTGTTATTTATGGTCTGTGTTGGGGGTAATGCTTTTTCCAAGTAACAGATTCTTTTAAATTTACAACAAAATATCTGAGTTAATGTCTTGTATAATTCTTTGAACATGCTAGATAAGATAGTACGAAAACTAGATGGATTTAAGTAATTAATCAAAAATGTTGGGAAATTAATGAATGTGTAAAAACTGAGCCTAAAACAGTGATCAGATTTAACGATTTCTTTTTGAAGACAACACAGTTTGTGTGCTTATATATAATAAACATGTACAGGTGCATCTCAATAAATTAGAATGCTGTGGAAAAGCTCATTTGTTTCACGAATTCAACTCAAATTGTGAAACTTGTGTATTAAACAAATTCAATGCACACAGACTGAAGTAGTTTAAGTCTTTGGTCTTTTAATTGTGATGATTTTGGCTCACAATTAACAAAAACCACCAATTCACTATCTCAACAAATTAGAATATAGTGACATGCCAATCAACTAAAAACACCTGCAAAGGTTTCCTGACCCTTCAAAATGGTCTCTTCACACTTGTCATGTTTTGGTTCGATTAAAACGAACCCTGGTGCGATTGCTCAGTTAGTGCGGTTCGTTTGAACACATGTGAACGCTGCCATCCGAACCCTGGTGCGGACCAAACGAGCGTTAAAAAGATGGGTCTCGGTCCGCTTCCAAACGAACTCTGGTGCGGTTCGATTGATATATGAACGCAACACGGACCAAAGACATGCAAACGAACCAAAAAGAGGACGTGACGCCTCAAGATGCGACGCTACAAGTCACTGATTTGACGACGCGGAAAGATCGGTGTATCCAAAATGAGTTGAGGGCAAACGTGGAGCAACGAGGAGGTGAAGCGCCTCATCAATATTTGTTTCTGCATACAACGGAGGAAATCCTGGTTCTCATGTTTTGAACATTTTATGAGCTCTTCCTGAGTTTTTAGCTGGTAAAAATAAAGCATATGTACACGCATAAAATGATGGTGTTTAATCCAGTGCACAGCATTGTTTTGAATGTTCGGGAACGAAGCTCCGTCGCGAAATATACGTCATAAATGCCGACCAATCAGGTTGTGACCGTATCCTTATGCCTTTGGTTTGGTAACTTAAAGTTCGCTGTTAAAAATGCCAGTGTGAACGCTAAGCGGACCAGGACTATATGTTTTGTTTTGTTTTTTGGTCCGGACCAAACCAACCGAACTACAAGTGTGAACGCACCCTTAGTTTGGTTCACAATCATGGAGAAGACTGTTGATCTGACAGTTGTCCAGAAGACAATCATTGACATCCTTCACAAGGAGGGTAAGCCACAAACAATCATTGCCAAAGAAGCTGGCTGTTCACAGAGTGCTGTATCCAAGCATGTTAACAGAACGTTGAGTGGAAGGAAAATGTGTGGAAGAAAAAGATGCACAACCAACCGAGAGGACGCAGCCTTATAAGGATTGTCAAGCAAAATCGATTCAAGAATTTGGGTGAACTTCACAAGGAATGAACTGAGGTTGGGGTCAAGGCATCAAGAGCCACTACACACAGACGTGTTAAGGAATTTGGCCCTTTTCAGATGAGAGCAAGTTTTGTATTTCATTTGGAAACCAAGGTCCTAGAGTCTGGAGGGAAGGGTGTAGAAGCTCATAGCCCAAGTTGCTTGGAGTCCAGTGTTAAGTTTCCACAGTCTGTGATGATTTGGAGTTCCAGTGTCATCTGCTGGTGTTAGTCCATTGTGTTTTTTGAAAACCAAAGTCACTGCACCTGTTTAGCAATACATTTTGAAGCACTTCATGCTTCCTTCTGCTGACCAGTTTTTTGAAGATGCTGATTTCATCTTCCAGCAGGATTTGGCACCTGCCCACACTGCCAAAAGCGGGGTTAAATGACCATGGTGTTGGTGTGCTTGACTGGCCAGCAAACTCACCAGATCTGAACCCCATAGATTCTCTATTGTCAAGAGGAAAATGAGAAACAAGAAACCAAAAAATTCAGATGAGCTGAAGGCCACTGTCAAAGAAACCTGGGCTTCCATACCACCTCAGCAGTGCCACAAACTGATCCCCTCCATACCACGCCGAATTGAGGCAGTAATTAAAGCAAAAGGAGCCCCTACCAAGTATTGAGTACATATACAGTAAATGAACATACTTTCCAGAAGGCCAATTCACTTAAAATGTTTTTATATTTTTACGGGTCTTATGAAGTATTCTAATTGGTTGAGATAGTGAATTGATGGGTTTTTGTCAAATGTGAGCCAAAATCATCACAATTAAAAGAACTAAAGACTTAAACTACTTCGGTGTGTGTGCATTGAATTTATTTAATACACAAGTTTCACAATTTGAGTTGAATTATTGAAATAAATGAACTTTTCCATGACATTCCAATTTATTGAGGTGCACCTGTATGTATGCATGTATTAAAATGGAAACCAGAAAGTTCCGCGCATGTGCGTTGACATAGAAATGGCGTAATGTGTGACGCATTGATCGAGTTGTTGTTGTTGTTTTTGAAAATTCACATTCCTCTCATCGTCTGTGAAGAGCTACAGGACAATATCATTCCAGCAGTCCTTGTTTCGGACTCTCATCTACAGACGCCAAAAGCTTGTCACATATAAACACGCGCATCAACCCCATCACTTTAGTGTTCGCGTTAACACTATTTTTCGGATTCATCAATCGTAACGGTTTCATTCCAACTTAAAAAAAAAAAAGTGTCCATGTAAATTTAGCTCATGTAATTCTATTTATAATAGAGTGCAAATAATTTACTTGCACTATAAATGATGACATAATTACTGATATTGCATTCAGAACTTTGGTTTGGAATTCCAGCACACAACACACTTGTAATTGTCACTTTGGATAAAAGCGTCTGCTAAATGACTAAATGTTTTTTCTGACCATTTTCAGGTAAAATCACCCAGAGGAAGAAACCCTGGCAGCAGACAGAGGTGCAGGCGGTGGAAAGACACATGATGCATTTCATCACATCTTGTACTGTACCAGCAAAGAGTGACTGTGAGAAGTGTTTAAAGGCTGAACCAGAAGCTCTAAAGAACCGAGACTGGAAGAACCTGAAGTTCTTCATATATAACCGCATTACAGCATATAAAAGGAATTTGCAGTGCAAATAATATGAAGATTATCCAGTATGGCAGTTGGTATGGCAATTTTTGTATACATTGCCTTTTTCATGTTCCAAGTTGTTCCAGAAATACCTACTCTGCTTCTGAAGAGATCAAAACTCCAGCCAAACTTGTACTATATTGAACAACTTTAGACCAGTACTTTTCAGCTTGTGGCCTTCACCTGTCACCTGAAACGTACTGCAAACAACATTTCAAATAGTGCATATGTGAGGCATAAAAAAAAGAACAATTATTTACATGCACACACATATTGTTATAACATTTTTCAATATCCTACAAGTTTTGCTTAAGTTTCGACCACTAGTTTTTAAAATTCTAATGTCTCAACCAGATTTCTTTTATACGACTTAGTATGACAATAGCTTGTTTTGAGGTTCGTTCGACTTCATTTATTGCGTTTGTAAAATTGAACTCATTAAAAGTTAAATTCTGCAATTTAAATGTGAGTTAATTCCTTGAGGTTCAATTAGTTGTTAGAAGTAGATTTATTATTAAGGTAGTTAAAAAAACTATTAAAATAATTACAATTAAAGAATGTGTAGATTGCAGTGGAAAGGTGTCTTGCTTAGATATGGGTTTGACATATCCAGACAGTAATTCACTACTCTTTTAAATCTTTGTATATGAATAGAGAACTTCTGCTTCATCAACGTCAATCACACTGATATTCCAATCAAACCAAAAATGCTGCATGTTGTAAAGATGACTACATGGACCACAAGTGTTCTATGCAAGAGTGAACCTTTGCATCACTGGCATTAATTGCAGGCTGAAAGCCTGTCAGTCATTGCATAGGATAGCCCAGTCCACGCTTGATGCACAGAACGTTCTTAATAACTTGCCCAGTAATCTAAACCAGCTGGAAAACGTCCGGTGAAATTTCATTGTTTCTTCAATGTCCTGAGGTCATTTTAACAGCATCAATAGTGTAATAGTTTATAATCAGAATATAGTCACTGACATAGTCAGTCTTAGCATTAATTTAGTTATTCAAACGTAAGACCACATGAGAAAGACGCATGCCTCAGTGTTCCTCAGCAAAATTCAAACTTTTGTGTAAAAAAACAAAACAAAAAAAGTCAACACTCTGTAAATTAAAGATTTATTGTGCACAAGTGTTCTGAAATCATTGATCTTGAGCTGCAGTGACAGATTTTGTGATCATAAAGGGAGGGAGAGCTGTGTAATTCATTCACAAGAAATGATAGTTATAGTTTTTCATTAGACTTTATGTAAATTAGTTTAGTGTGATAACTGCCTAGAATGACAGCCAACTGGAAAGTAACAATACAGTAACAGCAGTCTGTTGTTCCGCGGAATTAGAGCAGTGGTGTTCAGTCCTGGTCCTGGGGACCCACCGATCTGCACATTTTTATATTCCCATTACTTAACACACCTGATTCAGATTATCATACAGAACGTGCAGAGTGGCGTGTCTCCAGGACTAGGACTGAAAACCACTAGACCAGAGCATCCAGGCAGCTGTGGGTCAGTCACCGTGATGCGCGTTAAGGCCCACACACCAGGCACGAAGTGGGCTAAAGCTGAAGTGGTCGATGTAAAGCAATCTTAATCGAAACAAGCTCTCAAGACTGGGCATCAACCTGAAAACACCTTAAGGGAAGAGTTTTCCCCAACTTGAACTTAGGGAGTTGATTAAGGCCTGAGTGCTTGGATACGTGTACACTTAATTCTAAATGGAAAATGCCAGTTTGGAGCATTTTTAAACATACGTTGACTGGGTTTAAGCTTGAGTCTGTGGCCATGATTACATGATTAGCTAGTCATCTAGATAATTCTGCTTGCAAACTCAATCTCAGAGGGGAGAGAAACGTATCCACACATTTCAGGAATGTGTGACATACCAAAGGGGAGGGTCTTTTTTTTTTTTATTTCATTTAGCAGACGCTTTTATCCAAAGCAACTTACAAGGGGAGCAATTAGGGGTTAGGTGTCTTGCTCAAGGGCACTTTAGTCATGGTATTGAAGGTGGAGAGTGCTGTTCATTCACAATCCCCACCTTCAATTCCTGCCGGCATGGGAATCGAACCTGCAACCTTTAGGTTACAAGCCCAACTCCCTCATCATTAGGCCTGAATGATTTAGGTCCACTGAGACAAACCAGTTGAGACATGCTGAAAGATTTGTTTCAGTGTGGTAATTTTGAATTAGCACTTTGATAATGTGGTCTAAGATGGGACAGAGCCTGCCATCTTTACTCGGGATCAGAAAATGATGGTGTCTGTAAAATCCACTCTTGCGCTCAATGAGAGACACCATCTGAAGGTGGAGGTTGAAGACATTTTGAGCTTGCCCAGCAGACATTATAACATTAACTCTGAAATACCACAGCACTACATAATCTGACAGGGACTGAAAATAGTTGGATGTGGACTTAGAGTATGCATATCTGGCACAGTGTTTTGGAGAACACCCCCCTCCTCCACAACAGTATAATTCAACTTAATGGGTTATGTGATGAGGTTCAAAGTGTGGAAGGAAGAACACAGGGACAGCATGACTGGAACTCGTGGTTTATTCAGTTCTTAGTGGTACAAACAAATAAGATTGGCATTCACTGTACTCTCAAAACATCTTCAATATAAAGCTATCAACACAGTAATCAATATTTCAGCCTTCGGTCTCCCAGTCTCCACGAGTGTCCAGTCAGTCTCTTTCTCTCTATCTCCGCCACTTCCTTTCTCCTGTGGCTTTTATTTGGTCTCTCCATACCAATTGCTGAAACAAGACACAGGTGTTTGTCATTTGCACTTCACCTACTCGTCTCCTGCCTCTCTCTCCCCCGAAGACCTTGCTGAACCATGCCCCCACCACATACTGGGGGTATCAACATCAGCCCCCCCCATCGCACCCCCGGCCTGTGGACCACCTTGACTGTAAAGGGCTGTAGTGCCATATACCAACGGGTGATCTGCGCATTGGTGTCCTTCTTGCGGTATCTCTCTCTTCAAGAGCTTACGACTGATGTACAGCACCGGCCACACCTCACCCTCTATCTCCAGGGACAGGATCACTCCCAGCCTGTCCAACGCGTCAGTGAAATTCGTCAACCCACGGCATTGGATATGCGTCAGATTACAGCACCGCATTCTCCTAGCGATAATCCACACAGAATCGGGCAGAGCCGTCCGTTTTAGGCACTGAAACTGTTGGGCTCGGCCAATCACTGTGGGATTCCTCTATTACTCCCATATCTAGCATCACCTCTATTTCAGTCTGAACAACTAAAAAACATTTGAATCATGGTTTTTAACGTGCGATAATCGTTCCACCAGGGCGTGTGTTTTTGGGTGATAAATGCTGGTGCGAATTGATTTAATGCCCAATAATTTGTAAAGCTCACAGAGAGTCTGGCATAAATGCCGTGCCTTGATTGGGGAGAATCTCTTTCGGGATTGCCACCCGGGATATTAAATGAAAGAGAGCGTACGCTACGCTTTTTGCGGAAAAAAGCTGCGGAGTGCCACTCCCTCTGGGTATCGTGTTGCATAAACCACCAGGAGTAATACAAAGCAATCCCAAAACGCAGAAAGTTCTAATGGCCCGATGAGGTCCATGCCAATTCTTTCGCAGAGGACCTGCAGGTTATAACCTGGATCCACCAAAGCCTGATATATTCCCCCCTTAATATTTACAGGTATTTGGTACAGGCCAGCTTGATCGGAGGCAGCCTGTGGGGCATCCGGGACCAGGATCAGTGTCCCCACCTCCATCACTGGACACGATCAATAAAATTACCTAGGACCCCACAACACCAACAGGCTGGCTCAGGCATGCCCACCGCCTTATTGGTAGGAAGCGGGTCAAGGAATTGGTAGGGAGAGAACGTAGGAATGGGAGCTTTGCTGGCTGACCCTGCCCCCCTGGGCGTAGCCTTTGGGCCAGTTGTTGGCTCCGCTGCTAGAGTGGGGCTCATGGAAGAGGTTCCCTCGAGACCTGGGAAGCAGGATAGCTTTAGAGGGAGAAAACACGGTAAGGGGGAGAGAGAGACCGATGGCAATGATTTGCTGACCCCTGGGCATTCAACCATCTGGTCCTCCGCGATGGATGGCCTGTTTCAGCGACATCAGATGGTATTGGACCCACTGTGCAGTCTACTTAGGAAGCCATGCCACAAACTACTCCAGTACCACCTTGTTGATAATTTCTTCGACGTCGCTTCCCTCGGCCATCACCAATCTGCAGCAGGCATCCCAGACCTGTTGCGCCATCACCCGTTGGAGGAGGGCGCGTTTCACGTCTTGGTAGACCAGGAGGTTCTGGACTGGCAGTTGTTGTACGGCCACCTAGCCAGTCCTCTTGGGGGCACCCACATGCCTCAGCAAATCTCTCAAAGAGGTCTATGAACACCTCAGGAACATCCTGAAGACATCTTTTTGAAAGGCACATGAGTGGGGCTGTGGTAGATGGTGTTTCTGTAGCGCAAACCTCTTGGTCGTTCCAGCTCTGCAACAGCTTGCGGTCTTACTGCTTGGTTGAGGGCTTGAAAATGCCATTCCTGGTCATCCCTCATCCCCAGCAGTGCCTGATTATTTTCCTGGTGAAGCGATTGTGTCGCCTCCCCAAACGGCAAACCTGGCAGGGACTGCATGATGGCAACGGCGTTCTTCTTCCTTCCCGGGTTTCAGCACCAGTGTGATGAGGTTCAAAGTGTGGAAATAAGAAGACAGGGTCAACGTGACTGGAACTCGTGGTTTATTCAGTTCGTAGTAGTACAAACAAATAAGAGTTGCACACACATTACATCAACACAGTAATCAATATTTCAGTCTCCTCGAGTGTCCAGTCAGTCTCTCTCTCTGCCACTTCCTTTTTCCTGGTGGCTTTTATTCGGTCTCTCCACACCAATTACTGAAACGAAACACAGGTGTTTGTCATTTGCACTTGACCTACTTACGCACAGCACGTCTCGTGCCTCTCTCTCCCGCCACAGTATAGTTCACCCAAAAATGAAACTTCTGTCGTCATTTACTCTACCTCAAGTTGTTCCAAACCTGTACACATTTCTTTGTTTTGCTGAACACAAAGGAAGAAATTTGGAATAGTGTTTGTAACAACAAAGAAATTTATTCAGGTTTGGAACAACTTGAGGGTGAGTAAAAGACAACAAAATTTTCATTTTTGGGTGAACTATCCTCTTAATTATCAAAGGAACAGTTACTTCCTGAACTTTCATTCAAAATTGGCCAAGAAATTTGAAGGTTTTTAAATGTGTTTCTGATAAAGTGAACAGAATTTCTTTTTGTCTTGCTTCTGAAAGTGAATTATGGGATACATACACTTAGCCTCACATACTACTCTGAAGCTGTATTTTGTTAGTATGGATTTAGTGTGTGCTAAGTGCCATGCAGTTAGAACAATCTCGAGTTTTGGGACGGGCCCTGTGACTGATGATTGTACAGCTGCAGACAAGCGGTATGAAAGGGGCGGAGCACACAAGCTCAATTTTGATTTTCAACATTGAACTCAAGATGTCGCCATCCACTCACTCTATCAAACTTTTGCAAAAACATTCAGAAACCGCAACGCATTATTGCTTTGAAATGAGTCCATAGTCTCTTTTCAGTTAGAAAATATTGCAAGTTTTCTATCTTAATTGCAGTGATACCAAAAACACATGAAAATTGATAAATCACAGGCAATATAATTAGGATGTGTGCAGAACTTTAATAAATATATAACCCCAGCATTTCTTCCTTTTTTATTCATTGCGCTTTTGTAAGATTTTGTTGTTAATGTTATGTATTTCAAAACAATTTTGGAAAATCATATGTGTCCTATTGTGATATTGCAACATTTTCGAAGTAAAGAACACCTGAACATTTCTGATAAAAATGCATCATCCATATTAACTGCATTTAGTTGTCTTTGTCAACTACAGATGCTCTAAACCTTCTGGGTCCTCATTTTCTCAGCAAAGAAGTTAAAATATATAGATTCAACATTTAAATATGTTTTAGGTTTCACCAATTCAAGTTTTCAAAGCTTTAAAATGTACATATACACATATACTTTATTAAAGTGGCAGAGATTTGTGTAAAAATGTGCTTTGAGCATTTGAAACAAAGTAAAAATATCCTTATTACTAATCAGCAATATCAAAGAAAGATGGATTTGTGTGGAAAATATGGTAAAGAAGGGGAAGAGGAGAAAAAGTATTTGGAAATATTTAGAATATATTCCGTTTTTTCCTTCATATGTCATCAATCTTAGACAATTTTTTTGCTTACTAGATTTGATCATTTCACCCTTGTCGAAGAAAATATCATAAAATTATAACACTGAGAATCTACGCAAAGACTGAAATCAGTATTTGTTGCGTTTTTTGACTGTCCCACATTTCATTTCCACCACACAATTCTCCTGTGATGTATATCAAGTCTTGGGCATTGTTAGTAGACAGATTAAATTCAATTAAACTGTCTCACCAATGTGATACGGCACACTTGTTATTGTTGTGTTGTTTAAATGCAACGTAAAACTCACTTTTTCTAATCAAATTCTGTTTTCGTAGTTTGAAAGGCCAGAGCAGCACTGAAACTGCTTGTAACCATGTTAACGACCATTCAAACAAACAGAATCTCACATGTATCGCTTAGGAGCTCAAAAGCTCATTTGTGTGGATTTCATGAGACAAAATACCCATAACTGGGGGCTATGTTGCTTGGCAACAGACCTGTTTAAACCCAAACCATATGAATCTCCAGTGTGACATACATATAGACAGAGTACGATCATTCACGATCATTTAGCTTCTCTGGCTGAGGGTCATTTTATCAGAATTGAACTAAACTAGCAGAAACAAATCAAATCGCTGTCAACTATTACGCTGTTATTATGCAACAGGAAATCATTGCGAAATTATGCTGAAGATGAGCTGACTTTTATGTAGCCAAGTATGACGTCCCATACTCAGAATTTGTGCTTTATGGTGTATTTTATCGATATTATTTTATAAAATTACTTGAACAAATTGAGAGAAATTGGATCGCTAAATTGATCCTTTGCATATTCGGTGAGCCTCGCTTGTCGGTCATTTTTTTCTTCTTCTTCAGTTAATTAATTGTACTATATTTTTGTTTGATAATATCTTTTGTGTAATACTTTGTGTTTTTATTGGGTAAATTATATTTATGCACTAGATAGATTTTTTCGGTTTTTGAGCATAGATCTGAAAATAAAATATCCAACTTAAACTGTCAAGACTTAAATTTGAAATTTGTTTTCCATTCATTTCCATTGGGGTCATTTTTGGCCACGAAGACTATTTTTAGTCCAAGTTACCAAGTTGCATACCGTTCCGATGAAGAAAACATTGTAAAATTCATTGGGGAAAAAATGATCGAAGAGCATCAGCGGGTTAAACTGTATTTTATTACAAAAAAAATTTAAAGCAAATAATCTTATGTAGCCAATGTCCATAAAAGATTTAAAGTGAATTTTGACTCACTGAGTAATATGAAATTATTTGTCTCAAATTGAGTTCATTTATAGGATACCATATCCAGCCAAACTTAGGCTGTAACCAACACTGGAAGCCCTCACAAACTTTCCCATCCTGTATTTCTACATTGTGAAATACCTGAATATGTGCGCTTCATTGTTTTATTAAAGTCAGAAGTACTAATTAATATCAGAATTGAATCAATCTGCATTAAGTTAACAAACAATCTGATAAAGAAGTACATTTAATCATTTAGCAGACATTTTTATCTGAAACGACTTCTAAATGAGAACAACAGAAGCAATGAAACCAACAATGGGGCAACAATATGTATCTGCTGTGACTAATCCCAGTTAGTCTGCACAGTACAAGGCAAAATATAAAGAAAAATAGAATAGAATAGAATAGTAAGTGTTAGTATTAATGGGTCAAGTGTCGGTGAAAAAGACGTGTCTTGAAAACGGCTAAAGCCTCAGCAGCTCTGGCGGAGTTAGGCAGGTCAATCCACCAGCAGGGAACAGTCCAGGTAAAGGTCTGTGAGACCTAGTCTGATTTTGTGCCTCTTTGGGATGGCACCACAAGGCAGCGTTCACTTAGAGAATGCAAGGTTCTGGAAGTTGCATAACTCTGAGTTGTGACTGTAGGTATGGAGGTGCAAAGCCTGTGATTGTTCTGTAGGCAAACATCAGTGCCTTAAATTTTATGCGATCTGCAATTGGCAACCAGTGTAAATCAATGAAGAGAGGTGTGTGACGTGTGTTCTCTTCACACAACAAACACAGAACGTTGCCTCAACGTAGCCAACCTTTTAGCCACGTTGTAACAACATGGCTAAAAGGTTGTTGGTTCCATATTGTGTCGTTAAGGTTGTTACTGTGCTGTCACAATGTTGCCATTCAACCTCGGTTGCTGAAGGTTGTGCTTAGGCTGTCTGGACAACCATTGTACGACATGTACTCGTCACTGTTCCGAAGCGCATTTTAAATTTGAACAGACAGTCGGGCCGTTATTCTTCTTCAAGCCATGGGATACGTGAGTATTGCTTATGATTTCTCTTTTAGATAAATAAGATATGTAAATATCCAAACCAAACCTTCAATTTTCATGTCTAATGTGAGATTTATTTGTTCTGTTAATAAGCTGAGTGGACAGAATAGCTGATAATTCACATACCGAGTAGTTTGCGATCGGGTTTGGTGTAAGTTAATGCTAAATTAAGTAAGTCTATTATATTTGAGCTTAATATAATTAATATACTCTATATTAACGTTTTTTTTTTTCCCTTCAAATGTATATTATATGTATGCAATGTTTTAATAAAGTTGGAGTATATGAACTTGAATGGCATTTTTCCTCTTTAAAGTTTCATAGCTGGTTTTATGTTAAAAATAACAATTAATGATTAACATTATTTTAAAAAAGTGTTACATGTTCATCTTGTGTATGATTATTAAGAGATTGACCACAAAAAAATAAATACATTTTCATCATTTAGCAGACGCTTTTATCCAAAGCGACTTACAAGGGGAGCAATTAGGGGTTAGATGTCTTGCTCAAGGACACTTTAGTCGTGGTATCGAAGGTGGAGAGAGTGCTGTTCATTCACAATCCCCACCGGCGTGGGAATCGAACCAACAACCTTCTGATTACAAGCCCAACTCCCTCACCACTAGGCCACGACTACCAAATACATAAAAAAATAAGACGCAGAAAAGGTAATATAATATTTATAATGTGGCATAAAAATAAATGTGGTCGGAATGTCGTCTTGCAGTTGCTGAATGTCGCGCAACAACGTTGCTGCAGCCCTTTAGCGTCTTACAATTCAACGTTGCTACAATGTCGCGAGCACGTAGACAGTCAACGTTGCCACAGTAAAAATGGAACGTGGCAGCGACGTTGCCACAACGTAAATGTGTTTGTTGGGCAGTTTGTTAAAGACCACCCATGCTGCAGCACTCTGGATGAGTTGCAGAGGTTTGAAAGTACATGCTGGAAGGCCTACCAAGAGAGCATTAAATAGTCCAGTCTGGATAGAACAAGAGCTTGGACAAGGAGTTCCGATAGGAAGGGTCTGATCTTCCTAATGTTGTAGATGGCAAATCTGCAGGACCAGGCAGTTCTAGCATGTGGTCTGTGAAGTTTAACTGATCATCAATCACAACTCTGAGGTTCCTGGCTATCCTGGAAGGAGTTATGGTTGAAGAACCTCGCTCAATAGAGAAGTTGTGATGAAGTGTTGAGTTGGTCAAGACCAGAAATATCTGTCAGGCAGGCTGAGATGCGAGGAGCTACCATCATGCGTGTCATCATAATAGAAGTGGTAGGAAAAAACATGTTTCTGAATGACAGGTCCTAGAGATGACATACAGATGGAGAAGAGAAGTGGTCCCAGCACTGAGCCCTGAGGTACCCCAGTAGTTAGATGTTGCGACTTAGACACCTCACCCATCCATGACACCCTAAAGGACCAACTGAGGGGTAAGGCTTGAACCACTGGAGTGCGGTTCCTGAGATTCCCTTCATCATGATGATTGACAGGAGGATCTGGTGGTTAACTGTGTCAAAAGTTGCAGACAGATCCAGCAAGATGAGTAGAAATAACTGGATACTAACGTTCCCGTTAAGTTATGAAAACATTATATCGAAGTGTTCTCTGAACGTTCAAAACATCCAGTTTTTAAATGTTTAAATAGGTTTTTTTTTTTGATTATGCGATAGTTTTGTAAACGTTATGGGAACGTTGTTTTTGGATGTTCTCTGAATGTTCTAAAACAGGTAGTAAAATTTAGAAAATGTTAGACGTACATCCAACTAAAATATTTCAGAAAAAACATTCCATGAATGATGAACAGGTAATGTTTTTATTTTAACATTTTGAGAACCTTATTAAAGACCAGATAACTTTGAGCAAAAGTTGTATTAAAGGTACAATATGTAAATTTTCACGGCTGGAGGTTGCCTACTTAAAACAAAGGCGTAGCTTGATGATGCCGAGATTGAGCGTGGAATCTTGGGTATTGACGTCTTCACATCTACAGAATCCGACGGGACTCTTTTCCACGAACGGAAGTCATTGCGATTATTAACGTTACTGTAGTATGAAGCAGAGCAGGAGCGAGTGTTGTGGAGCTGAACGAGACGATTGATAATGAGAGACGAACGCGAGCAGCGGGACTTTTATTATGACACAGTCGCCGCTTCCGCTTTTCCGGTCATGAGTGTGAGGTGACGCAGCTCTGTTTATCATATTAGACACATTTGAGTGTGTTGAAAATGATGTTGTAACGTTACTCTGAGTGTAGCTCAGCTCGCCGGCTGCTGTGAGACTCTTGTTCACACTGCAGTAATATAGATCCATATTACAATATCATATTAAATGCTGCATGGCTTGTGTTGATAAACGGCATGCAATTATTTTTAAAAACGTATTGTATGACGGAGAAAATGCTGTATTACAGTTGCTAAAAATAAAGCCGCATCTGATAATGCTATATTAGCTACTTGACAATATAGTATTTTTCTCAGCGGCATGAAAACATGCAGTCGCGGAAAATCAAGAAAACGAGATCCAAACAATAAGACTAAACATGTTAAGCTATATTATTAGTTTTCTGTCTATAAATGTATCCAAACAGTTGTCCCCTTGTCTAATACGACATGTAATATATATTAAAGAGTCTTTGGTGTTTCCATGGATTAAACCGGAAACGCAGGTATGATGTCACGCTCCGTATCCTGATTTAAATGTCTTATTTCTCTGGATTTAAACATTCTTGGAAACATCTGGGATGATGTAAATGACACAAGTCAACCAAATATATAACACTGTTCTAGTTTCTCATTTTACTCCAAAATCTTACATATTGTGCCTTTAATGTGACTTTGTTTAACATTTTGCCAGAACATTCCCTGTTTGCTGGATAAAGGAATATCTGCGCATGTTGACTTTTTAAGGGGTGAAGTGATTTCACCCCTTAAAAGGCACTAAAGTATAATTCATTATATTGAACGTGAAGCTGGAAGGTCTATTGAAGGGTTTAGCACAAAAATTGAATTAAAAATGGACGGATTAAGATGAATAAAAATGAAAGAATAACTTTGACAAAGCACATTTTTTTCTCTCGTTAGATAAAGCAGCCTACTCACCACAAAAACACTTTACACAATGGCACTTGTTCAAGTTTTCTACAGCGTTTGCAGCTTTCTGTGTGTTATGGTGGCTGCGGTTGTGGCGCTAGGACCCGGGCGGGGTAACAGAGAGACACAGCAGGCAGCGGCAGCGGCTTCAGTCCTGGCGACGGCGGGACTCGATCCCGCCTGAACTTCCTCTCACTGACGTCAGCCTCGCCGCTCCGGACACCGCGCTGAGAAAAATGCTGCTCTCCGTACCGCCAAGGACGGGAATCAACCCCTACAACGGATACAACAGCAGAAACAGCAAAAAGGTAACGCAGACGGACTTTTCTGTGTATTTGACTGTTGCTTTCCAAATCCAGCGGCTTTCTTTGAACAAATGTGAGCTGCGGTGTCCTTGACAAATCAACTTCAGTTTCTGTGGGATCATTGTGTCTAGATGGATACAACGCGTTTAAGAGGATCTTCTTGGCTTTTGTCGGGAATGGCGGCTTTCATAAGTTTCTAGCAGAGATAGCGACGTTCGCCGTCATTCCAGTCGTTTAAAACCACACACATCGTTTTCCATGATTTTATGATCGAACTTTGGAAGTAAATTATGGGGAAAAAAACGTGATTTCCCCACAGCGAAGAAAGGTATGGAAAATGAAGTTATTGATAGATATGAACCATTCAAATGTGACTAGTTTCGGTGAGTGATCGACATATTCTGTAAGGGATGCGGATGCTTTGATGTTTCTGTTTGCAAGTTTTCAGCGATGGGAAAATACAACGCCCCACCCCTCGAAAAACCCACCGTGACGCTTTCGGCTGTTGCGTTGTAGAGTAATAAAATGAAAAAGTTTCAGTTCAGCGAACTCATCTCACTCTGTGGACTATGTTTACGCCTCTTGCGACCGTCCATGTTTGTTAAAGGACCAGAGAAACTTCGACGAACAAACGCGACGCGAAGCTAGAAAGCGAGTCTTCAAGCGCGCGACGCAACATACTGTATTAGTTACATTTATAATAAACGAAGCGCGCGCTTAGTTGTTTATAATGCGAGCGTTACTGTAGCGTCGCTTAGTAGCTGTAGATGGGGTTAAACAGTTACATAATTCAGGATGTGAGCGTTCCATTGTTTCCCTGAACTTAAGAGTTCTTTTTTGGGGGCTTATCAAATGCGACATTTTCGGAATGTCACGCATAATCTCAGTTTATCTCAAAGTACCAGTATTTTATTTATTATTAATATAATTATCATTATTTCTTAACGTAAGAACAACAGTTAGCCTAAAGGCTATTGACGTGACATCGTTTTGGCAGATAGAAATTATGTTTTAATATATAAGTAAGCTATAGTCGTCTGCTTGTTTATTTATTTATGTTAAATTAAATAATAGGTTCTGATTGTTGCCCATGCGTTTCACGTTTACAGTTTAAAAAATGCCGAGAGTTTTACATTAAATTTGCCAGCTGCTTTCATCTAAACATGGGAATCGAACCCATGACATTGCGTTGCTAGTGCTGTGCCTCAAGAGTGGAACTCAAGCAACGTACGTCGATTATCTGAAAACTGTTGAGGATATTGATGGTTGTGTAAGTGTCTGGAATGTTTACAGTCACAAGCACTTGACAATCACTGCCAATAAGTGCGTGGCTCATGACGCAGTGAGTGTGTCGCCAATAGTCGCACCTACAGTCAGAGACAACGTAATAAAGACTTGGGGAAACCGATTGAAATTTGAAAAATGAAAGTGAAATTAAATTCTGCCCGCTTTGTCCGTGAAATGCATTAACTTACAGCAGCTTGACTGTTGTCCACAAAAACTCACTTAAGCTTTTTTAATAAATAAAGAGTTTACATGCATGTTAGTCCTCAATTTCAGTTAAGCCCTGTTTACACCGGTAGTGACTCACAGCAACATTATCTCATTTTCTGGAGGTTTTTTTTGTTTTTTTGTGGCATGAGCAAAAGTTCCCATTGGGTGATACAATGTGCTCGTGTCCATTGACACAACAAAGTTGAGAAGAGTTTATCTTTATGGAAATGATCGGTGACTTTCAGCATCAACTACCAATGACAGCGAGGTTACAAATCGCATATGATCGTCATGTTGGCATACAGGAGAAAATAATCCCATCAATCATCAATTAAACATTTTACTTTCAATCAAGGTACTCATTGCGAATTAATTGCCAGCCATCTGGCTAATAACTAAAGTTAGTTATTTTACTTTATAAAGTGTTAAATATGGATATTTTTCTTACACAAAAGCATCGCTTCGCAATGCACTGTTAACCAGCGTAAGGAACGTAAAGTAAAAGTGATATGATCCTGTTTTCGGGAACCCGTCAAAAGTCTCGCTGCCGCATTTTGGATTAATCGGGACATAGCTGAATGACTAATCCCATCGTGAAGATAATTGCAGTAATCCAGCCTTGAAGAAATAAATGCATGGATTACTTCTTCAATTCTTTTAAAAGTAAAAGTCTGAGCTGAACAAAGCAGGATTTCACCGCTGAATTTCTGCCTATCGAATTTCAGAGATTCATTAAACACCCGAATGCCCAAACTTCTCATCAGGGGCTTCGCACAAGAGGACAGTCCACCAAAATTTAATTTAGGAGTAATAGATGAATCAGAAGGTCCAAAAATGGTCATTTTCATTTTACTCTCTATTACTTACTCCATTACATTTCCAATTTTACTTTACTCTTAAGTTTGAAGACAGCCAGGCCTTTACATCCATCAAACAGGCCATGAGAGTTCAAACCATCACAATCACATTTTAAGGGCAGAGAAAGTTTTGCGTCATCAGCATGATAGCCCATATTTTCTAAAAAATAGAGCCAAGCGGAAGCGTTTAAAGAAAAAAGAATGGGGGCAAAAATGGACCCTTTAGGAATCACAGGTTGTTAGGGGGGTCCACTGTGGGGTCTAAGTTCTGCTTTTTAAGCAGGGGGTAGACAGATGTGTGTTTAAGCAGATCAGGTACAATACCAGTTTCTAAAGCGATTTAACATGATCAGAAGATTAGAACCAACAACATCAAGGACTTGTTTCTGAAAACAAGGAGGATTAACATCAGTAGAAGAGCCTGAAGGCTTAAGGTGCTCTACTATTTCTTGGAGATGAGTGCCAGTAATACGGTTAAAGCTTTAGTTCACCCAAAAATGAAGATTCTGTCATTAATTCCTCACCATCATGTCGTTCCACACCTGTAAGACCTTCGTTCATCTTCAGTACACAAATTAAGACATTTTTGATGAACTCCGATACATATTTTAAAAAGGTCATGTGACTGCAGTGGATCAAGCTCAATGTTATGAAGAGACGAGAATACTTTTTGTGCGCCAAAAAACCTAAATAACCACTTTTCTACAATATCTATTGATGGCCGATTTGAAAACACTGCGTCATAAAGATTCTTTTGTTTCGAATCAGTGGTTCAGTTCGCATATCAAACTGTCAAAGTCACGTGAACCAATTAAATTTCGGAACACTTATGACGTAACGAAGCCTCGTTTACTGAAATCACATGATTTTCATGCTCTGAACCACTGATTCGAAACAAAAGATTCATGAAGCAGTGTTTTGAAATCGCCCATCACTAGATATTGTTGAATAAAGTCTTCTCTTTTTTTTTTTGGCACACAAAAAGTATTCTCATTACTTCATAACATTTAAGGTTGATCCACTGTAGTCACATGACCTGTTTTAAATATGTTTTAGTATCTTTCTGGGCATTAAAAGTGTAAATTAATTTGCTTGATTTGGATTTCATCAAAAATATCTTAATTTGTCTTCTGAAGATGAACGAAGGTCTTACGGGTGGGAAACGACGTGAGGGTGAGGAACTAATGACAGCAATTTCATTTTGGGGTGGACTAACACTTTAAACTGACTAAAAACAGCAGAACAACTGGGAGGAATTAAGGGATCAGAAGGTGAACTAATCCCTTTAGAAATGAGTTAGCTTTCTAGTGGGCAATCCCACCTTCTGTAGCCGCTCATCAAACCTCATCCTCTCCAGCCTAAAGGACTGGAAGCAGACCTCATGCCACATGCCCTGTAGCGGCCGCTGGTGTTCACCATGCTGTCTGTGAGCCTCGGTGGTCTGGTGGACTCATGTAACCCAGTGCCTTCACTTACGGCGCTGATGGAGTATGTGTTGTTAAGTTGTCTTGAAAGAGCCAACTTACTGTTCTGCTGCTTAAGCTTATTATTATTCTTCTTAGACTAAATTTCTAAACGCTACTCCTCCTAGACCTTTCAAGCTACAACCACCAAACTCAGACCAGACCTTCAGACTGTTCTGACTCGGGTTGCTTTATCTTTTCAGACTGATTGAACTTACGGTTTTCCTAAAAATCCTGATAAAAAGTTGGAAAAATCCCATTGACTTTCATTGACTGAATGTTCAGTTGAGCCAAGACTGTTCAAACTCCAGCTGTCAAAATTCAAATTTAAACAGCCAATTAGACTCAATGAAGCTGCTATTCCAAGCCATTTAAACTCATTCAAACTCATCAAATCATCTATCTATAGATCTATTGATTGATCTATCGATCTATCCATCGTTCTATCGATCTATCCATCGTTCTATCGATCTTTCTATCGATCTATCGATCTATCCATCATTCTATCGATCTATCCATTATTCTATCGATCTATCCATCGTTCTAACGATCTTTCTATCGTTCTATCCATCGTTCTATCGATCTATCCATCGTTCTATCGTTCTATCCATCGCTCTATCGATCTATCCATCGTTCTATCGATCTATCCATCGCTCTATCGATCTTTCTATCGATCTATCGATCTATCCATCGTTCTAACGATCTTTCTATCGTTCTATCCATCGTTCTATCGATCTATCCATCGTTCTATCGATCTATCCATCTATCCATCGTTCTATCCATCTATCCATCGTTCTATCGATTTATCCATCGTTCTATCGATCTTTCTATCGATCTATACATCGTTCTAACGATCTGTTCTATCGATCTATCCATCGATCTATCCATCGTTCTATCGATCTTTCTATCGATCTATCCATCGTTCTATCCATCTATCCATCGTTCTATCCATCGTTCTATCCATCGTTCTATCCATCGTTCTATCCATCTATCCATCGTTCTATCCATCTATCCATCGTTCTAACGATCTTTCTATCGATCTATCGATCTATCCATCGTTCTAACGATCTTTCTATCGTTCTATCCATCGTTCTATCGATCTATCCATCGTTCTACATCGATCTATCCATCGTTCTATCGATCTTTCTATCGATCTATCCATCATTCTATCCATCGTTCTATCCATCGTTCTATCCATCGTTCTATCCATCGTTCTATCCATCTATCCATCGTTCTATCCATCGTTCTATCCATCTATCCATCGTTCTATCCATCGTTCTATCCATCGTTCTATCGATCTATCTATCGATCTATCCATCGTTCTATCGATCTATCCATTGTTCTATCGATTTATCCATCGTTCTATCGATATTTCTATCGATCTATCCATCGTTCTAACGATCTATCTATCATTCTAACGATCTATCCATCGATCTATCTATTGATCTATCCATCGATCTATCCATTGATCTATCTATTGATCTATCCATCGATCTATCTATCATTGATCTATCCATCGATCTATCTATTGATCTATCCATCGTTCTATCCATCGTTCTATCCATCGATCTATCCATCTATCCATCCATCTATCCATCGTTCTATCCATCTATCCATCGTTCTATCCATCTATCCATCGTTCTATCCATCTATCCATCGTTCTATCGTTCTATCCATCGTTCTATCCATCTATCCATCTATCGATCCATCTATCCATCTATCCATCCATCTATCCATCTATCCATCCATCTATGAAAACTTCTAAACTAAAACCTAAACTATTTCAAACTACTTCAAATTTTCTGGCTAGGCTTTTTCAAGCCAACTTAAAGTTTGTCTCGACAAACTTTTCTATCTAGTTTTTCATTGATCTTTTATATTAAGCATTGTATGCATTGATTCTATGCTTGAATGGTTGAATGCCACAATTTTTTCAATGTAACTGTTATGGACCTTTGAGCTCCGCTTACATGAAATTCCATCGTTCTGCATTTGGCATGTGCCTGAGTGCTTTTATGCTGCTCTATATGAACCCTGTAAATAGTTACATGGGAGATCAACGCAAATGTAATTTGTGCATTCCCACTTGCTCCAACAACAGAATAAGAAATTCCACCATTTCCATGACTTTCCAAAAGAGGAAAAAATAGAGAGAGATAAATTAGGGCTGAAAAAAAGTTTTGTGGGATCATACATATTTGAAAAGTGCATATTAAACAGAAAATTAATTTGATGTTTTGGCATAAACTTACAAAATTAAGTTTAATTATATTTCTATCATGTTTAACATTCTTATATTTTAAACTTTTGTAATTCTTAAACTCTTAAGTTTGTATATGAATTACAGTTTTAGTATTTGACATTTTAGTTTAGTATTTTAGCACCCGTTTAACAACAACCAGTCCGTCTAAACTTTTTTTTGTTGTGGATCATGTGACTGTATGTCCTCTGTCTCTATAAAGTTATATTTATGGAGAATAATTACTGACAGAGAATGATTATTATCTTTATCTTTGCAAACAGGAACTGAAAATGTGATTGGCTGCAAATAATAGTATATCACGCATTTCCCGTGAAACTAATTTCTCTCATTGTTTGCTGTATATTTCAAGTGGGCTCAACTCATTAGGGCTGCTTTTCCCACAGCTTACCTTACAAACATTTTCAAATTTCAAATTGACACTTTCAAACTGGTAAACGGTGACATAACAATTTATAAGGTATGTGCTATGTAACATTTAAATAGATTTCTCACCATAGCTATATTCCTGAGAGGAGTGGATTTCACAACACTGTGGGCCCAAGTGAACTTTTGTGTTAGTGGCGAGAATGTTACTCCCATGACTAGCTGAAAAACATTTGGCCGTAGCCTGGAGTTCACGCACAGGTTAAGTGCACATGTGGAGAATTCCAGACATATCTCGACCATCTCTCTTTGCTCTGTCTCTCTGACCCGATCGCTCATTCCTGTACCTGTGCCATAAGAGTAAACAAAAGAGAGAACACAAAATAAACACGTGCCGAGGGACGAGAAAAGGCTCTTTGTGAGTGGGAGACGATTATAGAACCAGATGGCAGAAGGTTTTGAATTACCACATTGCCTTTAAAATGACGTTACTCAAAACTACATTTCCCAGAAATCCTAGTTCTGCTGGGTCTCTTGCTGTGCTAATGAATTCTTGAATGGCGGCGGTTTTCCAAGAAAACTGCACTGATGTATTTCAGCCGTCAGGTGATTGTAAATTGTAAGAAGTGTTGCTGTATAAATGGAATCATTGCTTTCGAAGCAACAATTTTTGCTTGTTTTACCTGTAAAGTTCATTTTTCTACATCTACACCATTCGTTCCTTGAGAGCACATTGAAGGAAAAAAGTCAGTTGAAAATGAGCATTTATTTAACTATTGTTTAAAAATGACTGTATTTCTTGCTCAAAATGATCCCAAAATATGTTGGAAGTATTAAATTGCTTATAAACAATGTTCACCTTTTATTATTGTTGTCTCTAGTACAGAGGTTCTTAACCTGGGTTCGGTGAGTCAGTCTCAGGGGTTCGGCGGAGGTCAAGACACACACCCGACTATGGCAAGCCGTTTTGACTTTAATTCATTCTCAGGATATGAACTTGTGATATGAACAATTACATTTTCACTTGTAAAAACTATCATTCTTGATATCTGTAATTGTATTTTTACTAGTGAAATCTCGCCATAGGCTGCCATTCAGATTCAATTGTTGATATCAAGAATTCATTTCTTACTAGTTGAAATTCCAGTTTCACATATCAGGAATACAATTCTTACTAGTAACAATGCACATATCTGATATCAAGAATTACATTGTTACTAGTGCAAATGTCTATTCTTGATATCAACAATTGAATTGCTATTAGTAAAAATATTCATTTCTGATATCTGAAATGAATTCCTGATATCAAGATAATTTCTGATATCTAAAACGGCTTTCTTACTAGTAACAACCACATTCATGATATCAGAAATGAACATTTTTACTAGTTGCAATTCACTTGTTGATATCAAGAATAGACATTTGCACTAGTAACAATGTAATTCTTGATATCAGAAATTGTCATTTTTACTAGTAAGAATTGTATTCCTGATATCAACAATTGAATTTGAATGGCAGCCTATGGCGGGATTTCACTAGTAAAAATACAATTGTTGATATGAAGAATGTACTTTTTTACTAGTGGAAATTGAATTGTTGATGCAAAAATGAACATTTTAACTAGTGAAAGTTCATATCCTGAGAATGAATAAACGTCAAAACGGCTTGCCATACCCGACTCGTATGATTCGTGATTTTGGGTTGGGTTAAATTAAACTACCCAGCAGGTTGGTCAAACATTTAACACAAGTCTCCAGTCTTTACATTTAAATTGTGAACATTACAACAAGTGTAGTCTTTGACAAACTCACACTTATCTGGCGTCCTAGGATTTGAATATCAGATCCCCGAATGCTAGTTCACATAAAATATATTATAATTATTAGAGGCCTACTAAACAATGATAAAACTGTCAAATATTCGCACAGTAAAAACCAGGCTGAAGTCAAGGCCACTTCTGGAAGTTCTCATAACTTTCGTTAACTCTACAAAAAGTCGATCCACTAATTACTCTTCAACAGTGATGCCATAGAAATATACAGAGCTACGGCAAGAACGGAAGTTCAAACACGCAATCCTTAAGATGGCTGAGCGCGTGTTTCTCTGCCGGATGTGGTCAGTAGGATACAATGAAATTTCAGAAATATTTTGGCTGAAAATATGAAAGGAGCTTCAGCTTTAACAGATCAGATAACAAAAACTGACAGAGATAACGCAGCGAGCCTGTGAATTTACGCAGGTTTAGTCATGTCACGTGAAGCGGTCTGATGGGGATGTCTTCGCTCTGTGATAAGATGCAGTGTGATTCTGCATTGTTGTGTAAAATTAAATTTTCTACTTATTTAGTGCATACTTGCACTTGCATTTTTGAAGATGCTCCTTTGAATGAAAGAGCAACTGCCTCAATTCTTTATTTGAACGTTTTAATTCAGTTCAGGATCTTAATTGTTGCTTTGTGGATCAGTTTTCAGGAAAAAGAACTAACGGTGTTGTTTGATTTTGTTCCAAGTTTAGTTCAGTCAAGTTTTGCCAGATATGTTAATGTTACAAATAATTGAAAAATATATTGTGCAGCTTCACCCTTACTATCGGATGCTTGTCAAATGCACAAAGTGAAAGATAAATTAATTTACAATTTATAAAGCAACCTATTTGTGTAGTCTGGACTGTCATGGTGAACTTTAAACACAAGCTGGTCAAATGAAAATGGAATTTTATTTGTTTTTGTTCACCTGACTTGTAGAGACCGACTGTCATTGATTAATGTGATAATGATGTGCCATGAGGCGTTTTATTCTTAAATGGATCTGTTTTGGGATAAGAGGCTATTCAGGGCTCACACGTTATTTGATTAGATATTGGAATATATTGAAGTATGATACGAATCATTTTTATTAAATAAACCTTTTAAATACAAGAGCCCCACTAACTTTAGTCTCAGAAATAAAGAGAAAGGTCCAAAGTTTACTTAAAAATGAGCACAAAATAAATAATAAAAGAGTCAGAATCCTGTCCGATTAAGCTTGTGTGATAAATTTATTTGTCACGTTATAAAAAATACACTAGGGTAGTCGTGGCCTAGTGGTGAGGGAGTCGGGCTTGTAATCTGAAGGTTTCAGGTTCGATTCCCACGCCGGCAGGAATTGAAAGTGGGGATTGTGAATGAACAGCACTCTCTCCACCTTCGATACCACGACTAAAGTGCCCTTGAGCAAGACACCTGACCCCTAATTGCTCCCCTTGTAAGTCGCTTTGGATAAAAGCGTATGAAAAATGTAAATGCTAAAAAGTATTTGTTGCAGAAAGCTTTTATTAGTGATAGGGATGCACCGAAATGAAATTCTTGGCCGAAGCCGAAGCCGAATAATAATGAAATGCTTGGCCGAGGCCGAAGGCCGAATACCGAATGTGGTGTTTCGCATTTTTTCCATTTATTTTGCCAATTTTTTCACCATTACAATAATTAAATAGTAAAAATTTGCTTTTTACTATTTTGTGTTGCTTTTCAGAGAAATAAATCAAATAACAAAAATATAATTTCAAAATATTTAACACTGAACATTTTTTTAACATTCCAGCAGATATTATACAAACAAAGCACAATGTAACTTAAAATGA
The DNA here is from genome assembly GCA_037194245.1 of Opsariichthys bidens. Taxonomy (NCBI): domain Eukaryota; kingdom Metazoa; phylum Chordata; class Actinopteri; order Cypriniformes; family Xenocyprididae; genus Opsariichthys; species Opsariichthys bidens. Next base: position 3,074,437 of record CM074312.1, on the reverse strand, counting down.
ATAAATTAGTAAAATAAAAAAAAATAAATAAAACTTATTTGGCCATCTTTGAAGCCTATGTTCTTCTTGAATAGCCTATAACTGACTGCTGAAAGAATGTAACAACAAATGTGCATTGAATAGTGCAAAAAAATGTGGATGAACCCACAACAAATAAATAACTGTCCTAGACATAAGCCTACTTCACATATCGCGCCTAATAAAGCGTGTAAAGCGCGGCCGCGTCGCTTCCTCCTTCTTTCGCAAGCGTTCGGGAGCTCGCGCTTCTGTGGCGTCTGTCGTTGCTATGCAACCATGAACTGTGGATTCTGACGATGAAAAAGTTTCAGCAAGGGATAAATTGATTTTTAGCCCTTGCTTTAGCTTTACTACTAGATATATTTATGTAAATGAGATATAACAACCCCCCTGTACAGCTATGATCAGCTGTTCGGCTGAGATTTCCATGTTTTGTTACGGAAAGGTCGAAGATGATCGGTTGGTTCTTGTCACATGACCTGCGGTGCGCTCGCGGCATTCAGAAAAGTGGAGATGTTTTCATCTCGCCGCGGCACAGGCGCGCCCGGAAAAAACAAGCGCGCCGCACCGCATGCGCGTCCCTTCCGTTTTGCGCGCGGTTACCGCGCGCCTACATAGGATATAAAGAATATGCGCGCGGAAAAGACGCGATATGTGAACGTTAAAACATCATTAAAAACGTCATTGTTCGGCAAAATTTATTCGGCCTTTTTACTTATTCGGCCAAATACCGAAAGTGATTTTTTGGCTTTTTTCGGCCGAATAATTTCGGTTGCCGAACATTCGGTGCATCCCTAGTTAGTGATACAGTTACAGAACACTTAATGGGCAAGAAAAAGTATTCAAAAAATCAGGGCTTTACTAATACATTTGAGGTTCTGTTCACAGAAGCCTGATCCGACACTGATCACGTCTGTTGGTGTGATTCACATGAATGTTGAGCCAGACCTCTGGGCTATCATGGGATATCATGATGAATGTTTTCCGCTTGATTTAAAAAAAATATAAAAATACATCAAAGATGAAAGAAATCTGATAACTGAGACTAATGGTTTTCAGGACGTGTGTGTGTGTGTGTGTGTGTGTGCTTGTGCTTTGAAATCGAATAAAACCGATTTAAAACAAGGTCACTTTTTATGTAGTGCTGGTAATACAGTCTGAGTACAGTATACAACTGGTTGAGATTTTGATATAATTTGCCTGTTGCCTTGTCTGTTTTGATTCATTTAGAATAAATAAAATGACATTGCAAGCGGACTGCAGGAAAAACGGTACTTCCACAACACTGATTAATCAAAAAAATCAAAAGTTGTATTTGTTGACATGAACTAACAACGAGCAATTATATTTTTACTTAACATTTATCATTAACACAGATAGGGCTGTGCAATTCATCGCAATCGCAAAACAATCGCGATTTGAGCACATGCAGTTTCTAAATCGCACAAGTCTGCAATTTTATTTGTTGATTTATTTATATTTTAATTGAGAATACTGCAACGTTACTGTGCGCTTGTTTAAGATGTGAACCAATCAGAGCTCGCTCGGCACAAATGAGAACAAAGCAAAGCGGGAGAACAGAACCGGCAAACGGGAGGAAAGAGGAAAAAATATGGATGCAGTTCAGAATAAAAATGATTTGGAACCAAAGAGAAATTCAACATCAGTTGTCAGTGTCCTCTTTGCTCCGTGATGTATTTTTCACTGTGTGAGAACATGATGTGTGGCGCGAGAGCGCACGGGTTGTAGGACATGGCAACAGTAACTAAAGGGGGCGGATCTTTGCGTAGGGTCAGTTGAAATAAAGTGTTACCAAATATCTTGCTCATTCTTCATTCATATTAGATAATGCATTCACTAATGTTAACAACTGAGAGCTTATAGTGTTCTTGAGGACAGTTTTTGGAAGAGATTTAAATGGAGGGCAAGCGAAGATAAGAGACGCATGCGGAGCAGAATCAGGTTAATGTAACACGGCATCAGGTTTCCTCCTCTGAACGCTGCTTTACGTCCACACGGTAATGAAGACGCGAGACAGACAGCGAGAGTGAGACGCCGGGGACGAGTCTGATGTCAGCTGGAGGAATGTGGCGGATGAGCTGCTGTCTCTGCTGACGATGGTTTGCCAAACCCATACATCAGACCTGATACTTATGCAAACTAGCTGCAAAAATGTTGTTTTATAGCAATTAAGAAATTGTCTGTAAACTGTAGCAATTAAGTCGCTCAAATCAAAAGTGTTTTTTAAATACAGTCTGCAATTATGGAGGACCAGGAGTGCCACATTAAAATAAATCAATTAATTCATTTAATAATTCACACATAAAAATGTAAATAAATAAATCACTTTTAAATAGGCAAATAAATAGACATATTTAAAGTTGTTTATTTAATTCCTGTTTTTAAACGTAGATTAATAGAACAATAAAAAATACATTTGTAAATCTTTTTAAATCCCTTTTAAATGGCTTTTTAAAACGCTTTTTTTTAAAAAAAAAGGATTTGCCAATTGCTTTTCTCTCTCGGTTTGCCAAACGCTTTTCTTTATCCATTTGTCAATCGAGTGCTAAAATGCCATTGGACAGTTCACACGTGGGAGCAACCAATCAGCTTTCGCCTCCATTTGAAGAGCCGACTCTCTCTAGGAGAGTGTGTGTTTTTAGAAGTATTGTAGAGGATTTGTTAGGTTTAGCTGATTTTTGCGAAAGAAATTCTCCTCTCGATTATCATTTTATATGTAAAAGAGTTTTTCAGTTGAGGGATAATTGTGGTTGTACTATAAATGGATGGATTTGGGTTCAGTTTGAGGTCATTCAGCGACTCCCTCACGCTATGGTTGAACTTCCAAGCGCTCTCGAATAACACCAGTCGTTGATGTACCGGCAGAAGAGACGGCAGGATGTATTGTTGTGTCGCTGAGGACAGTCCGACGAAAACCATTACAACCTCTCCAAACACGTTCAGATTCGCGTCGCTCGAACTCTTCTAGAGAGAGTCGGCTCTTCAAATTGAGGCGAAAGCTGATTGGTTGCTCCCACGTGTGAACTCTCCAATGGCATTTTAGCACTCGATTGAAAAATGGATAAAGAAAAGCGTTTGGCAAACCGAGAGAGAAAAGCAATTGGCAAATCCTTTTTTTTAAAAAGCGATTTAAAAAGATTTACAAATGTGTTTTTTTATTGTTCTATTAATCTACGTTTAAAAACAGGAATTAAATAAACAACTTTAAATATGTCTATTTATTTGCCTATTTAAAAGTGATTATTTATTTACATTTTTATGTGTGAATTATTAAATGAATTAATTGATTCATCGTTTTATTTTAATGTGGCACTCCTGGTCCTCCATATGCAATAGCCTATATGTTTCATTTGAAATATCACAAAAAGACAGAAAGCTTGAGAGAAATTGTTTCAGTGTTTACTGCTTGAAGTTTTGTTCTTTTCACTGTTTAAAACTGCTGTTTGGGAAGCCCTCGAAAATATATTATTTTCTAGTGTATGGTGACAAAACTGGTTGAGCAGTAATAATTTTAAAGTGAAGATTAATAAGTCAAATCCAACCTGATATATATGTTTTCTTGGTATTTAAAAGCTGTTCGTAACTATTTTAAATGAAAAGATTTAAGAGTCCTCTCGAGCCAAAATACTGATTAATGCTCGTATTTATACTTTTATTGTATAAACATTCTTACATGCATCATTAAGTTTTTAAAAAAAAAAAAAAAAACCCCTGTGGTGAAAATCAAGTTTTTAATGTTGTTTATATGTCTATGTGGTGGTTTTAATATTCTTTAAGACAAACCATTTGCAAATTCATCAGTCAACACCAGTGCTGAGCATTTTCTCCTTAAAACTGCAGTGGAAAAAAAAACTGTGTTTGAAATACCTGTTGTCTGTGACGTCACAAACTTCCTTGTAACCAATCATGTCAAAGCGTGGGTGGGATTTAGCATATCATTAGAGATGAGATGCAAGGGAGTCTCGAGAAGCTAGGTATATTTTTCTATTGATGTGAAAAATCGGGTAGATTTGGCAATATAGCTAGTGAAATTATGACGTTATGATGAACCTCAAAGCGTTTGTAAGGATACTGATTGTTAGAAGGCAGCTGTCTGACTCTGAGATGGCGAACGGGAGCATGGTTTGTGTAACATTAGCAACACAATATTAGCTGTTTGATAACCTAGTCAAGCAAAAAGGCTTATCATATTAATTACCATTGTGTGCCTGTTGTAAAAAGCGATGCCATTGTGCAGCATTTACCACAATAAGTTGACAGAGTGCATGCCTGAGCTGGCGTGAGTGGAGGCGGGGCTAATTAGTATATTCACGAGTCCATGCATACTAAATGAGGCAAGGGTGTAGAGTTACATTGAAGCTACTTTAAGGCAAGAAAAAGTTTAAATATGACATTTTGGTGATCAAAGATGAGTTTTAAGGGATAAAATGATTAACTACATGGATTTTAGGTGTTAAGGATTCAGAGAAATAGAAAACAAAAACATGTCAAAAATAAATCAGTCATTGAGAAATGCTAAATTTCTGCACTATTTGGTGACTAATGGAATGTTTACAAGTAGGGCTGCATGATTGTTTTTCTGTGATATATATTGCGATATGAAAACAACTTCACCAGATGACTTAAATTATTATCAAATAGAGCTATTCAACATTTTGAAAGGGAGTGAATTTGCATAGAAAATTATTTGTTTGTGGTGAAATATAGAAGTCCTCGGAAGAGAACTTCTATGGAAGTTCTCTTCCGTGAACACTCGATCCCCTCATTAAAAAAAAAAAAAAACCCTTTCCTTCCCTTTTCCCTTCCTACTCCAGCTTATGGTACTGAGCAATGAATGAAACTTGTATTGTGAGCACTTCCTGTGTTATTTGCCAATTCATGAAGAATCGCTTGTTTGTTTTCCTCACTTGTAAGTCGCTTTGGATAAAAGCGTCTGCTAAATGACTAAATATTACATTACTTTGTCACGTTACTGTACTTTGTACAGACTGTCATATTTTCTTGCTTCCATTTAAGCTCTTTGTGCTTGAGATCAAGCATTCTTTTTCCTTTCCATATACAGTAAACAATTATGGGTAGTCGTGGCCTAGTGGTGAGGGGAGTCGGCTTGTAAACCTGAAGTTTTGCTGGTTCGATTCCCACACCCGCAGGAATTGAGTGTGGGGATTGTGAATGAACAGCACTCTCCTCCTTCACAATACCATGACTAAACTGCCCCTTGCCCCCTTGAACACCCCTAATTGCTCCCCTTGTGTAAGTTTTGGATAAAAAAAAGCGTCTAAATGATGAAAAAAAAAAAAAAAAAAAAAAAAATTGTTTTCAAATAAAAATTTTAAAAAAATTTAAGTGGCATAATATTGTAGTAAATATGCATAAACAACATACTATATTAAATGTATTGGTTACTTTGGCTTAATGTCATGTTTTGACTACACACAGTGATTACATTAAGTTTACAGTCTAGTTTAATATTACGAAAATTCATTTCTAATATGAGGAATTGCTGTCCACAATTGGTTCAACCAAATTTTTTAACTGTAACGAAATGAACAATGTATTTATTGGAGTATTACTCCTCGCTGTTGTTTGAGTGTTGAATTTCTTTGAACGGCAATTTACCCTTCAGTTTGATTGACAGGAGATCTAACCAATCATAACGCCGAATCCGTCAGGGAGTAGCCTATAGTAGATTAACGTTGTTTAACTCGAAAAATTGTGTGCGCTCACGTCTTTCGGCGCTTGAAACAACGTTCCTTCTGATGTTCATTCATGTTTATTTGATGCTGTAAATGAACTAGTGTGAAGAGATGATCGAGGAGCGACAGCGATCTGTCACGACACTATACGGTATTTATTGTTTAAACTGCTTTAAAAAAGCAGGTTACTTTTGATATGAAGCAGTTTCATATTTAAAATATTGTAATTTTTAAACAGTCCCTCCAGAAAAACGCGGGATTTTTTTGTGATTGTTGCGGGCAAAAATCCTTGATTTTGCGGCACGTTTTCTTAAAAAATGCGATGGAATATGCGGGATATTTTTGCAATTTTATGCGATGAAATTGCGGGAACTTGCAAAAACTGCGGTTTTTGATGCAAAAGAGGAAAAAAAACGGTGGTTCCCCCCCGACACCCTGTTCTCACTAGACTCTACCTTAATGTAAAGAGGCAGACTTACTAAATCACAGAATATTGAAGTTCTCATTCTGTTTTATTTCAGACCTTCATCAACACATGGCTCAAAATTACAAAACATTGAGTCAAATAAGTTCTGTAGCTATATTAAAGGAATATTCAACTTCTGTAAAAATGAAAAAATAAAATGTGTGCTTCCTGTTTAACAGAGGTAGCGATACAAAACACACATCTTCTGTTAAATCAAGTGCTTCCAATCTCTTACTGCAACGTAAATTATTTTACACACTACTAATATACTTGAAACTGCAAAGTGGTTTTCCAGCGTGGACTTGCGTCTGTGGTCCAACACGCAGTTGCACGGAGTGCAAAATAATTTGCCCCCACTATCATGTAAAAGAGCGGGAAACTGCTTCGCGCGGTCTTTTGAGCTTATTTTTGTTGGTAAATGAGAATGATTGGCGTGCTTCATCACGGTTTCACCGCGGGGTTTACAGATGACGTTCACGTCGCGTCATTACGTCACTTCATGAGGTTCCCATGGCAATAGGGGGAAAATAACGGCGCTTTACTTGTGTGAAGTAAACGCAACATTTTTCAACTTTCTGCTAAGATATATGAGACTTTTTTGCAACGAAAATACAGGGATTATGAAATCATGCTAGCCCCGCATATTTTTCTTGCTGAAATCGGCAATTTAAGCGGCGAAAGTGCGGCATATTTGAAAAAATGCGACCCCCGCATAAATATGCGGACTTTGGCTGATTATGCATGAAATCAAGCGATCGCATAATCGCGTTTTTCTGGAGGGACTGATTAAAAACAATTTAAGCAATAAATACCGTATAGTGTCGTGACAGATCACTGGAGCTCCTTCAAGCGGCTCGTGAAGCGATCATCTCTTCAGACTAGTTCATTTATAGCATCGAATAAACATGAATGGACATGGATGGACTTGATTTAATCTACTAACTCCCCTGACTACTTTGTCGGACAAAATGGTGGATTCTGGGTTATGATCGGTCAGATCGCCGGCCAATTGCGATAAATCATCGCCATGCCGTAAGTTCAGTCATTTTCCTGCTTGCTTCTGCTGTGTTATATTTGTTGCTGTTTGTGTATGAGGTGGAGAAGCAGGTGTTTTGTTGACTGGTGTAATGGAAGAGAAGGAAAGACTTCTATTAAGAACATCCCAAAAATCCTTGGAATGTAATTGAGCTCAGGGGCCCAAAGGACACACACACACACACACATGCAGAGAACAAAAAGGAGGTGAATTCTGCGAGATGTTTAAAGAGCAGGCTTAAACCGGGACGCTGGCCTCGTGGATATCCGGAGTCTTAATTAAGACCAGAGGAGCCAATAAAACGCTCCATGTGAAGCACAAGTTTCTGTTTCAGCCCTCATTGTGTAGGGCTAGACTGTGACATGGGATTTGAGTTCTTTTCTGGGCCATCGGATCAGAAATGTGTTTCCTCTTCTCACACCTAATATGGAGTTGTGTGAACGGTACAGTTACCAAAACAAGAAAATGAAGTTTAAATAAAGAGAACAGGGATTTTCACTGCTATCTGAGAAGGTTTCAAATGCAATTAAGTCCTGTAGGTTTGGTGTTATCTGATTGTACAGTGATTCTTGCAGAAGACCATCAACTCACTGAAAAACTCCTGGAAAGTCGTGTTTTTGTGCTGCCTGTAGATTAACACTATAATCATAATAATCCTGCACTCAGCTTCGGGTTTAGAGTTAATGTGCAACGCATCCTGTGTACGGGCCCTCGCAACATTTGCTCAATGCTTCTGAAAATGATATATTTTAAATGACCTAATAAATTCAATAAACGACATGCTGTAGAATATTTATAGAATAATTTTCTTTTCAGGACTTTAGTAGACGAGAATTTTAAGAAGAACATGGTTTTGTGAAGTGTAATGCTCTTATTCAGTCCAATTTCATGAAATATTTTCTATTTATTCATATATTATGCTGTGTGCAGGGCTCGACATTAACCAAATGCAGTGTCGTGTAACACAGCCACTCCTACTAGCCACTTTGGCAGGTTGAATTTTTATTATTATTATTTTTTTAAAGGCAACTGTAATAATAAACTAAGTGCACATCAGTGTTTATCAAAAATATCGATTTGCGATACATATCGAAATATCTTAAATATATTTTCATCTAGGGATGCACCGAAATGAAATGCTTGGCCGAAGGCCGAATACCGAATGCGGTGTTTCGCTTTTTTTTTTTTTTATTTTGCCAATTTTTTCACCATTACAATAATTAAATAGTAAAAATTTGCTTTTTACTATTTTGTGTTGCTTTTCAGAGAAATAAATCAAATAACAAAAATATAATTTCAAAATATTTAACACTGAACATTTTTTTAACATTCCAGCAGATATTATACAAACAAAGCACAATGTAACTTAAAATGAATAAATTAGTAAAATAAAAAAAATAAATAAAACTTATTTGGCCATCTTTGAAGCCTATGTTCTTCTTGAATAGCCTATAACTGACTGCTGAAAGAATGTAACAACAAATGTGCATTGAATAGTGCAAAAAAATGTGGATGAACCCACAACAAATAAATAACTGTCCTAGACATAAGTCTACTTCACATATCGCGCCTAATAAAGCGTGTAAAGCGCGGCCGCGTCGCTTCCTCCTTCTTTCGCAAGCGTTCGGGAGCTCGCGCTTCTGTGGCGTCTGTCGTTGCTATGCAACCATGAACTGTGGTTTCTGACGATGAGAAAGTTTCAGCAAGAGATACATTGATTTTTAGCCCTTGCTTTAGCTTTACTACTAGATATATTTATGGAGATGAGACATAACAACCCCCCTGTACAGCTATGATCAGCTGTTCGGCTGAGATTTCCATGTTTTGTTACGGAAAGGTCGAAGATGATCGGTTGGTTCTTGTCACATGACCTGCGGTGCGCTCGCGGCATTCTGAAAAGTTGAGATGTTTTCATCTCGCCGCGGCACAGGCGCGCCCGGAAAAAACAAGCGCGCCACACCGCATGCGCGTCCCTTCCGTTTTGCGCGCGGTTACCGCGCGCCCACATAGGATATAAAGAATATGCGCGCGGAAAAGACGCGATATGTGAACGTTAAAACATCATTAAAAACGTCATTGTTCGGCAAAATTTATTCGGCCTTTTTACTTATTGCTTTTTTTTGGCTTTTTTCGGCCGAATAATTTCGGTTGCCGAACATTCGGTGCACCCCTATTTTCATCTCATCTCTCCAACAGCGAGTCGACTCACAAACCCGCCTCTCCTCACTCACGCTTTCATTCGGTCCGGATGAGTATTGTTGGTGTTACAGGGCTTGAATTTCATCGTGGTATTGCTCGTATTGCGCATAATTTTACTCATTCCTGCAGGTTTTGTTCTCACACGTGAACTACGCAACATAAATCGACCTGTCAGTACTAAATTGAGTTCTTTTTTCGCTCCTTATTGTGCTTAAACAGTCAAATACACACAAAATATCGTCAACTTTTGTGGTATGTCAGTAACCATAGCAACCACAGGGAGTTTACCTCAGGTGAAGGTTAGAGCATCTCAAACGGGTTTCTGAGGACATTGTACATGCTTGTTCTTCGAAAGAGGATCCAGTGGCTGAGGAAGAACAGATTAGGATATCGAAGTATTGACACCAGTGATGCTGGAACATCACCCATCGTGCGGGAAAATGCTTATATTGCTTTTGCACTGCTTATTATGGTTTTTTTTAGTTGTTGATTGTCAAAAGTTCAATCTACATTTGACAAATACCTGCTTATATTCCTTGCTTAGAAGCAGCATGGGGTGCCATATCAAAAAGAGGACATATCAGGTCATATTCTGGTCGTTGGTTTGGAGTTGTACGTTCCATATGCTTGTGTTTCTTTTGTAGCTTGGAAATGAATTATTACATCATTCGTATTTAATGATAACAATATGATGACGCATACAAAGGTCTTAAAATTAGCTTTATGAAACCTGCAGAAACCCTGTAACTGAGCTGACTCTTGTTTTCTCTGATCTTTGGGCACTGACTGTTGGCAAGGCCACGCTAAAAGTACTTTGAAGCCGTTCCCCATGTCTAATTATTGTAGTATTTGCTCATTGATCTGTGTTTTTTGGCATCTGTGTTCTTTGTGAGTCATTGTGGATGTTGGAGACGTTGTGCTGCGAGATGGTTACTCTGATTCAAAGAGGGGATTTGAACTAGGGCTGTGCAATTAATCGCGATTTGAGCACATGCAATTTCTAAATCGCACAAGTCTGCAATTTTATTTGTTAATTTATTTATATTTTAATTGAGAATACTGCAATGTTACTGTGCGCATGTTTAAGATGTTGACCAATCAGAGCTCGCTCGGCACAAATGAGAACAAAGCAAAGCGGGAGAACAGAATAGGCAAACGGGAGGAAAGAGGAAAAAATATGGATGCAGTTCAGAATAAAAATGATTTGGTACCAAAGAGAAATTCAACATCAGTCGTTTGAGAGAGTTTTGGATTCGAACACTGGACAAAAGACGCCAACTCGCACTTATTTCACACAAGTCGCTGTATGAGAGATGTAAGGCGGGCGTTGAATACGAGTTTAAGCAGGTGAAATAATCGTAATTTATTTAATGTTGTCTGTTTTTAAGACACTATTTTTTTACAGTTTTGTTCATCAAGCAGTTAATCTACTGTACAGTGTTACTTCATTCACTGAAATACAGTTTTGAAGTTGACTTATTATGACTGGAATTTCAGGTTAGTTAACCTTCATTTATTTGATGTTGTCTGTTTTAAAGACAGTTTTGTTTATGAAGCTGTAAATACAGTTCCTTCATTGTGAAACATTTTGTTATGCACTTCTTGTGCACTGAATACATTCAGAATGTAGCATGTTTGAAAAAGCCAAAACAATGACCAAAATTGCAAAATAAATCGCAATTGCAATATTGATTAAAAAAATCGCAATGTGATTATTTTGTCCATATTGCACTGCTCTAATTTGAACTGCTCTAATATTGCTTAAGTATTCGTCTCCTTTGAAGTATTTTTAATGAATCATCAGATTGAGCTTTTGAGCCAGTGTGGGGATCTCTTGAAACTTTTAAAACGCAAGCAAAACGGGCTCACAAAAGCAGAAAGGCTCGTAATTAGCAGGACTGAAGCGGTCCCCGCAGGGCCCCCGAACGCTTGATTTGTGCTGGTGGATGCTTAAACTAGCAGGCCGTGATCTATAACCCCTCTCGCGGCGCGCGCAGTCAGATGTCTGCTGCCGCTGTAACTGGACGCTTTATCCTCCTCTGAACCCCGTCAAGAGCAAATAAGGCCAGAGAGTTTCCCAGACTGATAATGCACAGGGAGTGTTACGCGTCACATGGTAAAGCAGTGAGAGATCTTCAATTTGCTTAATTGTTCTGTTTTCATGCAATCTTCCCGCAAATGTGTGTTGCTTTCAGAGGAAAAGTGCATTCATTTCTTTTGTAGTGCAGAATGGCTCATTGAGTTTGTTGGGATGATCCCCACGAGACACTCTCAGACAAACCAGCAAAAGAGATAAGTGCAACACAACTTCCATAGAATAGAATGGCCATAGAAGCTCTTTTGTGTCATTTTGATTTTGCGTTAAGCTTGTAGTAATATAATATATATATAAATGTTTCTTTTTTGTCTTTTTTGAAATCTTTGTTTCTCTGATGTTTTATTCTTAATCAATGCTGTCTTCTTATTTTAAAGATACGATAAGATTTGTAACTTAATTTTGAATATCTGGAATATTCTTAACCCATTAATTGATACTAACAAAACAATTTTGGGGGGTTAAATTAAGGTAGAAATAGGCATACTTTTTCAGATTGATCTGTAACTACAGAAAGTATAGTAAGGACTCAATCTAAGGAAAGATTATATGTGGGAGCTATGTAAAAAAATAAAAAATAAAAAAAATAAAGAGAGAAAGTTGTACACGTCACATAATGCTCACGTGTTTGCTGAGTAGGTGTTACACTAGGGCAGATAGTTAGGGCCCTACGAAATCAGTTTTATTTTTTCACAAATTCCCAAATAATCAAAAAGAATGTCTAATTCATTGATATTATTAAACTTATAAAAAAAATGAGAACCCTATGAAATCCGTGTCATGTTTTCTCATGAACCCTTTCATGATGTCGGTTTAAATTTTTCTGGACTCAAGCATGTGTTATCAATTAATTTCATAAAACTTTAACAATTTGAAAGTGTTTACTATAATTGTGCCCTATAAAATGTTTTATTTTTTGAGAACTTCTGTGTTGTCTGTTTTCATGTTTTCGGATTTATTCATCTTTTAAATTGTAATCAAATAAATATCTAACAATTCCTTTTATTTTTGGCAAACGAAGTAGCCTACTACACAACAGACGCTTACTTTTAAAATTAAAACATAGAAGTGATTTTCCTTAAAAAAAAAAAAAAAAAAGTTTTATTAATTTTATTTATTTATTATAATTATTATTACTTTAAGAAGTACATTCTAGTCTACAAATCCTGTCACAAATCTTCACATAAAACTGAACTTTTATTTTGTATTTTGGTCGTGAAGAGCTTTTAGTTTGTTGCTTTGGCCCAATTTGCATATTATCTATCCTCAATAGTTTTCAAAATTAGAATTGGGAGTGTCCCAATTCACGTACTTATGCACTATTCTGTGACGTTTTGTAGTATAAACAGTGTGACTAATGTGTTCACACTGAATATTCCAAAAAGAAGAAGTGCACTTTAAATACCCGGATGATGCACTTAATTTACCGGAAATCAAAGTGTGGAATGTTGGACACTTCTTGAACTCAACTCTCACAGCTTTAATTATGTAGAAGAGGGGGAGGGGCTATCGGACACCAATGCTGAATGACAAAATAACCTTATAAAATTCATACACTACACAGTTGACATAAGTGCATATGGTCTACTATTTCCAGGCTAATATTGTCCATACATATTGGCAGATGTGCGAGACCAAAAGTCAAGTAGACGGGGGTTTGACTCATGATTAATAATCAATATCTAACCTGATATCAAATATTCATTCAATGTTATCCACATTATGTTTCGCCTACAACAACATTGTGAACTTTAATAAAGATATGTTTGGTCGTTAACACTCAAAACACGATTTAAAGGGTTTGTTCACCCAAAAATGAAAATTCTACCATTAATCCCTCGCCCTCGTGTCGTTCTACACCCGTAAGACCTCCGTTCATCTTCAGAACACAAATGAGGATATTTTTGATGAAATCCGATGGCTCAGTGAGGCCTGCATTGAGACAAAGATAATGAACACTTTCAAATGCCCAGTAAGATACTAAAACGTAGGTCATGTGACTAATTTGTGTTCTGAAGATGAACGAAGAACGACATGAGGGTGAGGAATTAATGTCAAGAGTTTTCATTTCTGGGTGAACTAACCCTTTACCCTTCACAGACACTATTGAAATCCATCCATTTGGATTACGTAGTTTTAACATAAACAAACGAATACATTTAATGTGATTTGTCAGTCATACGTAAATGAAATAGGAAAGATTTATGTAATAGTTCACAGGTTAATGAACACTGTTTAGTGGTCATGTGTGTGCGCACTACCACAGAGTTAAAGTAGCGTTGAAGCAGCGTCATTAAGTAATGAGATCATTAAGTGACGATTGAGCATTAATGATGAACGCCTGCTGTTAACAAGCAGAATCACTGAAGGACAGCGAAACGCAAGAACTACAACTGATGAAATCAACTGAAGATAAGACATTCAATCTCTCACTATTCATATTCTCAACTATGACATAAATCTTACCCATTTCATTTACATATGACTGACAAATATGAATCACATTAAGTTTATTCGTTTGTTTATGTCAAAACTACGTAATCCAAATGGATGGAAAATTGCTATGTAATTAAATTACATAAAACTTATGTTTAGACTGAAATGTTTTTTGAGTGCAGCTGAATTTGCAAATCAGGTGTTTCTTCTGACTGTCAAAAATTGCATCTTAATGCAAGGTAGAAACCATGCTCAAGTTTCACTTGTTCCGCACACAAAGCTATCGTATGGCTTCAGAAGACATAGAGGCTTTTAGGTCACTTTTAGGTTTTTTTTTTTCTTCTTGAATAAATTTATTGCATCGGTATATAGACACCAAAGTGCAGATTTTGGCACGTGACGGTATCGGATGCCAATCTGTGAGAACAGATTGGAGACTGAAGTAGAGTGGCAGCAATTTTTCCCTCCTAGAACCCCCTTTTTTGTTTCCCCTCATTTTCAGACTCTTGTCTCTTTACTCCGGGCAAAATTGTCCAACTCCATTTCCACTCTTCTTCACTCACATACTCTAGTTTAAACCCATTACTCATGCAGTCAGTCATGTCAGTCCACATCCTCTCCTTGTCTTGACAGATTTATTACCACTGTCCCCTGATTTCCCATGATTAATGCCTGATACACAGAGGTTTTAAAACTTAGGCCAAGATGAGCTACACATTTTACTGTCCTTCAGATTTCAGTGGTGGTTTTCTGTTGGCAGGCATCTGTAAGTTGCTTAATGTTATTATTGGATGGAAGAGACAAAAGGTCAAGTCAACAAACTCATGGAGCAGAGGGGAAGGGAAACCATGGGATGTTGCAACATGCGGGATTTTGATCGTGTATTTGGGTGAACTGGTGCATCCTTCACGTTAACCAGTGCAGGTTAGTGTAAGGACACAGCTGTTAATGTGTAATGGTCATTGTGATTCACGGGCTTGTGATTTGGTTCAATTCTATTCATTATTGATTCATTTGGAGATAATGTACAGTACATGTCAACTCTTCTCAAAGAAAAAACCCGAAAAACTAATGCAGGAACCCAGTCATTCGGTACATTACTGTAATATTAAAGGTTAACAAGTGATCAACAACTTGCAATTAAGTAAATTGTAAAGTGCACATGAGGCGGTTTTTATAATAATGTTATAATAATACATTTTTAATGACTTTGAATGAAATTTCCATTCCAATTAGATTTTTTTTTTAAAAGCTGTCATAACTGGTTTTCATGTCAGATGTATTCAAATATACATTTAATATTGAAAAACAGGTTATGTGCACTGTAAAAAAAAAAAAAAAAAAAAAAATCCCCATAAAATTTACAGTAAAAAAACGGCAGCTGTGGTTGCCAGAACTTTACTGTAAAAAAAATGCGGTAGCAACGTTTTAGATTTTATGGGACAGCACTTGGTTTATCTATTTTACAGTTCAAAACTGTGTAATTTAAAGATTTATATGGTAATAATTATGGTTCACAACTGTTGCACACACTGTAAAAAAAAAAATTTTTCACTTCCAAAAACAGAAAATTGAATGGTATTTTACTGTAAAATTACTTTAAATGTACAGTTATTTGCCGTATATAGTACAGAACCTTCCTGTAAACCAATTAACTCTTTTTCACCGTAGCATTTTTAGTCTTTTACCGTTAAAATCACAATCATTTTTTTACAGTGTAGTGCCTATATTTTGTGACATTTCTTGACATACTGTTCACAAGCTGATTTACTGACTTCTTTCCACGGTTGAAACGCTGATTGAGCGATTGCATGAGACATGACTCATTTCAGTACATTTTACTGTATCTTTCAACATTCATTCTGATGTTTATTTGGTACAATAACTAGTTGTAAAGAGGAAAAGTGGAGCGATTCAGGTTCTGCTTGAATTGAGGTGCTTCAAAATGGTATTTATTTCATAATAGTTCACAGAATTTGAGAGCTGTGACTTTTTCAAATCAAAAGTAACAAAGCACAGATATTGCGATTGGATGGGAGGCGCACTAAAAATTATATTTAGTCAAGTGTTTTTTCATGCATCCATCAACTGAAATAGCTTAAACATAAATTAAAAGGTCTATTCTTGGGGTATAAGAATCGGCATCAGTTCATCAAAATGAGAATATATTAAAATCGATTTTAAAACCTATATATGATAACAGACGGTCATAGATTTCATTTAACATTATAGATTCAACTTCTGTATTTAGTCAGACAAATAATTTTTTGCAGGTTTTTGTCTAATATATTTGACCGGAAATAATTGAGAAATATGGAATTGGATCAGGAGATGGACTTGGGACAGGCCAAACATGCAACTTGCTGACGCCACCCTTTCTCACATACTCACCATACATTTTACTACTTGATTAATCATGTTTGATGTTCAAAGTTCGATGCAAAGGAAATCGTTTCTTTTACGGAACTCTCTGTGTAAGGACTGCAACAAACGGCTGGTAGGAACTACAACGAGCTTCTTCCTGGGTTAGTGACATCACTAACCCTAAAATTAGCATAAACCCCGCCCCCAAGAACACACAACAAAGAAGACGAAGAGTTGTTGTAGTCGAGTGTTGTTGATGCCGTCATTTTACGCCGGACTGCTTGACAAACAAGGGTCAATTCAACACTGGATTTGCACAAAAGATGAGCATGATGAGTTGAATCAACTCCACAGCAACTACATCAATTTATCCACTAGGACATTCAGAAACGTCTAAAAGTTGTAACTTCTTCCTGAGTCTCTCCATCAGTGTCGACTCCGATTTGAACACCGTTTCTGACAATCCTCATTGTGGCTGCGTGAGATTCTCCAGCTTTGTTGTTGTTGTGCTGTTAAAGCTCCACCCTCTTCTGGAAAGGGGGCTGGGAGCAGCAGCTCATTTGCATTTAAAGGGACAAACACAAAAAAGGCGTGTTTTTGCTCACACCCAAACAGGGGCAAAGTTGACAAGCTATATTAAATGATCTGTGTGGTATTTTGAGTTAAAAGACATAATCTGGAGACACCAGAGACTTATATTATATGTTATAAAAGGTGCATTATTGGTCCCCTTTAATTAACAAGATTTGTTAAATATTAATATATTACATTTTGATTATTTTTATTTCAACAGCAAGCCTATGTGTCCTCCAGCCACCAGATGGCACTGTCCAGTCCCAACAGTAGCAGCGCAAGTAGTGTTGGAGGCGGGGAACAGCTGAGCAAAACGAACCTTTACATCCGTGGACTCCATCCTGGGACCACTGACCAAGACCTGGTCAAGCTCTGCCAACCGTAAGTCTCACTGGTGTATGTACACCATACAAGCTTTGTTTTTGTGCTTGTATTTGTCAGGAAGCATGTTCCTTTAATGTAGAGTACAACTGAAAAGTAGCGATGAGGAAAAATTATAATTGCTTCAATTGAGTCACTTTTATGCAGCGTTTGCGACAACTGACTGTCAAAACTGTATAAAAGCGGCGAATACTCAAACCTTTACAATGAATTCGTAGGGCTTGTTTTGTGTGTTTTATGGAGGGCGTGGCTATTCAGGTAAACGAGAGACTATTAATGACAACTCTTGCCTTTTTTGTTATACCGACGTGTCATTAAAATGTCTACATTATGACTGAGAGCAGGTAAACACTCTGGTTCATGGGTTCACTGTGATCACTCCCTATTGTTGTGAACCATTGCAAATTTGAAACCAACCAAATCTCACATGAAACGGTGGTGAATTCCTATGAATTTGTAGAGTGAATTATAATGAAAAAGCAATTGAAATGATTTTTAATATGCACAAACTTGATGAGATTTAAAATGTATAAACCTGATATTGTTTTTGTACTTGTTGAGAGTATAATGTGTTCCATGTGTCAAATTAACAAGGAAACTGTAAGCAAAAGAAGGGAAATAGAGCATGAATTTAAATAGGAAGAAAATATTCCGAGGGAACTTTATCTTCTCACTTCAGAAGCTCCTATAAGCAGTCTTTTCTCTTTTAGGACTTCTTATATTGTGATGCTTTTGTTGTTGTTGTTGTTGTTGTTGTTGTTTAATCTTAATGAGAACCCTTAAAGTCGGACGTTTCATCTGCAAACTTCTGCTTGTTAATGTGTTTACAGTCTTGAGATCTCAAGATCAGATCTAATTTAGAGTATGTTTTCTTGCACAAGCTACAGTAGGCTTTGAGGTTTGAACTCAAGCCATTTGTCGTTCAAAAGAGGAAACATGAGGGTAAATTCAGGAGACATAAATCAAATAGGAGTGGCAAAAAGGAAATGCTTTGTTTTCTTGTGAGGAAGCCAAGAGCTTTGTTTTAAAATATTACGTTAAGCAAATTCCAGTATGTGTGTGAATATATATAGATATATGTGTGTAAATGTATATGAACCCAGCCAACCAATCACAGTGCAGGAGGAGGGGCGGAGGGGCGGGACAAATACAACACCAACCAACAGCCATATTCTGTTTTGTACGGTCACACTTTTACAATGAAGTTCATTAGACCTCAAATATGAGATAAATATATAAGCATAATGCCTATTTGAAAATAGATGATTTTGGAAATGCGAGCCCCAGGCCGCCAGCGAGCGATCAGCGTTCATGTACGAAGAACAGCTTCATCTCGGCCATTCCTTTGGGAATTTGCTACTGGCTCTTACAGTGTTTAAGCATGATAATTTTTTTAGGGTATATCAAACGGGTAAACTTTGGTCTTATTAATAAATTTGTATTACTTGTTCCAGAGTGAATCTGTTTTACTAAGGGCACAGTTAGGTTTCAGAACTTTATATTTTTGTTTAACTTAAATCCTGTACTAGAGCGCTGCTTTTGTACTCTTGACTGAATTGTTTGCTTGTGTTTATTTCCTATTGTACAAACTTAATATACTTCTACAACGGCAGGGCTGGGTAGGTTACTTTTAAAATGTATCTCACTCCAAATTACAAAATACATGCTCTAAAAAGTCATTTGTAATGTATTTCATTAGATTACCCAAGTTTTGTGATCTAAACACTTTAGAATACTTTGCAATACTAATAAGTACGTAACACTCACAAAAAAGGTAATTCCAAGATTTTATGGAACTGACTTTTTTTTCTCAGAATTGCATGATAAAACGTTGCAATTGCGAGTTATACAATATTGATTACACATTATTCAATGTTCACAATATTGAGAAGTCAGAATTATGAGATATAAACTCGCAATATTGAGAAAAGTCACAAAGAAGTTGTGAGACAAATTCGCAATTGCAAGAAAAAAAGTCAGAATTGCGAGTTCTCACAGTGCTGACTTTATAACTTGCAATTATGAGTTTATATCTCCCAATTTTTACTTTATAACTTGCAATTGAGAGGCACAAAATCACTCTCCAGAACATTCTCGTTCGCTGTTCCTTGCTGGTGGAATGACCTTCATCAGGAATGCTGAATCCCTGGCAATATTCAAAACTCATCTCTTTCATGAGCACTTAACCCCTTCATAAAAAAAAAAAAAAAAAATCTATCATTTATTATCGATATGACCCTCCCTATTCTAGCTTATACTACTATGAGCAATGTCTGAAACTGTCTCTTTTCCTCTTCGTGATGAATCGCATGTTTGTTTTCCTCACTTGTAAGTCGCTTTGGATAAAAGCATCTGCCAAACGAATAAAAGTAAATGTAAATGCAATTGTGAGTTTAAATCACACAATTGTGAGGAAAAAAGTCAAATTGTGAGTCACAATTACCTTTTTTACAATTACAAAGTGACTCACAAACAACTATCACAATACATGAAAACAGTTGTGGACAGTAAAGATTCAAGGGTATGTACATTTTTTTTTTTTAAATTGGGCAATTTTTATAAATCCAGTTATTTTGTCTTGTGGAGTTTATGTAAACTTGTGTTATGTAAAACAGCTTATTCAGGACAGTACTAGATAAAAATAACGTGCAATTTTCATGATCTCTTATATTTTGTTAAAATGATTCAAATTCATACCAAGGGTATGAAACTTCTGAACAGAAATGAATCCGCTTTTTCGGTCGGAGACTCGCCCATTGCTGTTTAGATTAATTGCCCGTCACAGTTTACATTCATTTTAAATGACATTAAAACTCAAAGTAATCACTTTGGTAACTTAAAACACTTTTCAGATGTAACTGTAATTTGATTACCGCCCATTTAAAATGTAACTAATGAAATACAGTTACTCAAATTTTGTGTTTTAAATACGTAACTAAGTTACTTGTATTTAGTTACTCCCCAACTCTGTATAATGGCTATTATTGTTCAATTAATATTTATTTTATATAAATAATAATATGCTGTATTTGGTATTGAGAAAGGTTCCGTTAGTGATTTCGACTTCAGTGAAAGTTCAATTCTTTGCACCGTTAGACAGTCTTTATGAGTGAGACCGTTGCAAAGACTTTTATATTAAAAGGGACTGAAACAAGGTTGCAAAGAAGGACATCAATTTTACTTGAAATAGCAGTTTATAAGGCACAACGGATAAATGCATTGACTAGCATTGTCATGGGAAATGAATATTTATTTATACACTGATATTTTTATTTAACTTAAATCCTGTACTAGAGCGCTGCTTTTGTACTCTTGACTGAAATAAATATTTATTTATACACTGATACATAATACCGGTGTATATATATATTTTATTTCTATATATATATATAGTCGTGGCCTAATGGTGAGAGAGTTGGGCTTGTAACATGAAGGTTGCCGGTTCGATTCCCACACCGGCAGGAATTGAAGGTGTGGATTGTGAATAAACAGCACTCTCTCCACCTTCGATACCACGACTAAAGTGCCCTTGCAGAAAGGCACTTAACCAATAATTGCTCCCCGGGCGCTGTCGCAATAGCTGCCCACTGCTCCGGGTGTGTGTGTGTGTGTGTGTGTGTGTGTGTGTGTGTTCACTACTCACTGCTGTGTGTGTGCACTTGGATGGGTTAAATGCAGAGCACCAATTTCGAGTATGGGTCACCATACTTGACAATATGTCACGACTTATATATATATATATGTGAAAATATAAATTTTCATTATATATTGGTGAGCTTTTAGGTACACTGTACATCTACTCTCGAAGCTTTTGCATGTTAATAGTCTCGCTAAACTTGATTGTGCTTTGAATACAAGCACTACCATCACTCTTAAGTAAATTGTGCTACAGTAGACCATAATTTTACAGTTTTCTTGAGGCTGAGAACTGGTTTTGCTTCTGCAAGTCAAGACCAAGCTTGTTTAGACCCTGTCATTAATGTTTAAACAGACACATTCTTCAGTTCAGTTCAGATGTGGGACAGCGTTCGCACTGCGGCGAGAGAGAGGTGCTGACGCTTTGCTTCTGTTGGAGATGAACTGGAAAAAGCAGTGCGACACTGCTCTTAAACATTTGTGAGAAGAAAAAAAATGCACCTTACACTAATGCTGATTTTCCACATACATCAGCGCAGCCATATTTAGGCTATGGAAAGATTCAGGCGACGGTCCTCTGTTTACGCAGCGCTATACTTTGGACACGTTTGACTGAAAGTATTTCTCTTGACTGAATCTTAAAAGCAGCTTTTGTTTACATTTACGTTTAGTCATTTAGCAGACGCTTTTATCCAAAGTGAGGAATACAAACAAGCGATTCTTCATGAATTGACACAGGAAGTGCTCACAATACAAGTTTCATACATTGCTCAGTACCATAAGCTAGAGTAGGAGGGGAAAAGTCGTGACGTATTGTCAAGTATGGTGACCCATACTCGAAATTGGTGCTCTGCATTTAACCCAAGTGCACACACACACACACACACAGGAGCAATTAGGGGTCAGGTGTCTTGCTCAAGGGCACTTTAGTCGTGGTATCGAAGGTGGAGAGAGTGCTGTTCATTCACAATCCCCACCTTCAATTCCTGCCGGCGTGGGAATCGAACCGGCGACCTTCACGTTACAAGCCCGACTCCCTCACCACTAGGCCACGTGTCACACCGTTAGGATACATGTGAACTCTTTCAATACTATTAAAAAAGGAATGCACCTTTTGAAGTGGATCGAGAGAATGAACGGGGTTTACAAAGCTTTTTGACTGGTGTGTCAGACAGAAAGCAAGTCAGTTTTGCTTTCTATTTCACTGCTTTCATATGCATTTTTGTAAGGTTATGAGAGTCTGTTCCTGATCCACCCAGTTTCCCCCCCGCTGGGAGACTGTAGGTTAAAAGGGGAGTTTACGGTAATTTCATGATGATGTAATCCGTGTAAAAGCGCTCCGTTTATGGCCTCACTCGCTGTCTGTTGCCAGCAGCTATATGAGGGATCTTTTCCTGCTGTATGAAGGATGTAACTTTACCAGACTTAAACAAACTGCGTTCATGATTTGCTGTGTAGTTGGATAACTGTGTGCGTCATGCACTTCTGTCACAGCTTAATATGCAGAGACAACTAAATAAGCCATTCATAAGGGCTCTGTGGTTCCTTCAACATATCATCCGGATGAATTGCATGTTCGCCAAACCTGTTTCAAATCATTTTCTTGTTTTAGCCACCGCAGATAAAGCTTTGATTCGTTGTTTGGCGTGTAATATCTCTCATCTAGAATGAGCGGAATGTTTCTTTTCATTTTTGGCCGTTACTGCATCTGCATGTGTGTGTGAAAAAACACATGTTTGAATATAACTAAAGTTTATTTTATGAAAATAAATCATCAGCGTGTAATACTTAATCATTTTTGCTAATATTCAGTCAAATGATTTGAGAATGGAGAAATTATGCTGATCACTTTCAAGAAAAACAATTATTACTCATTCCATATCATATTTAACAGCTTCAGAAATGCAATAGTTGTGCACAATTAACAATCACATGCTTTTTCAGTGCATTCAACTATATAAATCATGAACTGAACTGAAGTGCTATTTTGTGTGTTTTAAAATGAGGAGAGATCTGTTTGTGTTTAATGTTCTGTTAGGTTGGGATTTGTAGGGATTTATAGGGATTTCTTTAACGTTGGGGTTAACAATGTGATGAAGAGTGTGTGGTTCAATTGAGGAAAGGCCAAGAGATTATCAGTGATAGTCTCTTTGCTAGTTGCTAGATAAATAGTCAGCTGCGAAATATGTGTTGTGTTCGAGTGGAGTTCACATTGCTTAATATTGGTATTTAAATGAGTTTCCTCAACTGAAAAAAGTCTTAAAAATAAAGGTTCTCTTTTGGCATCGATGGTTCCATCAACCTTTAACATCCACGGAAACTTTATATTTAAAAAAAGGTTACTTATATTAGAAAAAGAACTTTTAAAAATGTATTTCACAGTGAGGGGAAAAAAAGGTTCTTTTTGGAAATGATCTTCTACTGCATTGCTGTGTAACCTGTTTATAGCTTACTTGGTTTTATTTGTCATGGTTCTAAATTGCAGTTATATTTTTAAATGCATAAGGTAATCATTTCAGTGATTTCACAAATTTAACGTTTACTCAAAATCTTAAATGTAAAAATGTTTCATCAAAAAAAAAAATAAAGAAGAAGTTTTTAGAGTATATGATCCATTAATCCCAGAGTTTTGGCAGGTTTGTTAAAACTTTTATGTCCCCGTTAAGTCTCTGGTGTCCCCAGAGTGTGAATGTGAAGGTTTAGCTCAAAATACCCAACGGATATTTTTTATAGCTTGCTAAAATTGCCACTTTTGGGGGTGAGCAAAAACATGCCATTTTAGCGTGTGTCCCTTTAAATGCAAACGAGATGCCACTCCTGCCTAAGAGGGCGGAGCTTCAGGAGCTCATTCTCCAGAATCAGGAGTCAGGACACACTAATAATGTCCGAAACTGTCAGTAATAGAACCCGATTCAGATAATAACACCTACAGAGCCAGAGAATATATGCTGCATGTTGACAGAACAGGTTTATATTTGTTGTCATTTTGATTTGATCTATTATTAGTTCAACCATGTGGTCGCAGACCCCATCCAAATGATTGCCAAAACTTTACTGATGAGTTTTATGAAGTTAATTGTACTTCACAAATGAAGAAGCATCTGTTTTCACTCCAGAAAATCACTATAAGAGCATTTTGTAGTTATAATTGTGCATTAAAATGTTATCCATAAACTCTCTCTCCCTTGCGTTATCATCACCATGCGCAGCGAATTACACAGAAACGCTCGTTACAATTAACTTACAAATATATTCTGACTTTATGCCTTTTTGGGGAATGCTTTTTATAAACTGGTAAACTTTATATCCGTTGAACTGTGTGCTCTCATCTTCATTACGCAGTCTGGTGTAAAATGATTTGCGCAGACATTAACAAATTTAAGTATATGGGGGCGCATTTCCATCAAAAATAAAAGGAATCCACTGCGTCTGATGTCAGGAGAACACGGAGACTGTTGTGTTCACTCTTACATCCCACAACAAAACACTTCAATCGCTCACGAGACATTCTTGTCGCTAAAGCTGCTCCAGTCTGGAGAAAATGCTGGACAGCGTACAGCTCACTCAGGGCGGGGTCTATGCTAATACAGCAGAGTCCATCAGCAGTCGTGGGCGGGGCCTGTACAAGCTGACGCCACTTTGGCAGGAATGTGCAAACTGCTTGTTCTGAGACACTGATTACGATTTATGGGAATTTAAAAAAAAAAAGCATAGGGTGGTTTTGTTTCCCCGCCAGTGCTTTTTTTTATTTTTTTATTTTTTTTTATAAAGTTGCCAACATTTTTTTAATGAATATCTGAACATGAAGTATATTAAAAGAAAGGACAAAGCCTGCTTTAAATAAATATTTGCATGAAGCTAGATTTTTTTTTTTTTTACATTTTTCAAAAACTGCAACATGCATAAGCAATGCTTTTATCGCTTGTTTATGCTCCTTTTTGTCTTTTTGATTAGGAGATATTAGCGGTGTGACGAGACCCCTATCCCACAAGACGAGACACGAGATTTTGGGTTCACGAGACGAGATTTTGATAGTATTTTTAAGAAATACTCAATAATGAAACGTATGAAGGGAAAACAGTCTTTTATTCAACTGAAAATCATAAAATGCAAAAATGTTGGTGCATTTTGAAATCAACTTGTAATGCATGTCATTTTACTTCAATTTTAATGAATTATTTGCAGTAAAACAACATGCAAACACTGCTAAATGTTTTGCCACAAAATCAACCAATTGTTTTCTGCCCTGTATAATTTCACATGAGAAATCTCACTGAACTTCTTTCTACAGATTGAACATAAAATAAACATATAAATAAAAAATTCAAATAACACTTTAAGTGTCACTTTAACTGCAGTACAAAGTTGACCATTTCCCAGCCTCTATTGATTGTGTGGGCCGAGAAGTCCAACCGTCAGCAGTAACAGCGACGCTTTCTGCCTCTTTAGGGGCCGTTCACACATCGCGCCTAAAAAGCGTGTAAAGCGCGGCGTCGCTTCCTCCTTCTTTTGCAAGCGTTCGGGAGCTCGCGCTTCTGTAGCGTCTGTCGTTGCTATGCAACCATGAACTGTGCTCCCCACGACCATGAGGAAGGCGCGCCAGGAAAAAACGAGCACACCGCGTCGCTTCCATTTTGCGCAAATGAAAATGCGCGCGATATGTGAACGGCCCCTAAGAGTCTCTACAACCTTTGCCGAGGTGAACGGCATAGTTTTCTTACAATGTTTACACCCCAGAGTTAAATCAACTCTGCTCAGATAACATTTGGTCCCTCTCTAAATAGTGTTAAAGTAACATTCCTCAGAGATTGAATGTCTTTCATCTTCAGTTGATTTCATCTAAGACTGTGGCTGAAGTCAGTTGTAGTTCTTGTGTTTCTCTTTTCTACAGTGATTCTGCTTGTTAACAGCAGGTGTTCATCAATAATGTTCAATCATCACTTAATTAATTGTATAATTATGTCATCAACTTTAACTTCGCTTCAGTGTCACTTTAACACTATTTAGAGAGGGACCAAATGTTCTCTGAGCAGAGTTGATTTAACTCTAGGGTTTTTACTGTGCATCTTGTGTGTTATTCTTTCTCTGTTTATTATTTCTACTGGAAAAGCAGAATGTTTCCACACAAACGATTTGAAAGTGGCGGGGGCATCTTCAATAATGATTTCACCCTCACACTGAGAGCACGACGAGAAAACTTTTCACCTCGACGAGAAATCTCGTCACGTTTTAGTCTCGCGGTACGACATCTCGTCACACCCCTAGGAGATACTCTTTCATAGATGTTTAATCTACCCATTAAACCACGGTTTAATAACAGCGAAAACATGGAAAATTCTGTCAATGTCGGGGTTAGAGTTAAAGCCATCGAGTCTAGAGCAATACCTTCGATTTACTCTTAAAAATAAAGGTTCCAAAATGGGGTTTTCTCAGTGATGGTGTAGTAGAACTGGTTCCCAAAAGAACCTTGTCGTGAACAGTTCTTAAAACAACATATTTTTCCTCAATCCAAAGA
Source organism: Opsariichthys bidens (assembly GCA_037194245.1). NCBI lineage: Eukaryota > Metazoa > Chordata > Actinopteri > Cypriniformes > Xenocyprididae > Opsariichthys > Opsariichthys bidens. The sequence goes on along the minus strand of CM074312.1, from coordinate 3,048,001 downwards.
ATGTTTTAAAAATCATTTAATCCTGGAAAGGCTCCATGGATGTTAAAGGTTCCTCGTGGATCCACAGCAGGCACTAGACTGAAGTAAAGCGATCGCTGGGTGAGAGAGGTGAGGAAGTATCAGCAGTGGGGAAACAAATACCAGAGCATGTGAAGGAAAGGACGACATCATTGCTAACTGGGTCATGGTTGAACAGACACACACACACACACACACACACACACACACACAGGTTTGTTTTGCTATCTTAGTGAGGACATTCCATAGGCGTAATGTTTACTATACTGTACAAACTGTACATTCTACACCACCCCACCACTAAACCTACCCATCACACAAAACATTTTTAATAAAACATTGTTTAGTATGTTTTTAAAGCCATTTTAAATCTGAGGACATGTCCTCATAAAACATGTTTGTCGTAACACCCATGTCAGACACACACACACACAACACAGATGTCTCAATGTAAAAGTTGGATAGGTGTCTGACTGATGACCTTTGAACTGTTCAACAGGATGTTTGTCTCACATTCTACAACATAAATCACAGGATAAGAAAAGGATGTTACTGAATAATGTCCTTGTTTTTGAAAATGCTTTATATTGCATTGATAAAGAAAACACTTTGCTTATTGTTTACAGTTTAATGGAGGTGACTTCCATTATTCATGCAAGCGTAATGCAGTGTATGGAAAAGATGGATATGTTAATAATCGTATTTCCTGCTGTGGAAAAATAGATGTGTAACATAGATGTTATATTGACTTCACTTTCTACATTGAAGGAGAGCATTTAGCAAGATGTTTAATATCCGATTAATCGAAGAAATAATCCATGATCAAAATACTGTTGTAGCATGTCAGTGACGACGTTCTACTTTGACTAGTTTCCATCCAAAGCTGATTTGGAAATGAACCATATTAGCTATCTATCAGTGTTATTAACTCATGATCGACGAGGTCGCAGTTATAGCAGCCAAACGGTGTGTTAATAACGCTTGTACTGTTCCAACAGTTGTACTCAATGTAGAAAGTTATGCTTCATTTAGTCATTCCAGAGTGACTTTGCCAACAACACTCCACCGTGCCAACTGGCTGAACGACAGACTTCCCACATGTCGGCGTGATCGGAAAAGAGTTGAGACAGACAGGAATGTCTGTGCGTTCTGCCAGAGGCACTGGAGAGTTATCTCTGATGTCTGAACCAGGATCACAGCGAGTTTATGACCAAACGTTTAAAAATTATTACTAAGTAATAAGTGAAAGACACTGTGCATTGTTTTTCTTCTTTATTTATGCAAAAATTGTATGTAGTATTTTATTGATACCGGTTTGGACACATCTGTCTGCGCCAACTAATGCAATTAAATTTTTAAATTAATTCATGTTTAATGTTTTTAAATTTATTTTGACTACCAGTTTGGACAGGAATTTGGGAAAATATTTCCCATATATGCTGTTTTTCTTTTACTAGTAAACTGCAATAAATTAAATTAAATTATAATTTATGTATTTATTTATTTAAGATACCACTTTAGTCAGTACTTTGGGAAAACATTTCCCATATATCCTGTTTTTCCTTCACTAGTAAACTGCAATAAATTAAATTATAATTTATTTATTTATTTAAGATACCAGATTAGACAGTACTTTGGGAAAAACATTTCCCACATATGCTGTGTCTACTCCAACTCATCCATTAAATTAAATTAGTAATAAGCTATTTTGTTTAAATATAGTTAAAAATATCCTGGCACAGTTTATATTTATCAAAGTATTAGCTTTTTGATCAAAATTTCCTTTAGTGTATCGAGAAACTTCAATTCAGGTGTGTTAGTGTAAATTTCATAAATAGCTATGCATTGGTGTTTAAATAAGCATAATTCTGGTAAAGATTAAGCAAATATTAGTGTGACTGCGCAGTGAATCCACTGTACAGAGAAAGAGAGAGAGAGAGAGAGAGCTGAGGAACTGAAGCAGGAGTCAGGAGTGGAGTCAGGAGTGGAGTCAGGAGTGGAGTCAGGAGTGGAGTCAGGAGTGGAGTCAGGAGTGGAGTCAGGAGTGGAGTCAGGAGTGGAGTCAGGAGTGGAGTCAGGAGTGGAGTCAGGACTGGAGTCAGGAGTGGAGTCAGGAGTGGAGTCAGGAGTGGAGTCAGGAGTGGAGTCAGGAGTGGAGTCAGGAGTGGAGTCAGGAGTGGAGTCAGGAGTGGAGTCAGGAGTGGAGTCAGGAGTGGAGTCAGGAGTGGAGTCAGGAGTGGAGTCAGGAGTGGAGTCAGGAGTGGAGTCAGGAGTGGAGTCAGGAGTGGAGTCAGGAGTGGAGTCAGGAGTGGAGTCAGGAGTGGAGTCAGGAGTGGAGTCAGGAGTGGAGTCAGGAGTGGAGTCAGGAGTGGAGTCAGGAGTGGAGTCAGGAGTGGAGTCAGGAGTGGAGTCACTGATGCTCTCGACTCATGACAGAGAAACATGCGTGCTCTTAATCTTCTATTTATGTCCTTATAATAAGTGATGTTTGTGTGTGTATGTAATATACGCACATAAAATACATAAACATACAGTTGATATACTGTTTATTAATAAATTAGAAACTTATGTTTAGCTCCAATTAATTTTAAGACAATTGTTTTGCAAATTATGCATTTTAAAACTTTTTTGTTACATTATATAGTAGAAAGCAAACTTTCAAGAAGCTTTAACCTGACGTTCTGTACTCCATCAAAAAATATTTTAAACAACACTTTGCTAATTATTTTATAAATGATATGTCTGCACTGCAGTGTTTATGAGCTCAGTGGTAACCTTAAAAATAGACACCTCTATATAATTTAATATCACTGACTCAATATAAAGACATTTAATTAAACCAACAACAAATTGTTTGGGTTAAATCAGGAAGAAATGGCAGTTACACTTGATTTCGATAATCCACTTTAGACCTTCTACTGATGATAAGTAGCCTAACTTTGCAACTACATGTCACTTAACTCTCATTAGTAGACTGTGAGGTTAGGGTTCAAGGTACTAGAATAAGTTTATGTGTATCAAAGGTAATTATAGTCAGTAAAATGTCTATTGAGGAGCATCACAATATTTCCAAAATAATTGCAGGTAACCATTTTTTAGTGCATATTATAAATATTATAAACTTATTTCACAGCTTTTTAAATGAAAATATTTTTCTACAAAATGTAATATTTAAATGAACTATACCTAAAATAGACACTTTCCCTCATATAAACATGAACTTAAAAATCTTGAACATAATGTTCACGTCAAAAAGCCATTCTGACATTATAGGAGTAAATCGTTCTTTCTTGCATAACGTTTCTGTCAAAATATTTCTCAAAGACAACAAACTACACACCACACTTAAACAGGATAATGTAGGCAGACGGAAGGAAAGACAGACAGACAGGTGTGGTGGAGAAAAGCCCAGAACAAATAGTTTTTGTCCCCGGGGCGGCGTCTCAACCTGTACACAAACCGCAAGCATCGATGCCGATTGCAGCGCAGATCATTCACACAGTACAGCAGGGTGTGGGCTCGGCCAACTTTACATGTGTAAATGCTGTACAAATGAGTCATGTTTGATTAATTGTTGTTTAGCTGTATTTGTGTAAGCTATGCAGATGTTCTGACTGTCTTTATGTGTTCAATTGCAAATGTGCTGGTTATAGTTTTGGTATCAAAGTGAAAAGTCGTCATAGCAGGAATAATAAATCCAGCATTAATAATTGGAGACAGCATGCTGATACCCAGACACAGGAATAGAGGTGATTTAACTAGATATTGGCTGGATGCCTCATATGGCTCCCTCTCATTTCTTACAGAACAATGACCATATTCACATTTCAAAATATTTGAAAACAGAAATTGGCTTCCGTTAGCTAACCACCATGCTCTGAGATATTAAAGCAGTCCTTGATTATAATGTCACCCTTTTAACTTGTGTATAAAGTTGCTGTTTGAGCAGAAACAACACCTGCAAAGTTACGACGCTCAAAGTTCAATGCGAAGGAGATGTTTTCTTTTACAGAAATTGCTTTTTAAGGACTACAACAAATGGCTGGTAGGGACTACAACGAGCTTCTTGTAACAGCACTAATCCTGAAATTGACATAAACCCCTGCTTTAGAGAAGACGAAGAGTTGTTGTTGATGCCGTCATTTTACGCCGGACTGATTCACAAACGAGGGTCAACATTGGATGGGTCAACACATGCTAGTGATCCACAGAAACTACATCAATTTATCCACTAGGACATTCAGAAACGTCTAAAAGTTGTAACTTCCTCCTGAGTCTCTCCATCAGTGTCGACTCCGATTTGAACAGTGTAAGGCTGAACACCGTTTCTGACAATCCTCATTGTGGCTGCGTGAGATTCTCCAGCTTTGTTGTTGTTGAGCTGTTAAAGCTCCGCCCTCTTCTGGAAAGGGGGCTGGGAGCAGCAGCTCATTTGCATTTAAAGGGACACACAAAAATGGCGTGCTTTCGTACATCTTTTGGGTTAGGTTCTTTTGTACAAAGGTCCCCTTTAAATGTCTTTACAACATTTGCTTTTTGGTTGTAATGTATTTGCTACTGCTTAAAGGTTTGGGATTGGTAAGATTGCAAGACTGATTGGTCACATCCGGCTGCGATTAGTATTATAAATGAATTTCCACTTGCATTATTGTCAATTGATGGATGCCAGATTTGAAAAGAAAATTAATAATTTAGTTTAACTTATATGTTTATGTATGTATGTATGTATATATATGTGTGTGTGTATATGTGTGTTGCTGAATCTCATTTGACATGGTCTTTTTTTTATATTTTAAGGTATGGAAAGATTGTGTCCACCAAAGCTATTCTGGACAAAACTACCAACAAGTGCAAAGGTGAGTGCAGTGTCCTTGAGAAAATCACACCTCACTTCTCCATGTTTTATTAGCCTATGAATCTGACATACAGTGATTTTTCTTTTTGTGCATATATATATATATATGTAGGTTATGGCTTTGTGGATTTCGACAGTCCTGCAGCAGCGCAGAAGGCAGTGACAGCGCTCAAGGCCAGTGGGGTTCAAGCTCAGATGGCAAAGGTAGGATTTTACAGAAATGTCCATGCAGCACATAAACCATTGATCTTCAGCGGTATGCCGTGAGGAGGTCATCTTTGCTTATTCCATGAATTCCAGCTCTCTTGCTTACAAGTGTTGTTTCTCAAAGCTTCGTGTTTCCCCTCGAGCAGCGCAGCCTTGATTCTATCCATTCATGTGATTAAACTGAATGCAGTATGATTCACACTGCAGCGCAACAGTTTAATTCAATGACGCTTCCATTGAATTGACCTTTCACAAACAGTTTGATTGACAGGCGATCTAACCAATGATAACGCCGAATCCAGCATCTTAACCGACAAAGCCGTCAGGGAGTAGCGTATAGTAGATTAACGTTGGTTAACTTGAAATATTGTGCGTTCTCACGTCTTTCCGCGGTTGAAACAACATTCCTTCTGATGTTCATCCGTGTTTGTTTGATGCTGTAAATGAACTAGTATGAAGAGATGATTCACGAGCCCTTTGACGGATCTGTCTCGACACATTAAGGAGCCACTGTATGGTATTTAGTGTTTAAACTGCTTAAAAAAATTACAATATTTTAAATATGAAACTGTTTCATATGTTGTCAGTGTCCTCTTTTCTCCGCTATGTATTTTTCACTGCGGGAAAACATGATGTGTGGCGTGAGAGAGCGCATCGGTTGTCTGGCATTGCAACAGGTGGCGGGTTTTGCGAAGGGTCAGTTGCATTCAAATACAAGTTCAGAACACATATTCAACAAGGATGCATTAATTTTTATCAAAGGTGACAGTAAAGACAAAAAAAAAAATCTTTTACAATATAGTACCACTTTTTTGTAACACTTTGCAATAAGATTCATTAGTTAAACATTAATGTTAGTTAATGAAAATACAGTCATTGATTGTTTGTTCATGTTATTTCACAAGTTTTAATAATGTATTAGTAAATGTTGAAATGAACAGTAATAAAGATATATGCTGTGCAGGTGCAGTTCATTATTAGTTCATGTTAACTAATGAACCTATTGTGAAGTGTTACCGAACTTTCTATTCATCAAAGAATGTATCACAGTCTCAACACAAATATGAATCTGTTTTGAATATTGATAATAATCAGAAATGTTTCTTGATCATCAAATCAGCACATTAGAACGATTTCTTAAGGATCACGTGACACTCAGCTCCATTTAGGAAACGGTAATTTCACAACATTACTGTTTTTGTTCAAATAAATGCAGCCTTCTTTCAAAAACATAAAAAAAATCGTACGAACCCCAAACATTTAAATGCAGAACAAGAATGTAAAATAAAGTGCTGTAAGTACTTACACATTTACATTCCAGTATCATAAACCTGTCCCTGCGTGGCTTCCTGGACACGAGTCAAGCTTCGTGGTTTATAATGAGGTTTGTTGATGTTGGTTAGGTAATGCTTGCCTGGTGTAATCACACACACATGTTGTGTTTTCATGTTTTATGGGGACATTCCATAGGCGTAATGGTTTTTATACTGGACAAACTGTATGTTCTGTCCCCCTACCCCTAAACCTACCCATCACAGAAAATATTCTGCTATTTTAGATTTTCAAAAAAGATCATTCTGTATGATTTATACGCTTGTTTCCTGATGGGGACCAAAAAATTGTCCCCACAAGACATTTTGTCCCCATAACGTAGGGAATACCCACACACACATACACACTGATGTGAAACTATCTTTATGCCCAATGATAAGATTAATTGACATACATTTGACCTGATAAAGATATGTTTATGTCTCTTGGCTCTCTGAGTCTTTTCTTTGGCACGTTCTGTGGCGTTGTTTGCCGTTTTGCTGCCGTGTGTGTGTTGTGTGTGTGTGTTCTCTGTTGTAATCTTCTGAAGTTGATCCCTCTTTTGTACATATGGAAACATGTACTTTAAACACACACATGCACACTGATAAATGCCTGCCATACATCCATGATGAACGCACAAACTTTACATTGAAAAAAACTCTCTCTGCTTCATTTATTTTAATTATAAACGTGAATGCTGACTGTGAAACTGCGCACAACCATTAAAGTCGGCATGAAACAGAAGTTAGGCTAGTCTTTTCTTCCCTATTATGGCGTATGTCCAAGTGAACCGGTTTCTGGAATGAGAACAAATGTAGGGCGGGGCTTGATTTAGTCTTTGGGGAATTAATTGGATGGTTGTGGTTTGCTATTGGTGGATCTCATGTGAGTGACAGGTTGCCCCGCCCCTGTCAGAGAAGAGAAGAGAAGAGATGCTGCAAGAGGGAGGGGAAGATATTCTCTTTCAAGATTATGAGGAACATGAATTTAAAAAAAAAAAATACATGTGCATGGATAAATCGTGGATAATAAATGCTACAATATTCTATAGAAAATAAGTATTGTCAATTTTGAATTCATGGTGACTTTAACTACAGTTTTCATGTCAGTTTTACGTTTAGAATCGAATAGCTACTTAGTGAACAATGCATACTAATTATTATTTTTTTTTTTTTAAAAGCAGTAGGAATTATTCACAATAATTTTTGGGATTAGGTCATGTTTTTTGTAATAATAGCAGTTGTTTTGTGTTTTTGATTTTTTTTTTTGATCCCATTTTAACACACGCAATGCACATACATTTTTTTTTTTAAATCCATGTGCATGTGTGTTTAATATGCAAATTTCTAAGACCTCTAAAACATCAATATGATCAAAACTGCTGAAAAACCACGTTCTACTACATGCCTTCTGTTAGACCCTTTTATCAGAAGGTCTTTTAGTAAAATTGCAAACATTTGACAAAATAAGAGGGGAGAGTCTTGACAAAATCCAAATGCAAGTGGTCGAAGGAGGTGGAAACACTCACTCGCTCAGTTTCCGGGATAACTGTATATAATTTGTAGGTGTCAATATGTGGGAGGCTCCCGGACGTCTGGGGATGTCTGGTATAATTGTTAAAAACATCCACCTTCTGATTGTGGTTGACGTTTTTTGCTGTGAAATCTTTACTGATTTTTATAAAGGAAAGGTAAGAATAACTTTTATATTGTTTGTAATATTTCATGATGAACATTTTAGAACAATTAGTGTTTATATGCATTTTATGTAAGAAGTCTGCTATACTGTTATGAAGATCTCATCGATTTCCAAAAATGAAATTTAAACTAAAAATTGGATATTTTTGTTCCTTTTGGGCCTCTGAATAAAATAATCTGATTTCTGTATTCTCACTATATCATACCATATGAGCCATAAAAGCCATCAGATATGATACACATATGCAAATGTTGTCTAAATGTTCCATTGAAAAATAAATAAATAATAGACTGTTTCCAGCTATTTCATATGTCAGGCTTTACAGAGTTGACAGTCTGATTAAATAATGCATCTGTGCACATAATTACTTCTGGCTCATTTATCACACTGGAAGTACAAGGTCAAGTTGAGGGCATTGCATTGTGGGATACAGTATGTGCAAGTAGGTCGTCGTCTTGGTATGCGTACAGTAACCGTTCACAGGCCGCATAATGCAGAAATGGGAAGAAAAGTGTCTAAGCATAGCCAAACTTGCTTAATGTTGTTTAAATAAAACATTGTGTCATAAATATTTTGTTAATACGTCGGAAATCGTGCTTTATTTCGGTCTTAAAGAAAGCTTCTGATGTGTTTAGAGAGAGAGTCTGGGAAGCGTGTCATGGAAACAGGAAGGAGATCTTTTTCTCCAGGGAAAGATGAGACCAGCAGAGCAAAGATCGTGTCAATCTGCAGCAGTCTGTCGCATCTTTCTGTTTCTCGCTTCACTCTTTTATTTGAGCATTTTCAGACCACTTCATCAGCCTCGCATGTGTCGTCAAGCTGTGTGGTGCTTCGGTTTGACGTCTAGGTCCCTCTTGTTTTATCACAAGTTATAACCTATATACACATCTTTATAATCTCTTATAGGCTAGAATACTTAGAGTACAGGTACTTTCTAATCTCCTTGCACAATGTCTCATCCACACAGCCATTCATTGTTATCGTAGCTTGCATGTGTTTTGCTGAAACCGCATACTAGTATACTACTCTTACTGTTTCTGCCAAAGAAAGATGTAGTAAAAGTAGTACGAGTAGTACACTAGCAGGGCTGGGTAGGTTACTTTTAAAATGTATTTCATTACAGATTACAAAATACATGCTTTAAAAAGTCATTTGTAACGTATTTCGTTACATTACTCAAGTTTAGTAACTTCATCTAAATACTTTGGAATACTAATAAGTGTGGAACAAACACAAAAAAGTTAATCGTAAGTTTTGATCTCACAATTCTGACTTTTTCTTCTCAGAATTGCGTGATATAAAGTTGCAATTATGAGATATAAACTCACAATATTGAGAAAATTCAAAAATATGGGATATAATTATAATAAATTCACAATTGCAAGAAAAAAAGTCCGTATTGCATGTTTATATCTCCCAATTCTGACTTTGTAACTTGCAATTGTGAGTTTAAATAATTGTGAAATGCAAACCCACAATTGTGAAGGAAAAAAACAAATTGTGAGAAAAAGATGCAGTGACCTATTTTACAGTTATAAAATGACTCACAACTGTCACAAAACCTGAAAACAGTCGAAAACATGAAACTTAACTCTGCTTTTTCAGTCTGTCAGAGTCAGAGAATCACCAATCGCTGTTTAAATGACATTAAAACTCAAAGTAATCACTTTGGGAATCTAAAACACTTTCAGATGTAACTGTAATCTGATTACCACCCATTTAAAATGTAACTGTAATGAAATACAGTGACTCAAATTTTGTATTTTAATTACGTAACTAAGTTACTTGTATTTCGTTACTCCTCAACCCTGTACACTAGTATGATGTTCTGAGCATTTCTCTCTGTTCTGTTTATTCAGTCTTTTTCTTTTTTCTGTTGCCACCTTGTGGACAAACAAATTTGTGCAAAAAAAATTGAAATGCTTAGTGTAATCTTTGCACACAGGATAGAAAAATCGGGCCGCACGCATACTGTGGATGACTCATTGCAATTTAACAAATCTGTGTCTGATCTGATTTTAACCTAGTCTTTTGGCTCAATTTTCAGTTAAAATTTTTAAAAAAATTCTGTAATTTTTGAACGAAGAGGACCAGAGGGTTATAGTGGTTCAAATTCACTAAAAGAGTGAAATTCCAAGATCAAATATATTATATCATATGAGCCCAGAATATGAACGCAACACACAAGGGATTTGTTTATAGTGGTTTTCACTAGAAAAATGTTAAACGAGAAACTGCGTTCCATTTATATTCTGGGTATGCTTCGTCAATAAGCTGCATATTGAATTTGGTCTTCTTACTGTTTTACCACATTAATACTTCATACAAACCTGGTAAAAATCACCGGCGGTCAGTGGAGAGGGAGTCGGGCTTGTAATCTGAAGGTTGCTGGTTCGATTCCCACGCCGGCAGGAATTGAAAGTGGGGATTGTGAATGAACAGCACTCTCTCCACCTTCGATACCACGACTAAAGTGTCCTTGAGCAAGACACCTAACCCCTAATTACTCCCCTCGTAAGTCGCTTTGGATAAAAGCGTCTGCTAAATGATGAAAAATGAAAACTATTATGAATTTTGAAGCCTAAATGCAGTCGGCAGAGGTGAAAAGCTAAAGGCAGGCTATAAACGAACAACACCACAGTCCCATGACTTCAACTCTTTCAGTTTTTATCTAAAAACATTTTCTTTGAAGGTTTGAGTTAGAATAGTTAATAAGAGTGTGATTATGAGCGCAATGAAACTGAGTTTACCTGTTCGGCGTGATGACGTTTAATGTCAGCCTGTGTTAGTCCTATTTAGTCACCTTTTTCAAGACATGTAGCAGCTTAAAAAAAATCACGAGTGGGGTAATACTAAAACATGAACGTGCCTGACTGGAACTGCTAAAATGTTAACTCGTTTCTGCGTTTTGACCTACAAAGTGATGACTGATTAGTACAGTTAGATATAATTGATGTATTTATGTCCAGCAACAGGAACAGGATCCCACCAACCTGTACATCTCTAACCTGCCCGTGTCCATGGACGAGCAGGAGCTGGAGGCCATGCTCAAATCCTTTGGTCAGGTCATATCCACACGAATCTTGCGGGACGCTAACGGAACCAGCAGAGGTGTTGGCTTCGCAAGGTATCCATCACTCAGTCTGCAATGAATCCTCCAGACCACATGGGGGAGAAGTTATTTAACTAATAATCGCTAATAATATCAAATTATATGCATTTAAGTTTAGTATGCTAATTATGAGATTTTGTTGATGTTTATTGTGTACTTACAATTCTAAAAAGGATGCTGTGTGGATGAATTATATAAATGTGTGCGTTCAATATTCCAGTCAGATGAAATATATATGTTTAAACATGAAAATAAAGCTGATGAATGAATTTCACCACTCACACCATTTATTTGTTTATTCACGTCTTTGTATAACAGGATGGAATCCACAGAGAAGTGTGAAGCCATCATTCAGCATTTTAATGGAAAATATATCAAAACCCCACCAGGAGTGCCAGGTAGACTGTGTATATTTCATTTCTTTTGTATAAATTCCAATTAAAGAAATTTTAAAACTAATATTTTGGTTACTGGTCGCTTTGACTGTAGTACCTACAGAACCGTTGTTATGCAAGTTTGCTGACGGAGGACAAAAGAAGCGACAGAACCAGGCGAAGTATCTGCAGAACGGTCGACCCTGGCATAGAGACGGTGATACGGTACGTTCATATTTTTTTTCATCATTTAGCAGACGCTTTTATCCAAAGCGACTTACAAGGGGAGCAATTAGGGGTTAGGTGTCTTGCTCAAGGGCACTTTAGTCGTGGTATCGAAGGTGGAGAGAGTGCTGTTCATTCACAATCCCCACCTTCAATTCCTGCCGGCGTGGGAATCGAACCTGAAACCTTCAGATTACAAGCCCGACTCCCTCACCACAAGGCCACGACTACCCTAATTGTCTACCTCATATTGTTCATACGTCACGATGTATCAAATTGTGCTAAAGTGCGATTTATTTTTTTATGCGCAGCTTGTCAGTGAAGTACGGCTCCAAATGCTAATCCATCTGAAAGCACTGCGAGTTCGAGTCTCTTATAATGTACATTTGAAAAAGCAACACGCGTCATCTTTCCAGACATTAACATCTTGTGCAATAAAAGACAACTACATTTAATAACTTGTTTTTACTCCGAACTAATTTCATAACGACAGTTTTGCATATGAGATGATGACACAAACATTGCGGGAGCGGGCGGGAGTGGACACAAACATTGCGGAAGCGGGCGGGAGTGGACACAAACATTGCGGGAGCGGGCGGGAGTGGACACAAACATTGCGGGAGCGGGCGGGAGTGGACACAAACATTGCGGGAGCGGGCGGGAGTGGACACAAACATGCGGGAGCGGGCGGGAGTGGACACAAACATTGCGGGAGCGGGCGGAAGTGGACACAAACATTGCGGGCGCGGGCGGGAGTGGACACAAACATTGCGGAAGCGGGCGGGAGTGGACACAAACATTGCGGGAGCGGGCGGGAGTGGACACAAACATTGCGGGAGCGGGCGGGAGTGGACACAAACATTGCGGAAGCGGGCGGGAGTGGACACAAACATTGCGGGAGCGGGCGGGAGTGGACACAAACATTGCGGGAGCGGGCGGGAGTGGACACAAACATTGCGGGAGCGGGCGGGAGTGGACACAAACATTGCGGGAGCGGGCGGGAGTGGACACAAACATTGCGGGAGCGGGCGGGAGGGGACACAAACATTGCGGGAGCGGGCGGAAGTGGACACAAACATTGCGGGCGCGGGCGGGAGTGGACACAAACATTGCGGGAGCGGGCGGGAGTGGACACAAACATTGCGGGAGCGGGCGGGAGTGGACACAAACATTGCGGGAGCGGGCGGGAGTGGACACAAACATTGCGGGCGCGGGCGGGAGTGGAAAACACAGGTTGCGGGAGCGGGGGGTCCTGGTCATACATTCAGCGGGAGCGGGCGGTGCGGGTTTTAGAAAACAGTCCTGCGCAGAGCTCTAGTATGAGTTCCTTAGGGATTTCCTGGAATGGCTGCAGGGCATATTTGGAGTTTCTTCACAAGAGCGCCTTCTGGCTTTCAGATGGAGAAGCATTTACTGCTGATCACAGAGCCGTACAGCTCTGACAAGCTGCGCTTAAAATAATCGCTGCCTTTTCCAAATCACATGCAATAAAATTTGCGATAGATCATGCAGCCCTTACATATGTGAGTATTCATACAGGCGCTGTAAATTCAAAATAATAACTTTCCTTTTACATTCAGGGAGGAATGACGCTCACATACGACCCAACAGCCTTACAGAACGGGTGAGTACAGACACTCAAAGAATACTATTTAATATGTTTGGGTTTTTTTTTTTTTTTTTTTGAAAATATATATTTGTCTTTGTATTATCACAATTTATTGTTTCTGTTTATTATTTTCAGGTTTTATTCTTCTCCGTACAGCATCGCTCCAAACAGAATGATCGCTCAGACCTCTCTGTCTCCATACATGGCCTCACAAGTACCGTCCTACCAGGTGACCCATTCTGCTTTTGTCCTTGTTCATCTTTCTTTAATGTGTAATGTTGCTGTCAGAGCATGAAAAAGCTCCTCAAAGTCCCTCCAGCGGGAGTTCTTCTCTATATCAGTGTTTCTGAACTCCCTGAAATTCCTCATTTAAATAATTCATACTCAGGATAAGGGGGCGGGGCCTGGTTGAGTGTTGAAACTGGCGGTTATGGTAAGGGGCGGGACATTTCCCAAACACTAATCACAATATGCTGCTCCAGCTGACCAATCAGAGCACATTGTGCTTTTCAGAAGGAGGGGTTATATAGAGACAGGAACTGAACAGCGTTACTGACAGACTGGGGAAAGAGGAGCTGAACAATGGAGAATATGAGGAAAATAATCAATCTAGTAGAGCCCAAAAACAACATCAAGACTTTGTAAAAGAGCAGAATAGATGCTCTTTAAAATAATTCTATCACTTCTCTCTGCATACAAGTTATTAGCACACTTAAGGTCAGTCCGGATTGCATTTTTTCATTTTGTTGAGATACCGAGCTTAGGCTGAGTGTGTGCCAAAGCCGACAGCAGTCAGAAGGAAACTCGCAGTGACTCACAGCATGTGTTGAGTGAGAATGTCAGACCGCAGTGACTCAGCTGAGCTGAGGCTTGTGGGAATTCTGACACCTTATTGAGCGCTGACGGATGAACAGGCGAAAGCAAATACTACTCGCTGAGATCCTCTCGGTCTGACGCGCGTGCTCAAAGCGCACTGGATGGCCCAGTAGAGCCGGATTACCGAGTAATGACGCTATAGCCTAGTCTTCTTGCAACATTTGTCTTTTCTGAAGAGTTATTTTAATGGTCAGAGAAATATTGAGCACATTAAAATCATCATCTTCATTCATTGCATCCTCTTTTTTTTTTGTGGCATATTTATAAAAGTTTGTTGTTGGTAAGATATTTTGAATGTTTTCAAAAGAAGTTTTTTCCGCTCACCAAGGCTGCATTTATTTGATCAAAAATACAGTAATAAAAAGACAAATATTGCGAGATATTACAATTTAACAGATCTGTTTTCTATGTGAATATATAGTAAAGTGTAATTTATTCCTGTGATCCAAGCTGAATTTTTAGCATCATTTTAGCTGCAGTCTTCAGTGTCACATGATGCTTCATTCTGATTTGCTGCTCAAGAAATATTTGTGCAGTTTTTGCTGCTTACTATTTTTGTGGTGACCATGAAACATTTGTGGAAAGGAAGAAAAAAGGAGAAAAAGAAAGGAATAATGTTATTCAATTTCATCAAATCGATCAAAAATGACAGTAAAGACATTTATTATTTCAAATAAATTCATTGACCTTTATATTCATCAAAGAATGCTGAAAAAAGCTTATTACCTTTTCAAAAATATTAAGCAGCAAAATCTCTCAAAACTGATGACAATAAGAAACATTAGTTATAATTGAGCACCAATAATGATTGATAACTGACCGTCAAATCATCATATTAGAATGAGTTCTGAAGCATCATGTGATACTGAGTAATGATGCTGAAAATTCAGCTTTAATCACAAGAATAAATTACACTTTACCATATATTTACATAGAAAACAGCTATTTTAAATTGTGATAATATTTCACAGTATTATTGTGTTTACTCAATTTTTAATTAAATAAATGCAGTCTTGATGAGCAGAAGAGACTTCTTTCAAAAACATTAAAATTCTTAATTAATCCAATCTTTTGTAGGCTCATGTAAAGGCACTGTCAGTAACGGTGCCGTCTGGCATTAAATAAGCAGCATATGGATCCAAATGCACTGTGGGATAGCTAGTTAATATTGGCTGGCACGGTGCATTTGAATTCAGGTCCAGTGTTTTGCTAGTGCCTGGAGCGTGAGGCTGAAGTAGAGAGAGGTAATTCATCAGTTTGCATGGGACAGGCTCGGTCGGAGAAGTGTTGTATACATCTTTTTTTTTCTTTTTTTTTGTCTGGATCTACAGGTGCACAGCCCATCCTGGATGCATCATCAGTCGTACCTCATGCAGCCCACTGTGAGTGCTCACAGATATCTATTCGTAGGTTATGCCATCAAATTGTAGCTTTACATGCTTCCAGTATTTTTTATCTTCCCTTCAATTACAAAATCACATTGTTGATTGTCTCTCTGTGTCCGCAGGGGACCGTTCTGACTCCAGCTATGGATCACCCGATGTCCATTCAGCCCACATCTATGATGGGACCCCTGACCCAGCAGCTCGGTCACCTGTCACTCGGCAGCGCTGGCACGGTGGGCCTGTTACAATGATTTTCACCTTTAATAGTTCCTCAATAGGAGTTTGTCTTTGTTGCAGAATTTAACTACTATTGAAGTGCCCCTGTTATACTTTTTGGGATATTCCATTTTGTGTAGTGTGTAATAGAGCTGTTTGTTAATGTAAAATGTCTTAAAGTTCAAAGTGCAAGTCAAGTCAAGTCATCTTTATTTATATAGCGCTTTTTACTATGCAAATTGTGGCAAAGCAGCTTTACATTAATAAGAAAATGGTGTCATTGTGCAGCTTATTCTATATATTATTGATTCATTCCGTTGCAAATATCAGTAGTTATTAGTCTAGTTAATTTATGTATATCAGCACTGCAGAAAACAGTGACGTAATCGTCCGGCTCAGCTCAGTTCACATACAACGGCGCCAAAAACACTGCTGAATATCAAGCAAGTGTCCCCAACTTAAGCAAGCCAAAGGAACCAAAACTCCAACAAATGGAGAAAAAAACCTCGGGAGAAACCAGGCTTAGTCGGGGGGCCAGTTCTCCTCTGGCCAACAGTGAACACTTGTCCGATACTCAGGCAGAGTTACGGGTCATTAAACCGATTTGGAATCGCAACAGTCAAAATATTTAATCTAGTTCCATCCAGTTTAAGATCTTTTTGATCACGCCGGTATGGGACGGTTTGTTGGGATCTATGCCACTGGCTGATGAGTCGGTAAGGATGAGCTTGTTAACACAGTCTCCGCCGACACCACAGGCCACATTGCTGCCGCACACAGGCACAGGTTCCCCGTCCGACCCGGACACGGCCCGGATCCGGCCAATCACGTTAATTGGCAAACCTTGTGATAAGCAGAGAGACAAAAATTAGCGTAGACGCCATTCTTCTTCTGATGTACCGAGTACATCCGGTGTTATAGGAAGTGTTCCCGGTTCCGGCTGACCTGATCTATGCAGCCTAACAATCCTTTAACGGATATGAAGACAAAAGTTTATAGTGCGTCATGTGTATGCCAGGTTAAATAGATGCGTTTTTAGTCTAGATTTAAACTGACAGAGTGTGTCTGCTTCCCGAACAATGCTAGGAAGATTGTTCCAGAGTTTAGGTGCCAAATAGGAAAAGGATCTACCGCCTGCGGTTGATTTTGATATTCTAGGTATTAACAACTGGCCAGAATTCTGAGATCGTGATAGATGCGAAGGACTATAATTTGTTAAGAGCTCACTCAGGTACTGGGGAGCTAAATGGAGCTTTTTTCTCTCAAAAGAAAGAAGTGTTTCTAAACTTAAACGAGTCGTTAGTAATTCAGTCTCACTTCCTGCTGAACCTGTGTAGGTTTGTAACTAATCTGCATAATGTCCACCTCTGCTCTTCATTGGCTGAACAGCGTCTCTTTGCCCCGCCCTCAAACACTAGTTGTGTCTTTTGACCTTGGATGAATGTAAGCCGGTTGTAGGAGACGAAAGAACAAAATTAGGAACCTTTAAAATAGAACAATAGGGGCACTTTAAAAGGTAAAGAAAAGTTTTTTTTTTTGTTTAACCGTTGATTTTATTTTTTGTCCGCAGTATATTCCTAATACAGCTATGCAAGGGACATACATCCCTCAGTACACCCCAGTGCCTCCCTCTAGTGTTACATTAGAGGTATGACTAGTGTTCATCATCACGCACTGCTTTAAAAGCTGAACAGATTCATTGTTTAGATTTGATCAATTCTCTTTCTTTGTCATGTAGGAAAACAGTGGACAACAGCAGCAGGTTTCCATGGAGACGCCTTCAGAACACACTAATTACTCCTATCAACACAGCAAATGAAGCTACGGTAATACAACACATGAAAGAAGGGAAACATTCAGTGTGTTTGTCTATAAAGTGGCAGGTTTGGCACTGTGCATTTACCTTTCATACGTAGCCAGTATGCTGTTCTGCTGCATTTCTGAAGTTAAGATTTTTATGTTCACTTCACAAAACTTTCAAACTTGAATTCTTAGAGTATTTAACTATCTTATCTACTCTAGGAAATATCTAATCTAGTATTTAACTACCTTTATCACTAGTAAAGCTTAGAAACTAACCTAGGACATGCTAACAACATGCTATGTGTTAAAACTTGCTAGCAACATGCTAAAATATACTAGAAATGTCTTAATTCATGCTAGAAACACTCTAATACCATGGTAAATCTTGCTGTCAACATGTTAAAACAAGCTAGCAATGTGTTAAAAATGTTAGAAACATGCTTCTGTGTACCAATGTGCTGATGAATGCAAGAAATGTGTTAAATCATGTTAGTAAGATGCCAAAACATGCTAGCAATGTATTATATAATGTTATAAACATGAAAGCAATGTGCTGAATCATGCTGGCAAGAGGTTAAAAACATCCTAGCAATGTGCTAATTCATGTTAGCAATGTATCAAATCATGTTAACATTGTTAAAACATGATAGTAATCCCTTAAAACATACAAATCATGTTATCCACATGGTAACAATGTGCTAATTCATGAAAACAAATGTGAACATCATGCTAAATCATGCTAACTACATGTCAAAATATGTTCGCAATATCTTAATTCATCCTAAAACATGCTAACAACATGTTAAATCATGCTAGCAGTGTTAAATCATGTAAGCAACATGTAATGTGTTAAAAGAACATGCTAGAAACTTGAGAAAACGTTAAAACATGCTAGCAATGTATTACATAATGTTATAAACATGAAAGCAACGTGCTAATTCATGTTAGCAATGTATCAAATCATGTTAACATTGTTAAAACATGATAGTAATACCTTAAAACATACAAATCATGTTATCCACATGGTAACAATGTGCTAATTCATGAAAAAAAATGTGAACATCATGCTAAATCATGCTAACTACATGTCAAAATATGTTCGCAATATCTTAATTCATCCTATAACATGCTAACAACATGTTAAATCATGCTAGCAGTGTTAAATCATGCAAGCAACATGCAATGTGTTAAAAGAACATGCTAGAAACTTGAGAAAACATGTTAAAACATGCTAGCAATGTATTACATAATGTTATAAACATGAAAGCAATGTGCTAATTCATGTTAGCAATGTATCAAATCATGTTAACATTGTTAAAACATGATAGTAATACTTTAAAACATACAAATCATGTTATCCACATGGTAACAATGTGCTAATTCATGAAAAAATGTGAACATCATGCTAAATCATGCTAACTACATGTCAAAATATGTTCGCAATATCTTAATTCATCCTAAAACATGCTAACAACATGTTAAATCATGCTAGCAGTGTTAAATCATGTAAGCAACATGTAATGTGTTAAAAGAACATGCTAGAAACTTGAGAAAACATGTTAAAATATGCTAGCAATGTATTACATAATGTTATAAACATGAAAGCAATGTGCTAATTCATGTTAGCAATGTATCAAATCATGTTAACATTGTTAAAACATGATAGTAATACCTTAAAACATACAAATCATGTTATCCACATGGTAACAATGTGCTAATTCATGAAAACAAATGTGAACATCATGCTAAATCATGCTAACTACATGTCAAAATATGTTCGCAATATCTTAATTCATCCTAAAACATGCTAACAACATGTTAAATCATGCTAGCAGTGTTAAATCATGTAAGCAACATGTAATGTGTTAAAAGAACATGCTAGAAACTTGAGAAAACATGTTAAAACATGCTAGCAATGTATTACATAATGTTATAAACATGAAAGCAATGTGCTAATTCATGTTAGCAATGTATCAAATCATGTTAACATTGTTAAAACATGATAGTAATACTTTAAAACATACAAATCATGTTATCCACATGGTAACAATGTGCTAATTCATGAAAAAAATGTGAACATCATGCTAAATCATGCTAACTACATGTCAAAATATGTTCGCAATATCTTAATTCATCCTAAAACATGCTAACAACATGTTAAATCATGCTAGCAGTGTTAAATCATGTAAGCAACATGTAATGTGTTAAAAGAACATGCTAGAAACTTGAGAAAACATGTTAAAATATGCTAGCAATGTATTATATAATGTTATAAACATGAAAGCAATGTGCTAATTCATGTTAGCAATGTATCAAATCATGTTAACATTGTTAAAACATGATAGTAATACCTTAAAACATACAAATCATGTTATCCACATGGTAACAATGTGCTAATTCATGAAAAAAAAAAGTGAACATCATGCTAAATCATGCTAACTATATGTTCGCAATATCTTAATTCATCCTAAAAACAAGCTAACAACATGTTAAATCATGCTAGCAGTATTAAATCATGTAAGCAACATGTAATGTGTTAAAAGAACATGCTAGAAACTTGAGAAAACATGCTAGCAATGTATTACATAATGTTATAAACATGAAAGCAACGTGCTAATTCATGTTAGCAATGTATCAAATCATGTTAACATTGTTAAAACATGATAGTACTCCCTTAAAACATACAAATCATGTTATCCACATGGTAACAATGTGCTAATTCATGAAAAAAATGTTAACATCATGTTAACTATATGTTAGCAATATCTTAATTCATCCTAAAAACATGCTAACAACATGTTAAATCATGCTAGCAATGTTAAATCATGCTAGCAGTGTTAAATCATGTAAGCAACATGTAATGTGTTAAAAGAACATGCTAGAAACTTGAGAAAATGTTAAAACATGCTAGCAATGTATTACATAATGTTATAAACATGAAAGCAATGTGCTAATTCATGTTAGCAATGTATCAAATCATGTTAACATTGTTAAAACATGATTTTAAAACCTTAAAACATACAAATCATGTTATCCACATGGTAACAATGTGCTAATTCATGAAAAAAATGTTAACATCATGCTAATTATATGTTAGCAATATCTTAATTCATCCTAAAAACATGCTAACAACATGTTAAATCATGCTAGCAATGTTAAATCATGCTAGCAGTGTTAAATCATGTAAGCAACATGTAATGTGTTAAAAGAACATGCTAGAAACTTGAGAAAACATGTTAAAACATGCTAGCAATGTGCTAGAACATGTTCACATTTTATTTACTTTGAGTAAAACCTTCAAACTTTCAGGCAATGCTTTGTCAAGCCAACATCAAAGTTTGTCGTCAACTTTACTCGGTTGTTGCCTTAGTTTTTACCCTATTTTTACCACTTAATATACTGGGAATCAAAACAAAAGTAAAAAAATTCAAATTAAACAATTGAATTGGGTCTTTTTATCCTATTGTTCGTATAAAAAAAATAGAAAATTGGCAAATCTGAATTACAGTTTTCGCATTAAATATAACACCTCTCTCGCTCTCTCCTCTCTCTCTCTCCTCTCTCTCTCTCTCTCTCTCTCTCTTTTTCTCTCTCTCTCTCTCCCCCCTCTCCCTCCCTCCCCGCAGGTCCTCTGAAGGCGCTATACTGTGCTGTGGACAATGGGAATCTCGGGGAGATTTGCAGATTACCACAGACAGAGGGTAGCAGAGGGGATACGGATCACAAAAGGAGCGTGTATCTTTTGTAGAACAGAGACAGAAAAGAACATCTTTTGTTCAACTCCTCTCTCTTCAGGTGTCACTCAGCCAAAAGTGGGAGACTGTGCAAAAGAGCTATCAATTGATCTATTTTGATAACAAAACAAAAAAGCATAAAAAACAAAGATAGATAATTTAGAAAAGGGTTAGGAAAACACAATGTGTTCTTTTATGCACGTAATGGCAAATTCTTATTTTTAAGAACTAATTCTTTAATATGGGGAGGATGAGAAAAGAGAAAGTAAAAAACATGTCTTTTATTTTTTTTTTTTTTAAATATGCAACCTTTTTTTTTTTTAGATTTGTTCTTTTTTTTTTCTTCAGTCAGCAGCAGTAAGATATTTTTGTACAGATTAAGATCCAATTATTTGTCCTATTTTTGAGTTTGTTGTGATATTCTGATGAAGAAACCATTTAAAGCCACTTCTTCATATCGTACCATTTTAAGAATCTAGTGATAAAATCACTCTAATTCGATCATCACTTCTCCGAACGCATCAGACAATCATTAAATTATTATTTATTGAAAAAAAAAATCCTTTTTGGTACATACCAGGGCAATATAGATTTGTCTTTCAAGTTCTTATGAACTATTAAATAGATAGAATATCTGATATTGTGATATTATACGTTATTTTCGATGTGCTTAGCTGTTTAAGCTTTTTTAAATTTAGTAATGCAAATGAATCAGATTTTTGTAAAAAGGTGTTTTATGAGGGGCATTTTAAATATAACGATTACCTGTGAAACAGTTTGTGCCTAACGTTACAGTGTTCAGGATCAATTCATTTTTATTTAAAATATGAAAATGTAAAAACGTATCATTAATTAATCATTTGAAAAAATTTAACTTGTCTCCTGCCTTGATACTTCAGTTAAAACGAGAGATAGGGCTGATTTAGTATTTTTTGGTATATGTAATGCCACCAACTATTTCAGGTTTCCAAAAGCAATGTACATAGTGTTTCATAAATATGACTTTCATTGGCTTTCAGTACAGATGTCTCGAGGAAGTGACATTAAGTGGTTTGTTAGTATCAAATATTTCATAAAAGTGATGATAACATATTGCCTTGATGAGGCTTCTCAATACTGCACTGCCATACATCAGCAATCTTTTGTAATGCTGTTATTGCGCATATGAATCAAACTTACCTGTTGTCATTTTGGTGGACTTGAAGATTCGCCATTATGCTGTTTTACTGGTATGAATACAATATAACAATGACAGGGGAAGAAAATCTGTCCTGTAAGCTTCATTGTTATGCAGTTTTAATCAGTATTTTTGTCTTGTTTTCAAGGAACAATAGCTAAACGTATAAAAGGTAACTCGGTTATGTTTTATCTATGCTGCGCTGGCCGATACGGCAGACGTCTTGGACTTGTGTAGTGATGGCGAAACCTCGAAACCTTTGTGAATCGCTTGTTTTGAGCCAGTGATTCGGAGCGCATATCAAACAGCCAAAGTCATGTGATTTCAGTAAACGAGGATTTCTATGGTTCGCCGCTAGAGGACATTAACTATGTGAAACTCTATGTGTGATTTTTACTTGATCTCAGATCAATTTTATACATTTGTTGACATTTAATGACACAGTTATATATTAATGAGTTGTAGTTTATAGTCACTCATTGGTCTGACTAACCAAGCTCTTAAACAATCCCTAAAATTTAATAAAATAGCCTGATATTATATGATTTATTAATTGCATTTAATAGATTACACTTACAATAAAACATTTGCAATTGCTTTGTAAAGTTTGTAAGTTGTAGTTTTCACCGCATTTACACTGCTCTGACCAGCAGGGGTCACCAGCGTGTGGCGTTTCGAGCGATTCAAAACAGTGACTCATTTTGTGAAGCAGTTGGCTCAATTGACCCTTCTCAAAGACCCGCCCCCTTTAGTTACTGTTGCTATACCCGAAACACACGTGCTCTCACGCCACACATCACGTTCTCACGCAGTTAAAAATGCATCGAGAGGACACTGACAACGTAGGAAACGGTTTCATATTTAAAATATTGTAATTTTTTTAAAGAAGTTTAAACAATAAATAGCATATAGTGTGTCTTTAATGTGTCGTGACAGATCGCCGGAGCTCCTCGTGAAGCGATCATCTCTTCATACTAGCTCATTTATAGCACCAAATAAACATATATATATATAAAATAAAACTAGTGGTAAGAAAAATGCACATGCTTTCTCAAAGCAGCTCTTGTACACAATTTTCCTCTCAAATAAATGTTTGTTTTTTTTTGATCGTAAAACAAGACCAAAATACTGATTAAGTGACGGTTTGCAGTTCTGGATCCAGTGGGTGGCCTCATCAGGTTGTGTTATCATGGCTGTGGTGCTGGGATTATACGTGACACGCGTGTACAGCAGGAACAACTACGATTAGGATCGAGAAGGACAGAAGCAGTTCTTCAGCATGTGCGCTCGCTCGCTTTCTTCCTTCATGCTGCTGTTTTTCACTGACGTGTTTTTAACTTCCAAGTGAGATTAGCTGAAGTGTTTCTGGAGAAGCTTTACTCTCTACAAAATAACTTTAGATGACGATGGTTGTGTGTGTTAAATTCCTGATTCATAGGATTTTTCAGAATTTGTGTTCGTGTACTAATGAGAAACATTTTTTTTCGAGTTGCTTTCATGCCTTTCTCTGTACAGTTTATCGTTGTACTTGAAATGTACTGTCCTGGTCAATCATGATGCACTTCTATAAGAGTTTGAATATCCAAAATGAAATGCTTTGATGTCAATGATAATCTAAAAAGAGTGTATATTTACTCATGGTGCTAAACATGAGTTGTTTTTGTATCTTTTTGTGTCTTTAAAAAGACTTGCTCTTCTATAGGATATAAACACAAGGGCTTATATCACACTAAAGGGCACGTGATGCAGCTGTTACTTCCTTCCTCTTGGTGCATTTTACATTTTATGAGTGTAAAGCCATCGTCATCTTGATGTGAAAACTATTAAATGGTTTTCGTTAAGAGACTTACATTCTCCATCCATAAAAATATCTAGTAGCTACTAGCTAGGTGACCTTCTCGGATATTACATTCAAAGAAAGTTGTTAGTGAAATCAGATTTCATCTCAGACTGAAATTCGGACTATTGGCAGTCA
Source organism: Opsariichthys bidens (assembly GCA_037194245.1). NCBI lineage: Eukaryota > Metazoa > Chordata > Actinopteri > Cypriniformes > Xenocyprididae > Opsariichthys > Opsariichthys bidens. Next base: position 3,023,423 of record CM074312.1, on the reverse strand, counting down.
TTGAAATCTTCAGGCCACCAAAGAATTGATTCATTCCTGCAACCAAAGATATCGATGCCACCAAGAAGCGACACGCCTTTACAGAAACGATAGTTTCTGAATAAAAAAAAGAATGTTTTAAACCTAACCCATCTCTATGAATGGTCATGGAGCAGATGAGATTTGGAATAGCTTGAGTTTGTTGGTTACGGCACAGATAAAGTGTTTTTCAGTTCTTTCCATTACTTTGACTTCTCACCCTTTGCCCACTTTGTCAGTGTGATTTTTATTGTTGATGTTGTAGGTTTTGACTATGCTATGTCAAATGTTCTGTACTAAAGATATTTCTCATGCAATTCACCTCATGAAGGAAAACAGGATTTTTTTTGGTTATCAAGCTTGGTATCATCCATTACAAATACATGAAACACGATTTTGAAACTTTGAAATGATGCTGATTTTAATTCAGATTCATTACATATCTAAATTCTATCTTTTTCAGTTCCCTGTTCAATTTGCGTGATTTCATTTAATCTATTTTCGACGAATAGCTGCTAATTTTTCGAACAGCTCATTTCATAGTTTCAAAATGTATTGCTGCTAACATGGGGTGTTCAAGCTGTTCACCAGATAAAGCCATAAACAACAGAACCATTCAAAGATATTTGTAGTTGTAATTCAAACCTGCAGAGTTCAGAGTTTGTACAATGTGCCTCAACAAATGAACGTTGAGTTTAGTCGTGTTGGGTCGGTAGATGGTATCTAGATCCTTAGTATGGTTGTGATGTTGATGTTGTGATTATTGAACAAGTGGCTTGTCTCTTGAACAGCTTTTTTAAACATATTCTTTATTTATACAGAAACACATTTTGTACAGAGAGCTGAAGAATCAGTTTGATGGTTTGTTTGCATGTTAATCAGAGTTTCTAGCCGGTAAATTGTCTTCCTGTGCCACAGTTTCTGATATTCTGTTACTGTTTTTTCTTTTGTTTTGATGGAAAAAAAGAAAAACAACAAAAAAGCATCTTCTGTTTGTTTTTACTTCTTTTTTTTCTTTTTTTTTAAAAACTGATCTTCTGAATTTCTTTTTTTAATAAAATCTTATTTGTATTTTGTTGGTTTTTTCAATTATTAACAGCATGTTCACCTAATAACATCAAAACATCAGCTGCAGGATATTTTTATTTGTTATTCAGATTATTTTTTTTAATAAATTGTGAGGAATACTCTTTTAATTTTCATTTATTTTAAAATCATGTATTTATATTAAGCTGCCTATGACTATATACACTTCAGTTGACCAAATAATTTTGTCTCTCGGATGCAAATCCTTACTATTTATATACTGTTCATAACCTGCCAGTTTTAGCATAAAGACCTATTTCTACTTGGTTAAACTAAAATATTTCCCTTTTCTGCATCATGGAGTTGACTAGGGGAACGCCATCAGTGCGACCACTATCTGAATCACGTGTAAGTGAACACCAGTAATCGTTGGCAGGCACACTGCATCCCTGGGGATGGGTTGATGCAAGGTAAACAAAATTATGATAAGCTGTTTGCAGGCATCCCTCTATTTCATCTGCCTCCCTCCCCAACTACAGTTGGTGTCTTGAAGTAGGGATATACAGTCGTGGCCAAAAGTTTTGAGAATTACATAAATATTGGAAATTGGGAAAGTTGCTGCTTAAGTTTTTGTAATATCAATTTGCATATACTCCAGAATGTTCTGAAGAGTGATCAGATGAATTGCATAGTCCTTCTTTGCCATGAAAATGAACTTAATCCCAAAAAACCTTTCCACTGCATTTCATTGCTGTCATTAAAGGACCTGCTGAGATCATTTCAGTAATCGTCTTGTTGACTCAGGTGAGAATGTTGACGAGCACAAGGCTGGAGATCATCATGTCAGGCTGATTGGGTTAGAATGGCAGACTTGACATGTTAAAAGGAGACGCTTGAAATCATTGTTCTTCCATTGTTAACCATGGTGACAAAACACAATGCCTCTTCCATTCATGGTTCGTTCAGTTAATGTCCATTTATTCATTTTTCTTTAGCATTGTCATCAATCTGTGAATACATCGCTCTTGAACTTGTGTACTGACATTATTCATTCATCTTTTCTCTATATTCTTTCATGCTTTCACATACCCATAAGAAACCTAACAAGATAACTTGCCATTTTACTCTTATAGAGTAGAGATTTCTTCTTGTTTATTTAAGAAATAGGCCTATACTTCAAAAGCAAAATCCTTATATAAAATGCCACAATTTAGTATCTATCTATCACACACACATTTCTGTGAGCTACTTTTTTATAGACAAAAACTATAAAAGTGCTTAATGACGACTGGTCATAACTAGATTTACATGTAAGCAGAAGTGCAGTAGTACATTGAATGGGTATTTGAAAATGATGAACTATCAAATGCAGAATAACCTATATTTGAAAGTTACAGAAATACAATGCATTATGAATAATGACAGATTGTGATTATATGACAGAGTTTCAGTTCATAGTCATTTTAACTGTGTTTTTGATACGCAATGACTGCATAAGATTTATACAAAAACTGATTGAACAGATCATTGATATAAAAATAATAGAGCTTAATATAAACTCAGAATTTGAACCAACATTCTGAGTGAAAACTGATGTTAACACACAGGAGCAACATAAGCAATTACCTGAGAAAACATTTTTACAGCTTTGATTTTCCTTAAACCTACCAAAACATAAAAGGCCACATACATTGAGGTTGCAGAGTAGTTTTAGAATATTAATATTGTGCACGACGGAGAATATTACTACACAACCGTGGCTCATTCTCGACCTTCACCAAACAACTGCAACAGGAACGTAAACAAATACACAACATCCAGATAGAGACTTAGAGTTGCAAAGATATATTCTTCAGGACTCAGAGCGTATTGCTTGTTCCCCATCAGCAGCTGCGTATCAAAGGCTAGAAACTGAGAAGACAAGAAAAGAAAGAGACTCGGGTCAGTCAACATTATACAACCTTAATCACACAATAAATGCTCGTTATTTAAAACCATAATCCTTTCTTGACTAATCTCCTTACCATGGTAAACACAACAGCCCCTATGCTGGCGTAGACCGCATGCAACCAGGGAACCTTTCAAAAGAGAAAGCGATAGAATCGATGTTAGGACTGTTAATGGTTTTGTACAGATTGGGACTGGTATTATTAAAAATACAGGCCTTGACAATGTTGTAACGTGCATTACGTAATCATATTACTTTTTTGTTTGTTGTGAGTGCATTACTTTATACATTTTCTCATTAATATTTCAGTTATGTTTCTTAAAAAGTATTACTTTTCAGTTTAATTAGTTTACCGAATTAAAATTCTCTTTCTTCTCCACAACACAGTCACTTAGACATGCGCTCTCGTGTTTGGGAACCAGTCTTGGGGGGTGGGTTACTTTTAAAATGTATTTCACTACAGATTACAAAATACATGCTTTTAAAAAGTCATTTGCGACGTATTTCATTAGATTACCCAAGTTTTGTAACTTAATCTAAATACTTTAGAATACTTTGGAACAAATATGTAACGCGCACAAAAAAGGTAATTGCTGGTTTTTATCTCACAATTCTCACTTTTTTCTCTGAACTGCGTGATATAAAGTTGAAATTGCGAGAAAAAAAGGGCGTGCAATTTTCCAGAAAAAATGTCAGAATTGCGAGAAAAGAAGTCAGAATTGAGATCTAACCTTGCAACTAAAAAAAGAAAAAAGTCTAAATTTCAAGTTATCACATTATAACTTGCAATTCTGAATATACATATCACAATTCTGACTTTATAAAATGCAATTGTGAGTTTAAATCTCACAATTCTGAGAAAAAAAAGTCAGAATTGTCGCAATTACAAGGGACTCGCACACAACTATCACAGTCGTGGATCATCCAGTGATGACAGGACAGTAAAAATTCAATATGTGAATTTTTGAATTGGGCAATTTTTTTAATTCACTCATTTTGTCTTGTGAAATATATTGTATGTACTGTTGTGTGAAATTGCTTATTCAGGAGAGTACCAAATAAAAAATAACATGCATTGATATTAAAATGCTGCATATTCTGCAAGGGTTATGATACTTATGAGCAGAAATGTAGTTTAGGATGCTTTTTCAGACTGTCAGAGTCGGAGAATCACCAATTGCTGTTTACATGAATGTTTAAATGACATTAAAATTCAAATAAAAGTAATCACATTGGTAAATCTAAAATACTTTTCGGATGTAACTAATTTGATTACCGCCCATTTAAAATGTAACTAATGAAATACAGTTACTCAAATTTTGTATTTTAAATATGTAACATGTATTTCGTTATTCCCCATCCCTGGTAACACATTACAAGTAACTTGAGTTATCAGATTACTTTTTTCAAGTAACAAAGTACAGCATTACTTACAGCAAAATATCTAAGTTGCTTTTTCAAACAAGTAATGCAAATGATGTTGTGAGAAATCGTAAGTGCCGAGGCGTTGTATGTGAACATGATGGGTATTGTATTTCTAGACTAAATGTAAACATTTACTCATCTCACTGGCACAAAAATAGATTCGGTATTCCTCAAAATGAATAAAAAATAGTGAAATGCAAATAACACAAATATGCTGTGCCCTGATTTCACAGACTAGAGCTGTTTTAACTGAAAGCATATCTTAACACATGCCAGTGCCATTGTTTTGTCGCGGCAAGGCAAGTTTATAAAAGCTACTTAATACCCATATCCTAATTGAACTAAGGCCTAATCCTGGCTGAATCTAAGCCCTGTCTGTGAATGCCTTTATGTTTTTAATCTCACTTTATCAACCGATGTCTTTGCTGCTGACCTTCAATGATCCAATCCAACCACACCAATAAGAAAAGATTGACTTTAGTTGAACATCATATTTGTCTTTCATTTTTTTTGTTTTTATTGCTAAAGTAAGAGTGTTAACTTTCTACTCCTGTATCCTATTCTTCTTTAATTCAGAATGGCAACACAGCTGAAAGGTTTGTTTGAGCTGCGCCCTCTACTGTACAGGTGTAAATGCGCTTTTCCTTCAGCCTGAGGGTTAGTCATTTCACTTCAGGCCCTGTTTTAACAAGCCAAGTGCATTATCTAGAGCAGGGGTGTCCAATCCTGCTCCTGGAGAGCCACTGTCCTGCAGAGTTTAGCTCCAACCCCAGTTAAACACACCTGAACCAACTAATCAAGGTTTTCAGGCTTACATGAAACTTCCAGGCAGGTGTTTTGTGGTAAGTTGGAGCTAAACTCTGCAGGACAGTGGCTCTCCAGGAGCAGGATTGGACACCCCTGGTCTAGAGCACATGGTGCAGCTGTATTTACGGCATGTCTGAATCCGCTTTTGCTAGTTTAACAATAAAAAAATGGTACCTAGTCTCTTAATGAGTCATGGGTGTGAAACGTGCAATAAACCATCTCCCATTCCCTTTAAAAGCCAGTCGCGCTTGCGCCATGACGGATTCGCTATTTACATGGTAGAATTTGCAAGCGGAAAGACTGAAGCTTCTCCAGAGAGGAATTCTTTTTTTTATAATATTTAAAAATGTTTGTGCACCCGCCTATTACTAACACACCCTTTAAATAACAAAAAACTACTTCACCATTGACTTTAGAGCAGGTTTTTGTTGGTCAATGGCGCAGTCGTTTTCAGTTTCCTCAGAATAGCAACACGCCAACAATGCACCTGATCACACCTTGTTCTCAGACCAGCACACCCATGGGCGAACAGATGGGCGAGAATGCCATTTAAACAATGTGGCGCTGATAACCGCGTCTGGCTGAAACTGTCAAAAAACACTTGAATCATGCCTGACGTCACATTGAAGGACCTTTATATTTTATATATAGTTTTGTTGTTGCTGTTGTTGTTAAAAACCAACAAGCAAATCCAGCCCAGCTGAGAAAAAGTAGTGTAATGCATTACTTTTCATAAAAAGTCAATAGTAGTGCAATTAGTTACTTTTTAGGGAGTTGTGCAATACTGTCATGCATTACTTTTAAAAGTAACCTCCCCTAACTTTGGTGGGAACGGACAAAAAGTACAAAAAAATACTTTTATCTTTCCATAAAAAGAGTTTACAGTTAGAAATATAAACCATAATTTTGAGAGATCTTTTGTTTGGCATACATCACTCTAGGGGTCAGAAAATGAACGTGTATGTTATCCACAAGCAGGCTTGTGGATAACGAAATACAAGTAAATTTGTTATGTATTTAAAATACAAAATTTGAGTAACTGTATTTCATTACAGTTACATTTTAAATGGGTGGTAATCAGATTACAGTTACAGTCAGAAAAGTATTTTAGATTACCAAAGTGATTACTTTGAGTTTTAATGTCATTTAAACAGCGATTGGTGATTCTCTGACTCTGACAGTCTGAAAAAGCGGAGTTAAGTTTCATGTTTTCCACTGTTTTCATGTTTTGTGATAGTTGTGAGTCATTTTATAACTGTAAAAAAGGTCACTGCATCTTTTTCTCACAATTTGTTTTCCCCCCTCACGATTGTGAGTTTGCATTTCACAATTCTGACTTCTTTTTCTCAGAATTGCGAGATTTAAACTCAGAAGAAGTTATAAAGTCAGAATTGGGTAACTTGCAATACTGACTTTTTTCTTGCAATTGTGAATTTAGTATGTGAGTTTATATCTCATAATTCTGACTTTTCTCAATATTTTGAGTTTATATCTCATATTTCTGACTTTTCTCAATATTGCGAGTTTATATCTCATAATTCAGACTTTATTGCACAATTCTGAGGGAAAAAGTCAGAATTGTGAGATCAAAACTAGCAATGACCTTTTTTGTGTTTGTTCCACACTTATTAGTATTCCAAAGTATTCTAAAGTATTTAGATGAAGTTACTAAACTTGAGTAATGTAACAGAATACGTTACAAATGACTTTTTAAAGCATGTATTTTCTAATCTGTAGTGAAATACATTTTAAAAGTAACCCACCCAGCCCTGGTTATAAGCAATGTAGTTGAATGCATTACATTGAGCAACAAAAAAACTATATCTTTTCTATACAAAAACACCGGCAGGTCCTGGATGAGAATGAGCCTCAGACAGCTGAGAAAAATAATGCAAAAGTAACATAATGCATTACTTTCCATAAAAAGTAACTAAGTTATGCAAGTTATCTAAGTTTGTTACTTTTTTAGGGAGTAACGCAGTTTTGTAATGCATTACATTTAAAAGTAACTTCCTGGTCCTGATTCGACTGAGTGAAAAGCTCAGTAAGGTTTACAGGTGCTGCTGGAGTTTACTTAGATTTTTTGATACTCACATAGCCAAAGGGAACCACGAATCCCATGACAATAGCGCAGAAAAACATGACCATACACAGAATGAAGAGAAGACCTTGATATGAGGTGATGTCAATCTGTAAGGCCAAAAACAAAACTTTAGAATTGTAATATTATTGTATTTTGCAAGTATAAATGATTACTGTACTTTAAAGCCATATTGCTCACCAGTATTCACTAAAAAGGTTGATTTAGTCATATTAATCATTGGAATAATTGTTTCATCAGTTGCTCACCTTGCTCTGAAAGCTGAAGACGGTGACGCACAGGCACACTGTGGCAGTGATGCCAATGCACAGCATCACAGACTTGGTGTTGTAGAAACTGTCGGAAGTAGGAAAAAGGACCGTCATGGTCAGTAGATATTAAACACATCTTGTGGAATTTGGAAAATCAAGTTTGAGCGTGCAAACACGTGACATATATGTCATTACCTGGAGACAAAACCCAACATGGAAGCCATGCTCAGAGTCTTTGTGTGCACAATGTTTGCAAAAGCATGCAAAAAAATGGGAAAAAGGGGAAGAAAATAATGTATTTTGGGGGGGAAATTTTAGGCATGAGATTAATTATTAAGATAAAAAGCAAAACTCTACTTGACAATCTTAAAAATAAAGGAAAGGGAAATGTTCAGGCCAAAGAACAATCATTTTTGGTTCCTCAAAGAACCTTCCAGAACAATTGGTAACACTTTATTTTACAGTGTCATTGTTACACATGTTACTGAGTAATAATAATTAACTGCATGTACTTACTAGAGGTTTAGGGTTAGGATGAGGGTTTGGTTTAGGGTTAATTGCATGCAATTATGCATCATTTCTAGTTATCACTACAGAAACTGCATGTAATTAAATGTATTACTATACTGTAACACTGACACCTTGAAATAATCACACATTTTTTTAGTGTGGTGAAATTTTGAATAATCTAAAGAATCTTTTGTACATTTTAAAGGTTCTTCGTGGAACCATTAATGCCAAAAAAGAAGTTTTATTTTAGTACTTAATTATTAAAAAGTCAAAGTGTACTCACAAAGATTGTAAGTAGAATAAGATTCCATGGAAACTGCCTCCTGTAACAGAGAAAAGAAAAGATTATATTATAATGCGTTTTCCTTCTTATTTCTCATATAGCGATGAGTGAAAGCGAACTGATCAAGTTTCATTAACTGACCTCAGATCACCACAGCAAACCAATGAGATATATGTGATAAGAAACAGAAGGCTGCAAAACACAAACATAGCTTAAAGTTAATGATCAAATGCCTATGAGGAGCATTTTAAAGCATTTATGGCAATATTTGAATTGCTGATGTTACTTACTTGGACATGGAGTATAAAATAGGATGTGTTTGAATGTACATCCTCACTGGAGCACTGAGTGAAGCAGAGGGAAAGCGGTTAGGAGTGTCAAAACGTAATACAAATACACTGACACATATATGATGCAACAAAAGTTTGGGGCCGGAAAGATTTTTTGATTGTTTTTGAAAGAAGTCTTGTTTACTCACCAAGTCTAAACAGCTAATAATATTGTGAAATATTATTGCAATTTATAACAGCTGTTTTCTATGTGAATATATTGTAGAATGTAATTTATTCCTGTGTTCAAAGCTGAATTTTCAGCATCAATACTCCAGTCTTCAGTGTCACATGATCCTTCAGATTTGATGCACTTCTTGTTCCCTTACAAAAAAGAAGTTTATTCAAGTGTGCTATACTTCTTCCAAAATTAAAATAAGAAAGTATACTTTCAGTCTATTTTATGTGCTTCTAAGAATCATACTTAAAACAACACTTAAGTATATTTGACCTATACTAATGGTTTTGATCGAGATATACTTAAGTAGGATAATTAAGTATACTTGACTTGTAGCTGTGTTTACTCTTTGGATTAAGAAGCCTATTAACTAGGGGGCGCTATTACGCATCTTCTGAAAGAGTGCAGAATCTCTGAAACACAGGTGAGGAAGAAGCCGAAACAAGTGATAGAAAAACAACACAATCATCAAACTTTAAACAGCAGATACACAAAACTGCCGAGCCTTAATGAATGAAATATTGAACCCATGAAAAGGAAACGAATGTGAAGATATGGGGGTGTTGATGGACTCGATCTACTTCATCTGTGTTTAGTTCATCGTTCTGAATCTGATCCAGACGTAGACTTTTACAAAAACATGATTTTCTATGCTTTTTGTTCAAAATGTTTTTTGGGTTTTTTTTTTTTTTTAATGAAACTGACCCACTTTATATTGTTGATTGAAAAAAAATGCATGAAGCTAGAGTAATTGTTTTTTTTAAACGCTGGTGGGAAAAACGTTAAAGTATAAAAATGAATGCCTGAATAGAAACGTAGTAGTATATTTAAAGTATAAGAACAATAAATTATAAGTAGGCTGATGTTAAGTTCACTTAAAAAAAACTCACAAGTATACTTGCAGTGTAAAAGTACTTGTCAGGATTATCAGCTGGAGTGCCCATGACAGCCTCTAGAGGGCACTCCATCTAGGACTTTCTCACACACCCACATGCACGTTCACGCCTGGACTTCACTACATTTCCCAGAATCCCCTGTACCTGTTATTGATCACTGCAGCAGCTGAGGCTCATCATACACACAGTATTTAAGCTCCACACACACACACACACACACACACACGAAACTTGTATTGTGAGCACTTCCTGTGTCATTTGCCAATTCATGAAGAATCGCTTGTTTGTTTTCCTCACTTTTAAGTCGCTTTGGATAAAAGCGTCTGCTAAATGACTATATGTAAATGTAGTACACTTACAAGTATACTACTACTACATTAATATTATGTATAATTATTGTTTGTAAGGGTTATCAACGTTGACAACAGTTGTGCTGCTTCATATTTTTGTGGAAAGTGTGACAGAAATCTTTTGTAACATTATGAATATCTCTAATGTCACTTTTGAACAATTTACGGCGTCCATGCTGAATAAAAGTATTAATTTCTTTACAGTAATAATAATAAATGGTACTGTCCCCAAACTTTTGAACTTTTGTAGTGCAACTGATTCATTGGTCACTATCACAGATCAGTATAGAATCAGTAACTCACTGGAATGTGAAGAGGGCGATGACTGCGACAGTTGAAAAGAGCTGCAGCATCAGAATGGAATAAACCTACAAGAAATGAGAAGAGACGTGTTTATCACAAGCATTTGATAGTCCTCTCTATATATTTAAGTGAATTATTTAAATTGCTACCTTTCGTATAAAGATTCGTCTAATAAACGTGTCATCCCAGGAAAAAGCTCCGTCACCATAGTAGTAGCCAGGACATCCTGCAAAAGGATAAATAAATAACACCAAAAAAAATAGATATTTGACAAAAGGCAGAATGCTAGTAAAAACCACCTGCATTGGCCTCATCGTAGCTCGGCGGCATGTTTCCTTCAACAGTTTGGACTGTTGGTGCAACCTGAGAAAACAAGGAAAATATTAATAAATAAAAATACGGCATGTAATATAGAGGCCAATAACATGCTACAAATAATAATCATTAGGGCTTTTTACACTTGTTCTAGTTCATCCTAAACCCTGGGTATCCAATGACAACTGTAGTGAAGAAGGGAGTTTCACCCATGCTGGTTAAATATGTTTTGAAGCATGGCAGCTGGTTTGAGCTGGTTTAAGATGGTCCTGAGCTGGAGCTAATAAGGACCATCAAACCAGCTCCCATGCTTCAAAACATACTTAACCAGCATGTGCTGTTTTTTTCAACAGGGCATTTTTACGTTTATAAGTTGAACCGTCCATACAGAATGAGGCCTAACGTCATAGTGCAGTCAGTCTGCAAACTTTATAAAATATAAAATGAGGATGCAATGCTAAAGCCTTTATGTAAACATATCAAGTTCCGCGTTTGTCCAATCAGTGACACTGACACCGCAAATAAGGACGTCAACCCAGTGTTAAGGAATGTAAAGTGTGAAACATCAGTTTATAAATATGCAGGATTAATTTTTTAACCTGGGTAATTTATAAGAAGCATGAAACGTGAAGCAAGTAAACCCAGGATTACCCGGGGTTTAGAATAACCCAGGGTTAACTCCTTCAAGTGTGAAAAGCCCTTTTGAGAATGGCAATAAAATACTCTGAGCAAACTCTAATCTTTGATTAGAGCAGTGCTTGCCAAACTGTGGGCCGTAGCGGTATTGTAACTAGTCCAAATCAGTATATTACAATTATTAATTTTTTTTGAAAGTATGTAAGGTTAGTGTTATGGATTTAAATGTATTTGTAAAGAATGTTTACATCATAGTTCTCATAATTCACATGAAATTCTAACAAACTTGTTAATAAATGTTTTTGTAGGTAAATGTCGGTATATATTTTTTAACGGCGGGGTCGTGGGGCTTTTGCATTGTTTACCCCTCTTAAGTTTGGGAAGCTGGAGTATTGTTTATAAACTCATAGATACGATTCAATCCAGTTTAGAGGTTGACAGACCTGTGCAATTTCAACCATAAAATATAGGACATATTCATGACATCTCATGAAAAAGATTATGTCAAGTCAGTTTAATCTTTAATGTTTTAGTAGAATAAAACTGTTGTTTTATGTCTCTGTAAAGACAGAAGCTTGATCTATAAATAGTCAGAATAATCTGCTTATGGAAATATTCCAGTAAAGCATGCAGTGTCTTCTGAGGAACTACACACTTCTGAAACCGGCTCCAATTCATTTGTTCGGTTTTAACGCCATTCAGTCAGTTACATTTGGAACCATTATTTGATATAGTACTTTACTATATATTATTCCTTTATGATGTTGAGATCATATCTTGTAGATTAATTCATATTCACTTCACAAGCCTCCTGATTTCTATTTTATTCTATCGCACTGTAATGTTCTATTCTATTATAAACCGTTCCATTATGTTCTGTTCTATACTGTTCCAAATGCTGGGTTGTTTCAACCCATGTTAGGGTCATATATAGACAAAAAAAATTAAAACTTTTTTTTAGAGTATTCTATTCTATTCTAGAGTAATTGATCAAAAGACACCTTACCTTTTTCTGTGTCATTTTCTGTGATGTGTGTTCTCGGAGGAGACGTGGATCTCAGTCGGTCAGTCTGTGCTTCATGTGTGTCTCTGCGCTGGAGATTTATAGTATCTATTCAGGCTAATCCTTCTTATGTCCGTCAGTCACTCCCGCCAACAGGGCTTTAGTTCATTCTAGCAACATCTCAGTACTGGATGTATTGATGGGAGCGAGCGGGAAATTAACACCTCCATAACACTGAGCTGGGCTTTTCCTTGATCTGTGATTCAACCTCTTTTTCACATAACAGTTCTCCTATATTTAGACTTATGTAGCTTGTTACGTATGGAGGACAAACCCGAATGAAGAAAGACGATGCTACATATGAACATATGAAAATTACACATTTTTTGAGGAGAAAATGTTGGAAATGTGTGTGTGTGTGTTTGTGATGAACACATATACAGCATACCGTAAGGCCTTCTATGTGAGGTACAATCAAATAAAAATAACACGCAGCAAAAAAAAGTCTTGTTTTCCATTAGAAATATCTGAAAATTCTTAAATCAAGGTACATTTAGGCTACTTAAGGAGCAAAATTAAGATATTAAGTGTTGTTTTCTGAAATTGGGGTCTGAAAAATAAACTGAATTAAAATTCTGAATTCCCCGCTGGCAGATATTTGCTCTTGTTTTAAGCAAAAACTCACTTAATATCTTCAGTCATTTTGCTTCTCTACCAAATGTGTGTTGATTTAAGAATGTTTAGATATTTGTACTGGAAAACGAGAGAAAAAAAGGAAGAACATCATTGTAATTTTTTTACTTATTGCAGTGTACAGACACTGGCAGAGCTCTAGCATTTTAATTGGTGTGTTATAGGGGTTTTTCCATGAATGTGTTGTATTTGTTGAAAAAGACGCTTAGCATGTATTTAAGACATTTTCATAATTAAAGAGTTGTGACTGTAATAGGATTGACGCATAAGTTGGGGAGACAACTTGAAGTGTCCTTTTTAATAAAATACCCTAACAATATGTCCGTATACATATCAGTAGTTCTCCCAAAAATGAAAATTCTGTCATCATTTACTCTCCCTCAAGTTGATCCAAACCTGTCTGTTTTCTGCTAAACTCAAAAGAAGCCGTTTTGAAGAATGTTGGAAACTGAATAGTTGATGGGCTTCGCTGACTTCCATTGTAAGTAAAAACTGTTTGGTTACTGACATTCTTCAAAATATCAACAAACTCATACAGGTTAGGAACAACTTGAAGGTGAGTAAGTGATGACAGTTTTCATTTTTGGGTGAACCATCCCTTTAAATAAAAGAAAATATAATGATATATTTTTCAACCAAATGTAGAGCTGTAAAAAACTACAAATAAATAGCATAATAAATAAATAAATAAATAAAATGGCATAAAGTCACTGGATTTTTATTTAATGTATTAAAAATATTTTACAGTAGCATGATTGTACATCAAGTTTAATAGAACAGGCCGACAGGTTGCCATGAGGGATAAGCAGTCTAAGGGGCAAGTTGTCACATTAAAATAAAGGTAAAACGTGACATGCAATTTACAATCAAAAAGTTATTAATAACAATTTGAGTTGGAATCGAACAGTAAACAGTTTCATCAAAGTTTTGTGATTCATATTGTTGATATGATTACATATGCAGTTTATCAATGTGACCATATGTGAACAAAAGCATGTCAACAACGTTATTCGTCAACTATCATCAACAGTTAAGGGATTGTGGGCCATGTGACAGTAAGATTTAGAAACGGTGACTTCATGGCTTTTGTAAGGCTGTTTTTGACACTGGTAATGTGTTAAGAATGTTAAAGGTTTAAGGGATTATTTATGGAAGCCGACATGTCACCGGACCAAACTATGGGTGC
>CM074312.1:2856665-3004165 GCA_037194245.1 Opsariichthys bidens | reverse complement strand
TTTTTTCTTGGCCGATAACAATGTTCTTTCTATACAAACAAAAATACAATACAATACAAAGTTTTATTTTCTTTAAAAAAAAAAACAAGTAAAAAGTCAGTAATAAAGTAACAAAAAAGAAATTGCAAACAACAGCACACATAAATGCAATAGAGAGGACTATGAAACAAAGTTTTTCAGGTTAAGTAGGTTTTTATTCAGGTAAAAAATACTACAGAGATTAAAGTAATCAAATGTGTGAAGAACAGAAAGTGATTTTATTTCTGTTCTTTGATTAATGACAGACAGCAGCAAAAAAAAAAAAATTGGACTGCTGTCACTTTAAGACCCAATATACTGTTCCAAAACGTTCCAAAAGACAAACGTTCGTCATGAACAGGTGTTGTGCCGAATTCTGACTCCGCGCATGACGTCAGTTGCGAAAACAGACAAGCGTTAGACGGCGCAAGTAAAACATGGCAATTTGTGTATTGGTCTTTGATCATGTATTAATTTTTGTATTTGTCTTTGATCATGTATTTAACTAAACTCGTATGATTTACAACTTGGACTGTCTAGCTGTGCTTTTATCGTTTGTATTGTGTTTTACTACAGTGAAAACATTTTTTTTTTTTTAAACAGTACAGTGTTTATTTGTAGTTAAACATTGGTTTAGTTTCGCCTAAATCTGAACAGTACTAAAGGGATACAGACAAATATGTCATTGTACTTTTTACCTGCATATTTTCTCTATTGTAATATTCCGTATCATGCAACAGGATGTGTTTGTTAGGGAGCAGAACAATTGTTAAAAAAAAACAAATGGCTGCCAAAATCATACCCCCCCCTAATATCAAGTTGGGAGGGTCAGAGACCCATCAAAGTCATTCTGCTGACACTTATCATCCTGTAGAGCACCTGTAAAAAAGAACAAGTGTTTAGATTCAATAGGGACCATTTTATATAGGGGAGCACGATTTTGGCAGGGAGTCCGAATTCGGCACAACAGCGGGACCATCATGAGGAGAGTGCAATTGCATTTCGGCCAAGTGGTGAAACAACTTTGTTGTGTTTCCACCTTGAGCGGTAACAGTTTTCTTGCATATTTTGCAAAATATTGTGCTTAATTGTTGGAGGTCTGACCACTTCTGTTCTGTTGAAGTATCTCCCTGTTTAGGAACCAAATCTTGTGCACGCCAGGGAACGTGAACGCTCCATACGTAATGCATTGATATCGCGATATGACACTTTGATTATGGTAAAAATTATACCGTGTTATCGTGGATGATATGATATGGCACACCTGTAGTGACAATATTATTATACTCAAGAGACGTTGTGTTACAGACTGGTTCATTGTTTGTTACTATTAAAAACTGATTATTACTTTCAAATTAATTGCTTTTATTATTCATTTTGTTCTTAGAAATAAATCCATCGCTTCTTCATCTGATTGGATCTCACTGCATCAACTTTATTCACATTTTGGGAAGCAACATGACATCCAGTTTTACGCTGATAATATTCCTTCAGACGCTCCCTTCATAATAATTGAGGAACGGACAGCTAAAGGTTTTATTCTGAGTTAAACCCCATAAGACATCCGAGGCCTGATGAAATAAAGGACAAGGTAACTCCGCTGAAGGGAGTGTTGAGAAGCTATCTTTTGATTGTAATATTGTATCCCAGGCCTGGAAGGAAAGTAACTTCATCCCAAAAAAGAAAGAAAAACGTTATAGAGGTTTAAGTTTATGAACATTATTTTATAGAAACGGTATATTTTATGAAACATATTTAACTGTAAGACTGCTTGATCAAATCCGATCAAAGCAAGTCGATTCCAAGTGTGTTCCAAGTTTGAGGTTGCGTTCAGTAAGAATTTTTTTGAGCGCAGTACCACATTTTCCCCACTAGATGCCAGCAAAACTCCACTAAAACACACAATGGTTGGATTGTGATTTTTTTTTTCTCAAATATTACAAACAAACACAATTTGTTTTTATTACACGCATGCAAACCACATTCTGACATCCATACCAACACACCCACACAATTATAGCTGCGTGATTTATCTAATTGGCTCTACAATATGCATAAGCAGAAAACAGGAATAAAGTGAATATTTGCTTTGTATGCCAATCCTGAGATAAATGGCACCATCTGTAAGCCTTGCCAACAGAATGAAACCTATTAACAAAGATTTCATCATTTTAGAGTTAAATGGCCCTCGTCCTAAAAGTAACTATTTCGTGTTACCAGTGTAAAATAGATGTTTTTAAAGGAAAAGTGGGTGAAGAGGTTAAATTCCAATAAAAATGCACACCTGTGCCAAAATTGATGCAGTTGGCATAAACACGGGCAAAATGATCAAAAAACAAAACTGAAAAAGACAAATATCCATCGAATATAAAGAGAAGGGGCCCTTTGTTCCATTCCACAGCTGTCAGTGGCTCCATGGCATGTTTGTTTCATTTGTTTCCTCCACCTCGTTCTACCAAGAGTATCTCATTCGTCTCACATTTATGTTACATACTGTATGGCTCTAGACTGATTATTCTGTGCTACAGTAGCTACATCTGTAATTGTAAGAAGGCATCGTATGTAATGTACGGAATGAAACAAAGAGTCCATTTGGAAGCCAGCAGCCATTATTTAAATGCGTGCGAAAGTCTTGGCATAGATCCCATACATCATTTCACGCCGGTTCCATTTCCTGTTGCTAGGATACCATTGTGCTCCATCAGCATTCCAAGGAAATTGCAATAGGAATGTGTATTGCTCGGGTTACTATATACACTACAAAAATACTCAGGGTTGCAAAAATTCAAAGGTAATCTTTTAATATCACATAATCTTGCCATCTCTATGGTAAAAGATGCACATAAACGTAATACATTTATCAAATATACATTTAGATGCGCGTGAAACAAATGGATTGAATTTGAGTAGAAATGTCAATGTCCACTTTTGCAGCTAAGAAAATTCTGAACTGCAAAGAGTAGAATAAACTATATCCATGCAGAGCTGTTGTAAAGTACAAGTTTAAATACAAGATGAGCAGTCCTTTCTTCATTGTCCCTGCTTTTATGATATTTCCACTCGAGAATACATATTACAGTCTTGTACAGTTATGACAAACGATCATACATTTCAATTATAATACACGTTTTTACACCCAAGGTTTTTGACTGCCTGTGCCTGACATGAGCAATAAACAATATTTATAACGGTCCACAAAGTGATAAGAATGTGTTCAATGAAATTATTGAATTATGAGCTAGCATATGAGAAGTTAAGGTTGTACATTGTGTTGAACAATATGATAATGAATGCATGGCATCTGGAGTGAGAATATTTATGTCCCAAAACTGCACACTGACACCGATGTGTGAGTCCAGATTAATTCGATCACCTCGATCTCATCTCACCGTGTCCATTGTAGATAGAAAAAAAATGTATTCCCTCTTCTTCGGTTCAGGAATTACTTGAAAACTCTCCTGAAAAGTCCAAATGTCCAGCATCTGCTCCATTCTTTATTGAGTTCTTATGTCACACTGGAAAAGTTTTGACGTGCTGAAGTAAGTCTGAGGTGTCTGTTTAAGTGCGAAGTTCATCCTGAATTATGCATGGCTTATTTGTACAAGAAGAGCACCCTAAATCTCTGCTGTGACCCCACGTAGATGATTGTCTCTTTCTGTCCTCATGGGTCGATGTGGAAGGCGAGAAGTTTGTCCGAGTGCTGGTTGTTGAGGGTGCGGAGGTCAGGCAGACGCAGCAGGAGTTTGGGGAAGAGCGAGCTGTCCTCCGGCCTCCGGCGAGTGATGAGAGCGCGAAGAGCGCCGATCAAGTCCTCCTGGAGCTGCTCTACGGCGCCCATGTCTGATATACCCGAGCGATCTGATGCAGAGAAAAATAATCATGAGTAACCGGACAAACCTCAGATGCAGACATTACAACTCTATTCCAACTCTAGTAAACTGCATAAGGCATTTAAAACCAAGATGCCGTTCAGTGGAATGAGAAAAAGCGAACTTCTTTTAACGTGTGTTTTCAGAATGCCGTGTCACGTGTGAGATGCGAGTGCAACGATTAAAGACGTCGGTCTTGCACGTTTACATTGAAAAAGAATGCAGGAATGGAAAAACACGATAGATGACTGACTTAAAACACTCTCCGTAAATAAATAAGTAGTCTTCTAATAGAACCATTTTTAGTGGAAGCTTGTTTCCGCCACAAATGTAATTCCATCGTATTTCACAATTACGATCTTTTTTTCCTTTATAACTCACAATTCTGACGTTTTCACAATTTTATTTTTATTCCGTGGTGGAAACAAACATGAGGAACATTATAGAAGCTTATTAAAATAGAATGTTTTTGCAAAACGGTGGCTGTAGTCAATGCATTATTCACAAATGACACATGCAATGCTGATTTGGAATTGGCCCAAAATTCTATATCTTTTAAAGTATCATTATATTGTTTGAAAAGTGACTGTGATGCCTCAAAATTTGTCCGAGTTGGACATCTCGCTGACATACTTCAAACATTGCTTGTGTGTAAAAAGTCGACGTACCTGCAGAAACCAGCACCACAGCCATGAAGAGGCCCATCTCATCGGCCTCCAGACCCAAGTTCCCCAGCTTCTCACTGAACTCAAACATGGCGTCCAGAAGGCTGCCCATGCCAAGCACCCGCAGGGATGCCAACGGGTAGGTCTGTCCATTTAGGAATGTTACAGTCCGTTCCTTGGCATCGAACAGCGAGCAGAACCTCACCATTAGAACCTGCGATGAAGATAAATAATGTTAAATAAATTGTTCAAGATTTGGGCATGTAATGACTTTATTTATTATAATACTGCAAGCATTTCCCTTTCAGACCTTCTGAAATCTGTAAAGATTTGTCTAAAGCCTTGCACAGTCCATAAATAGTTGTCCGTAACACCGTGCATCTGAAACTTTTCACTAACAACACTGCTAGAGATGTCGGATTCATTATGGAATTGTTCAGTTGAGTCTAATGTTTTCAATGAATCAATTAAACCACTTCACAAAACCAATCTGAACCGAATGAATCCTCGGGTGATCTTGAGTCGACAATACTTTGGTTCTTAATAACTGTTGTCACTATGAGCTCAATCACAGCTCCACTAAGACTCCTTGTTCACCCTTGTATCGACATATCAACAATATGTTCCTACATAGAAACATTTATTTTAGGGGATGTAGGCCGGAATGTCAAAAGACCATGTGACGACACAACTGGGTCATGAATGGAATATCTGAAACATTTTTAATTGATCCTTTGAAATTATTTTGTTGGAAAAGAACCGATTTGACCCTGTTGAAAAATCCAGCATTGCAGGTCACCAGCATAAGGTATATTTTGAATGCTAGGACCAACATGGGATGCTGGTTTGCTGGTACGTGCTGGATTTTTCAGCGGGGGGAGTCAGATTTTCAACCACTAGAAACTGCCTTGTGTCATTAAATTCCCATCCAGGTTCATAAAGGAAAGGAGATAGGTCCAGGCTAAGACCGTTTTATCGGAACCGATCGGAGGACAGACGTTGGCGTTTCTCACCTGAAAGGTTCCTGCCTTCAGCAGCATGACCTGATCATGTTGACTCAGTGCCTGAAACCCTGGAATGCTCTTGGCAAATTCAACCACTTCTTTAACAGCTGGAGTGAAGCATTGGGAGAAACTTTCCCAGACCTGTTGACTGGAGTGACTGGCTGGGGAGACGGGACATGCATTGAGAGGACATGCCTAGGGAAATGCAGAAAGAGAGACCATTTATCTCATGAATTACATATATACATAAATAGTAAACTTAGATGTTGTTTAGCAGTGTGCAACAAATCATATGCTCTCATAAAAACCTACCAGAACTTTAGCACCAGGACTCAGTCTCCAAGGACAAGACGTCTGAGTGGAATAACTGTTGTGCTTAGATGGATAGCTTTGAGAAGGTGTAGTTCCCTGGTTGGGACTTGAGGATTGCGGAAAGTTATAGTGATTGTTGTCCATAACCTGGATTGGTGGTTTGTTTTCGTGGTTGGCGAACGGACATCTGGATTGGGTGAGGCAGCTTGTGGTGGAATGGACGGGATGTTCTTGCGGTGAGATACTTGGCTGAGGGTGAGACTGGGTGTAGCCGGACTCTTGTATTTGATTATGACGGAAGGAAGAAGGATTGTTGTTGTCATCGTCAATCTTCACTAACAGCTTCTCCCCGTTCACAAAGATGTTACGATAAGCTTGCGAGATCGCACCAATGGCCTCTTCTGATTGGCCATCTTCAGGGCTGGCAGGGGTCTCGGTGGGTGTAGTACAGTTCATGTCCATGGATGCCGATTCATTAAGGCTGTTCATGTAACTCTGCATTTCGTCCAGTAGGCGTTGTTTCTCACGCTTCGGGATGCGTCCAAATCGCACAGCTAGGAGAAACGGGGGAATAAATGTCACTACGTATAATCGAACCATGCAATGCCGTACAGCGCAAAGGTTAACCCCATTTTATAACTTTACAAAAATGCAACGACGTACGAGAGGCTGTGCTGTATTGTGAATATAGTCACGGCCAAATGGGATTTTTAGCTCTAACATGCACTAGAATAGCTTTCTTCACAATAGCCTTGATTGCCTTATTGATTTTTCCTTATTTTGCACCATGGAAGCAAGTTATTTTCCGTGAATGTGCGACATTGGACTGCACATGAACTGTGCTGATGGCTAAAATCTACGTCACGTTGACAGTCTGCAAGACGGAGTGGTATGCAGATAAGAGAAGTGTTTAAATGGCTTAAAGGATTAGTTCAATTCAGAATTCAAATTTCACAATAATTTACTCACCCCCATGTCATCCAAGATGTTTGTCTTTTTTTCCTTCGGTCGAAAAGAAATGAAGGTTTTCCTCAAAAACCTTCATTTCTTTTCGACTGAAGAAAGTCAGACATCTTGGACGATGTGGGGGTGAGAAAATTATCGGGAAATTGAACTAATCCTTTAAGGTTAAGAGTCTGATGTGCAGTAGCAAGAGGTTCCGGTTTCAGTTTATTAGATCGTATTTACGCATATGGCCGACGGTTTTATTAAATGATGTAGAACAGTAGGCCCGCATTCAGGACTGGAAATATCCGTTTTATAATAGACATGAAACACGATTACATCACAGTGATCACTAATCTTGCATATCAGATTATGACTGGTCGTCAAAGCTTCTTTCTGTTCTACTTCCCCCACCTCATCTAATCTCCCCCTACTCCACGTCAAAGCTATTCATAGATCCTACAACTGTAGAATACACCTCCCCCATCCTTCTGTTTCCCTCTCTGACTCTGTGTCTCTATCCCATTGGGAAGTGGGTCAGTGAGTCACCCGAAGCAGAGGTGATCTCATTGAGGGAATGAGTGATGGAGTAAATGACAGCAGGTGAAATAGATACAGTCAGGAGTTAAAGGTTATGGGTGAAAAGGGCAGAGAGGAGAAGGCGTTAGAATAGTTAAATGATGCAATGTTGTAGGGCAGAGGAACATGATATGATGACGGTAAACTGGACTGATAAGGAGCGTTGAGCAATGCGAGGAGCCTTCAGCAAACAAGGTTAGGTTAAAACTGCTAATACAAGCACTAATGCAAAACCAGATCTTTCGGTTTGTTTTAGAACAAGGTTTTTTGTGTGTCTAGAGGCGCCATGCAGCAGCCTCACGTGAAGGCGTTAGCCAGCGTAAAGCGGATAAGTCAAGGTTTCAAGTGACAAGTGCACTGACATAATATAATGGAGGGAGAATATAGCATCTACTATGTAGCAAGTGACATGCACAACGCCTTTTGCCTTTAAGAGCATCATAGCATTACAATAACCTGAAAAGGTTCTTTATATATTCAAAAACTTTCAAATTAATTGGAAATCTGGTGTGATTACAGTGCGAGTGGCAACAGGGGAGGAAAACAAGGTCAAGTACATCATGTGAAGTTGAAATATGATGGTGCATACTGTATCACTTTACTTTTCCGCTTTTTAGGTCACCTAAATATGTACACTAGCCCCAGAAAATATGATTTATTATCAGCCCAGTTTACAAAGCTCCCTCGAGACAACACTGTCCTGTATGGGCAAAGTGTGCTAGAGGACAAACCGAAAAGATATTTTAGTACATTTATGCATTGCATTCAATTTAAATTCTTCTTCTGGGTTACATCGACAAAGCACTTTATTAAATCCCAGCTAGCGTTTGCATCTTAATTAATCCTGCAATAAAGCAAACGAAGACCTGGAAACACATTAAACTGCAGTGTACCAGGAGCTCGCGCCACTTGTGTCCCCAATTCCCCAAATTAACCTGATTTGCTGCAGTTTTTATAGTGAGTGATGACTTGTGGGATTTCGGCGTGCCCGCACTAATAAATCAGCGATGAGAGGAAACCGTCAGAGCAGGGCGTAAGCTATAGGTGCAAACATTACAGAACAGATGGTGGATGCTGGGTTGAGGAAATATAAAGCAGAATTGAAAGCATGTTTCAAATGTGCTGTTAAAACGCGGTCACATTTGCGGAATTTTGCCATAACAAACTTGAATCCGGTGCAAAGGACATTTCTAGGTGGTTGTTTACTGAGCTAACAACATTCCTAAAACTAAGTATGAGTGAGTTTTGCCTCAGCAAATCATGTAGTCATACCAAGAGTAATAATGTTTAGAATTAATAACTGTATGTTAAAAGCTCTTACCATCTCTGGACATGCCGACAGAGAGGCACTTCTTAAAGCGACAGTGCTGACAACGATTGCGGTTCATCCTCATGATCATACAGTTTTCATTCTTCACACACATCTTATAATTGATGTTCTGCTGGATACTGCGGCGGAAGAAACCCTGAAGATAACACAAGATCAGAATGTGTGTGTGAGTAAAGCATCAGACACATGAACTGAATGGTGACTTCAGCCGATATTAAACATGCATTTAAGAGAAATGTTATGCATTTGTGAGTGTCCTTACCTTGCATCCTTCACATGCATGGACACCATAGTGAAATCCTGATGCAATATCCCCACATACTTTGCAAAGCAACACCATACCTCCAGTTTCTAGTAACACGAATTTGAAAAAAGTTAGCAGTGGTCAATGATAAAAGATATCAATATTACCAAAAATGACTCAAATGATACTCACTTGTAAAGGTACCCGTGAACCCGATTGGTCGCCTGCCAACCATCGGGTGAGAGTAGGAGTTTTGCCCTGATGACGTTACGGTCGGGGTAACGGTGTTGACGGAGGTAGCGCTGCTTACTTCTGGGAATTGGAAAACCAGTTTGTTGCCCCCAGCAGAATTGCCATTGTTTCCAGCTGAATATTTTTTAAGGGCACCAAGCTCAGTGAAGGAGACCTCTTCGGGGGATGAGGGTTGAGAGGAGGGAGACTGGGTCTGATACCCACTGGATGGGCTTCCTGGACTGGGGCTGGCACTTCCTGTTGAGCCTGCATAGTGGATCACTCCTTCACCTGCGTATGTGTAAAGGAGAAGAGAGAAAGAGAGGGAAAAGAATATTTCATGAAGAAAAGTTGGTCTTGTTGTTTAGATTTAGTTCAGTCATGAAACTCTAGATGACGGATTGTTCCCTACATGCAAAGATTATATAGAAAGGCGCTTCACTCCTATTGTGAATGGGCGAATCTGCGATGCACAATATGGTGGAATATGTCCGGCTTTCATAGTGAAAGAGCCAATCGCTGATAAGTCATTGTGTCACTGAAGCTGCCGTCAGAAGCTCCGATATCCATAGAAACCTGAGACTTGCGATTAGGACTGCACATGCATGTTGGTTGGTCTAGCCTTTTTAATGCCATTTAAGCATATAAGACACAACATTTATGGAACAGTTCATGTCAGAATTTGTTGCTGATTTAAAACATATTTAATTGTGAGTTTGACAAAGCAGTTTTTGAGATTTCAGAATTCCCCCACTCAGATAGGACATGGTCTTGGCTGCCTGAAATAGCAGCCTGGAGGCGTTGCAAATATGGCAGCCGACTTAAAAGACTTTGATTGAAAGGGACTTTACTACATTTGTCTCTGGTACATCAACAGCGAACAAACTCGCATGCTAAATATTTAGTCTGGTTTAGTGTTTGCTGTAAACTGATCCTGCGGCCCTCCACCCTCCCCAGCTCCACCTGCATAAATCTGCTATAGGTAATTTCATGTGTGGTATTTGCGCAGAAGCGGCATATGTAGCTCACAACAGCATGTCTGTGGATGTATTTGCCGTATATACTTGCTTTGCAGCAGTCTGAAAACACCATATACATTAACATTGTCATAACCATTAACGTACTAAACTATCCCGAGAGTTTTCATGATACATCCGTTTATTAACTTGTAGGTCAACGCAAAATCATCAGACTGGGAAGGCTTTCATTTTTAGCTTTATACATATCCCCTGTACTCTACAGAGTTGTTTTTAAACATTCTTGCTAATTTCATCTACCAGTAATGTATATCTCAGTTACACATTTAGCATGTTTTAATCCATTCTAACTCAGCAAATTTGTCATTTAGCTAGGTTTGTACATTGTAGTTACATTGTTACTCTCTGAATCAGTTTTATGTCTGCTATTAACTTAATGGGATTGTAAATGGTCTCAGAGGGGGTGTGGATGTGGTTTGATCAGAATTTGTTTATTTTTTTGTCCAGAACAGTAGAATGTTCAAAAAGCTGCCAGGCCAATGATTTCTTTGTAAACTTGGAAAGGTCTCACATGTTTGAACCCTCCACGACTTTCAGTCTGGCTAGCTCATCCTTCATCATGAATCACATGTTTCAAACCGCGCCAGGAGAAGGCTCAAACATGTGAGAAATGTGCCAGGATGAACCAGACCGACTCACGTGTATAAGTGTAACGCTGGGGAATCGGATTTATTTCAGCGAGTCGGTTCACTTCAGTGATTCTATCCGTTCGACTCTCTCCACAGTGTTCTAAGATTTGCAATGTGGTTTTTACAAGTTCAATTGTTATTTAAATACAACTGTTAGTTCACACGATTGCGTTTTACATTGATCGTTTTAAATGCAATTTGTATCTCCCAGATTAATGATGCCACTCTGAAAATTGTTTAAAAATAATCCTACTTGTATTTTTCAAACGTTGCATCGTGTAAAAGTTCTCTCTTACTAACTGCTACTCCTGATAACCTCCCGAGCCTGTTAAACCGAATCATCAAAAAGAACCGACTCAAAAGAACAATTTGTTCTCTTACACCCCCACCTCACGCGCTGCGCGCTCCTCTGGCGGCGCGCCCGTGAACGCGCACCAGAGCTGCCAGCCACCTGACCGCCGACTCACATGCACTCCTGACACAGTGAACGCCCCGAAAATACAAGCCTCTTTCCGCAGTCCCGTGTCTAAAACAGCCGCAGTACGAGAGAAAAAAAAAGCCACACAAACTGCCAGCCTGCTGCTCACGTTTGAAGAGGGCTTAAAAACAGTAACCAAGGCCATATTTATGCGCTCGTGTTTGTAATACTTGAGTCACCGTAAACTGGAGTGCATGCATGAACGTGCACGGTCACGTTTGCTCGACATACGGGCTTGTTTTGTTTTAAACGCAACTCATTTCACCTCTTCTGACTTGTTTATATGACGTGCTGCCTCTCGAACCGCAGGAAGTATAGAGATTATACTATATTAACTGCCTTTTCCCGATTTCATCCGAGTTAAACATCGTTTTCACGACTATGGGGGAAATTATGTTCCACAAAATGTCACCAAACACCATGCCACACGACAACAGCTTTCCTCTAGTGTAACGTGTCTCACATGCACAAGGGTGAATGAGTGTGAGAGAAAGAATGATGAAATGAATGGGTTATTGAATTTCAGATAGGGTCCGAATTTGTTCTGGAAACACAAAGATCCCACTCCACAGCAGTAATGATGACAACTCTGCATTTGCTTTAAACGCAAGGTAGATTTTGTGTAATCACATTCAAATCCATTAAAGTCACTAACGTTAGTAGACTATAAATATATTTCCCAATACTGCATACTAATGTATCGCATGTTGTGTGGTAATGCACTATAATAGCAACTGCTGATGATGTGATACTGTATATCATTTATTATCTCCTGGAATGTGATACTAATGTGATGACTTGCCTAATAAAAGCAAATCATACGCCCTAAAAAAAAAAAAAAAAGCTAGGTTGAAAATGGACAAACCCAGTGATTGGGTTGTTTTGACGCGGCGGTTGGGTTAAATTTTTTGCCCAACCTGCTGAGTAGTTTTATTTAAATCAACTATTGTTTAAAAATTACTGTATCCCTCGCTTAAAATGATCCCAAATATGTTGGAAATTAGCATTTATTAATATAGTTAATAAATGAATAGGCTATTTATTGAGTTGAACGAATAATAAACCCTCACCTTTTGATTATTAATGTTGCGTCTGATTTTTAATATCCAAATGAACTTGGGTTAATTTTAAGCTAGACATATAGTCATATTTAAACAATAGTTGGGTTAGCCAGCATGCTGGGCAAACATTTAACCTAATCACTGGGTTTTTCATATTTTTTTTTACATGTTATTCAAAAGCTCATGCATTATGTGCATTAAATACAGTGAGAATTACAAGCGTCCACTCATCTTCCAGACACTTTTTCTCATGTATTTATTTATAGGCCAGCTGTACAGTCAACAGTGAATTTCATAGGTTACAGTATGTATGGATGTATCTGAATGTGTAGTTGAGCCGCTCTTATATTCATGAATTAATTATTTATTTATTCTTCACGTTAATGTTTTCTAAAGGCAGTGTTGAATGATCTACAGAACGCTATTTTTAAAGCAGTCAAATGGACATTAAGTAGCCAAAATGACGTTTTCACCGATTTGGCAGGTGAGCTTTCAGACTCTCAGTTGGGAGGCTTTGATTTCTGGCCGTCTTGTTTGAAGGTCTGATGCCCTCAGACATGTGCTGCTGCTGAAAACTAGGTCAATATTATATCTTCTTGGAGAAAACACACGTGCAGCACAACCTCTGTTAATGAACACTTGTTCGCGGTGTAATCCATCGTACTCATTTTTAACATTAATGTGCATCAGAATTAAGGAACACTACACCAGATGTTGCACTGGGGTGCACGTGCGAGCTTTGAGCGTTCTGTTTTTTCGAGACGAGTCAATCTTCTATCGCATAAGAGCGTGCTTGTTATAGCATATGTTTAGCAGAGATCCCGCAGGCAGAGAAGAGAGAAGCTCAGATCTGTGCCTGTTTGACTTTGACCCAGTGACCAGCCTCCCTCCCTTCAGAGGCCGGATGAGACACGGGCCGCCGGAACAAAAACACAAGCAAGGAGGGGGTGTGTGCCTGGGAAATCACGCGTGGCACGTGGAGTTCGGCGTTGATCCTCGTGACAGTGAAAGTGAAAGTCTGTCTGACTGAACAGCGCTGTGATGACATGGGCAACGGAGCGCTTTCAAAGAAATCACATGAAAACAAACTGGATGTGACGCTGACAATACAGTTATGCGTTTCGAGAGATGTGACTCCTTACCATTGTTAGACTGCAAATTTGTAGTCTGTGATGATAATATTATTAATAATAATAATAATAATAATAATAATACAAGAAATGGCAATTTAGACTCTACCGTTTTAAAGTTGCCATGTTTAGTGTGTATCATTATTTTACTTGCTGCCAAAAAAACTAGTAGCTATTTGAATCAGTTTTTTAGAATACTGGATATTTTCCATTGACTATGACTTGCATTGCACAGTTTATAGGCTACTAAATTGCTTCAGATGAGCCATTTAAAAGCATCACTGCCTCCATACAAGGTCATGTGATGCCAGTAAACAAAACTGTAAAAAAAGTTATTACTGCGTCTCATTTCAGGATGAACCATCGTTATCCTCTCACATGTTTATGGGCAGTTATTGACGTGCACGTGATCGAGTGAATGTAAAGGAGGAGCGCTTATAGATAATGACCATAAGTCACCGGTGCACGAGCGTGACTTGGTTAATGAATCACAGTACGAACACGTTACCGGGTCGAAAGGGAAACACCTCGATAGTAGCCAAGTTTTAGAATGATCCACCCCTATACTGGACTAAACGAACCCAAATATAGCTTTTTACGATTGCAACTTTGTTTTAGCAACCGGTTGTTAGGAGGTCACGCACTGAAACAACTCTTGCCGTGATGATGTACACATTCTGTTGGAAGAGCGCGCGAGCAGCTGCACGTGAGTTTGTTTACGTGCAACGCGAGACCGGAAACATTTGACTAAACAACGTATTACACATCAAAACTGCAGCGTGCAAAAGCAAACCTAATCATTGTAAAATGAAAGATGTTGGTTGGCAAATCAAAAGTGAGCACTAAAATACCAATAGTTTTATGTCACTATTTTATAAAGTTAAACACGACATTATATCAAACAAGGCAACTGTAACTATAAAAGGGTGACTAGCCTTCCAATAACCTCTCATCCGTGCAAATGATTGATCTAAATTGATTAATAATTGCTTTAACTCACCTGGACTGCCGTCCATGGTGTCTGTTCCTGATGTTGATGAAGAAATGCAATAATAATAATAATCAGCGTGTTTCAAATTCCGTCCACACACGTGAGAACCTGAAGAAGTCTGTCAAGAAATGTCTCGGAGAAAGAAGTCAGATGCGCTTCAGGTAAGCAGGGCAATGTGCCGTCCTCCCTCTCTGAGAGCTGTCCTTAAAGACTGGATCGTGTTCACTACACAAGCCAACAAGCAGAGCTAGTGACCTGGACTCAAGGCAGAGATTGTGTGCTACTAGTTTGAGACGTGCACAAGCATCACACTCATACACACACACCAAACACGTTTTCAGGTGTCTTGGAAATGTGACTGAGCTTTTCCCCCTCTAGTTTCCCCCTCCTTTCTATGCCCTTTAAATTGTTTGTGGTATTGTGTGCCAAGGACTGTGACTCCGTTTCACACGCCCTTTCCCTTCCCAGTCACGCTGCTGCTGTAGTAGCTGCTGTTCCTCCTCTCTGTTGTTCAGTGGCGGATGGACTCGTTTGACATTGGAATGCCTGCTGCATGCGCGCGCTGCATGTGAGCACTGCCCTACTGACACACATTTTATGCAAATGTGATGAGAGGGGGAGAGAGCCGCGGGGGAAGCACATGGAGAGGAGGAGGAGCGCACCGTGACTGCTGTTTGTTTCCCTTCAGAGCTTTATGTTGCTCGAGTTCCTCCTCTCGACACGCGCGCTACTGATAGGCTTGGAGCCATCGAGGGCTTGCCCGACTGAACACCGCATCAAACAGCCTGAAGTACGCAGTTCGGAAAGGCATCATGTGGGTCTCACGTTTTTAGCCTGCATCACACAAGTCTGGATGTAGGTCATGTGCCTAAATTAGCTACCAGTATTTTGATCAAGTAACGTTTGATGTTTGGAGAACTCTAACTAAACAGTGATATTTAGAAACCTGTCTATATAACACTTTTACTGGAGAAATGTGCCTGTATGTAGGCCACACAACAAAAAAATGAGGTGTTTAAAAATATACATATATATACACAACATACACGTGTTAAATTAATCAAAATGTTACTGTACATAATTTTACATATTTATGTGTATTTGAAATAAATGCCGTTCTTTTGAACTTCCTATTCATCAAAGAATCTTTGAAAATGCATTCCTTTTTCTTGATTTACCCTGAGAGAATGAAAGTGAAATGTGACAACGTGCTCCATAGGTGTGGTACATTGTAACAGCAGCTTAAAAAGTATTTACAAGATAAAGTAAAATATTTGGTCTATACAATACGATTATTAACTTCAATCCTTCAACTTCATTTTTATTAATACATAAACAAAATGCAAAACATAACTACACAGCAAAGTTTAAAACATATTAATCCTTTCTGAACATTGACTCTCAGTCTTGGTTCACCTTTTTCACAATAGAATTCAAAATAGAATAACATAGTTCTAATAGGCGCCCCACCTGCACGACGAGGATTTAAACCTGGCTCATGTGTTCTGCTGGTTAGATCAGCATTAAAGAACTATCTCAACTGTTAGGTAATAGAAATAAGTTAAATAACATCAGATTTGTCTCAAATTAAGGAATTCAATTTTGCTATGTTCAGTGATATCTTCCAAAGATTTTTTACATTTTGGCCCAATTTTTTGTAAATACACTAAGTTTCGTCATGCTGGCTTGCGTGGAAAGTTTTAAACCATGTGTGTTACAACTAACCCCACGTTACTTTGTGTCCCGGGCTTACCTATTCTAGAAGGCAGGTTATGTGACATACCCGGGTTTGTTTAAGGCTCAAACATTTCAACATTGACAAAAATAATAAATGTTTTTCGAGCAGCAAATCAGCATATTACAATGATTTTTGAAGGATCATGTGACACTGGAGACTGGCGTAATGATGCTGAAAATTCAGCTTTGATCACAGGAATAAATTACATTTTGAAATATATTCACAAAGAAAACAGTTATTTGAAATTATACCATGGTCTGTTTGAATACTCTATTCTACTCTATTGGCTGAAGGGTGTGCAATAAAACCGTTTAATGTACAGGTAGTCCACTTTCACCTGAAAAGGATAGTACACCTCACTGTAAAAAAAAAAAAAAAAAAAAAAATGTCCTAGTTTCCACAAACTGATTTCGCCTCAGGTTGAGAGGACACCTTCTCACCATTTCAGGACTTTCTGATGTTGCATTCCAAAATAAGAGCCTTCCAAATCTCAAATATACACTGGTTTGTCCATACATTCAAAAATTCTTAAAAAAAATATCCACAGATTAATTTCAACTCAGGTAGAGAGGACACTTTCTCACAGTGTCAACTGCACCATTTCAGGACATTCTGATGTTGCAT
The DNA here is from genome assembly GCA_037194245.1 of Opsariichthys bidens. Lineage (NCBI taxonomy): Eukaryota > Metazoa > Chordata > Actinopteri > Cypriniformes > Xenocyprididae > Opsariichthys > Opsariichthys bidens. Next base: position 2,987,280 of record CM074312.1, on the reverse strand, counting down.
TCCAAAATAAGAACCCCCAAAATCTTATATGTGTCCTCTCCACCTGAGGTGAAATTAATATGTGGAAATTCTGATTTTTTTAAATGATTTTTTTGATTGTATGAACAAACCAGTGTATATTTGAGATTTGGGAGGCTCTTATTTTGGAATGCACCATCAGAATGTCCTGAAATGGTGCAGTTGACACTATGAGAATGTTTCCTCTCCACCTGAGGTGAAATTGGTCTGTGTAAACTAGGACTTTTTTAATGAACTTTTTGAATGTATGGACAAATTAACGTATATATGAGATTTAGGAGGCTCTTATTTTGGAATGCAACATCAGAATGTCCTGAAATGGTGCAGTTGACACTATGAGAATGTTTCCTCTCCACCTGAGGTGAAATTGGTCTGTGTAAACTAGGACTTTTTTAATGAACTTTTTGAATGTATGGACAAATTAACGTATATATGAGATTTAGGAGGCTCTTATTTTGGAATGCAACATCAGAATGTCCTGAAATGGTGCAGTTGACACTGTGAGAAGGTGTCCTCTCTACCTGAGTTGAAATTAATCTGTGGATACCAGAAATATTTTTTAAGAATTTTTGAATGTATGGACAAACCAGTGTATATTTGAGATTTGGAAGGCTCTTATTTTGGAATGCAACATCAGAATGTCCTGAAATGGTGCCGTTGACACTGTGAGAAGGTGTCCTCTCCACCTGAGGCGAAATCAGTTTGTGGAAACTAGGATTTTTTTTTTTTTTTTATGATTTTTTGAATGTATGGACAAATTAACGTATATATGAGATTTGGAAGGCTCTTATTTTGGAATGCAACATCGGAATGTCAGTATTGGCCAAAGCTGATCACGTGATCAGCACGATGCATGCGTGTGATGCTGATGCAGGAGGCGGCCAATAATGAGACGTACCTGGAAGCACTGGATATAAACAATGTATGAGAATCACACAGAAGATATTGTTAAATAAAGTCGTTATTTTTGTTTTTTTTTTTGCGCACAAAAAGTATTCTTCATAACATTAAGGTTCATAACATGCAGTATCGGAAGTTTGGAACAGCTGGTTTGAAAAATTGCCGTTTCACGAACCCACCTGATGCATAAAAGTGATTATTCCATCACTTCGTAGATCATCATTGTTTGACTTTACATTGACTTGGTTGTGTGTGTGTGTGTGCATATTTATGAGATTCAGTACAATATAAGGGTTAAACAGCTCACCCAACATATTTAATCCAACTACTCGCGTAAATTATTAATTATGGCATGATCACATGCATATTTTACATTATTGATCAACGTGTGAATCCGTTGACCAGGCTAAACGTGACATGAGTGATTTAGAAGATATTAGATCAGATTAGATAGAACTGCATTGATCCCTGATGGATTCCACTGTTGTCACGAACTGGCTTTGTTTGGTCACATGCTTTTTCCTGTGCTCCGCGAGGATTTGTTAGACATGGTGGTGAAAATAAGTCTGACCACCAGATGTCGCTAATGCGCAATTTGTTAAAAGCTTCGTGTAATGAACAGTTTTTCAACACAATTTGATGAAAGCCACGTTTATAGTTTTCCATTACTATACAAAAGACAAAATTCCAAAGAATGAATTTACAAAATCAAGCAGCACACACCAACTCTACTGAATCTCTAATCTAGGAGAGAAGGAAAAGGATCGTCTGCTTCCACTGCGCACATGCACACGAAACAACCCTTACAAAAGATTACTGCAGTTTTTTAGAAGTAACACTACAGTTTTTGTTGCATATAGAAAAATGCAGTTTTTTGGACACAAAACCTAACCTATCCTGTTGAGTCCCACGACTCAACAAACGCCGATTAAACATCATCTGGTGACAACAGACTCCAACAGATGCTGACAGGGGTATCACACCGATCCAACAAACTCCAACAGACGTGTTTGTTGGCCTTAAAAAAGGAAGGATCTAACTTAAGGATGTGTTCATGTCCCATAAAGTTGAGGCCTGTTTGAAGAATGTCATTTGGTGGTGTAGAAACCAACTAGAATTGTTCAATACTTTTTCAAGGTCTTTTGCAATGTTTGAGGTATATCGAAACATCTAAATACTTTTCTAAATTACTAATTTCAGTTACATTTACATTTTAGGCTATGAAGTTTTATTATTTATTTTTAGATTTTTATCGTATTAACATTTGTATGTGGACACTTTTTGAGTCGAAATATAAAAATGGAAATGTTATGCAAATAAAGCTCCCATAGTCCATAACTACTGTATTATTATTATTATTTTTTACTTATTTTAATACATAAATTAATTGAAATCATCAAATATTTGTATGACTTGCTTGACCCAAGTCACGACTTGACTTGAATTACTTGACATAAAGCAGTGAATTGACTTGACTTGATTCTCACAAAAAATGACTTGGACTTCCTTGATACTGGAAGGTTAAGACTTGAGACTTACTTGTGACTTGCACATGTGTGACTTACTCCCACCTCTGTTAAAAAGAATGTTGCATTACCACAAATTATAGTAGAAGTGAATGGTCCGAACCTGTGTGATAGGAAAGATAAGCTGAATTGGAAAGTAATTCGATATATGAGTCAAACTAATCAGCCTGGGTCTATTTATGAAGTTCTTAACAACTACAGTCGTGGCCAAAAGTTTTGAGAATTCCATAAATATTAGTTTTCACAAAGTTTGCTGCTAAACTGCTTTTAGATCTTTGTTTCAGTTGTTTCTGTGATGTACTGAAATATAATTACAAGCACTTCATACGTTTCAAAGGCTTTTATCGACAATTGCATGACATTTATGCAAAGAGTCAGTATTTGCAGTGTTGGCTGTTCTTTTTCAGGACCTCTGCAATTCGACTGGGCATGATCTCAATCAACTTCTGGACCAAATCCTGACTGATAGCAACCCATTCTTTCATAATCACTTCTTGGAGTTTGTCAGAATTAGTGGGTTTTTGTTTGTCCACCCGCCTCTTGAGGATTGACCACGAGCTCTCAATGGGATTAAGATCTGGGGAGTTTCCAGGCCATGGACCCAAAATTTCAACGTTCTGGTCCCCGAGCCACTTAGTTATCACTTTTGCCTTATGGCACGGTGCTCCATCGTGCTGGAAAATGCATTGTTCTTCACCAAACTGTTGTTGGATTGTTGGAAGAAGTTGCTGTTGGAGGGTGTTTTGGTACCATTCTTTATTCATGGCCGTGTTTTTGGGCAGAATTGTGAGTGAGACCACTCCCTTGGATGAGAAGCAACCCCACACATGAATGGTCTCAGGATGCTTTACTGTTGGCATGACACAGGACTGATGGTAGCGCTCACCTTTTCTTCTCCTGACAAGCCTTTTTCCAGATGCCCCAAACAATCGGAAAGGGGCTTCATCGGAGAATATGACTTTGCCCCAGTCCTCAGCAGTCCATTCACGATACTTTCTGCAGAAGATCAATCTGTCCCTGATGTTTTTTTTGGAGAGAAGTGGCTTCTTTGCTCCCCTTCTTGACACCAGGCCATCTTCCAAAAGTCTTGGCCTCACTGTGCGTGCAGATGCGCTCACACCTGCCTGCTGCCATTCCTGAGCAAGCTCTGCATCCCGCAGCTGAATCCTCTTTAGGAGACGATCCTGGCACTTGCTGGACTTTCTTGGACGCCCTGAAGCCTTCTTTACAAGAATTGAACCTCTTTCCTTGAAGTTGCTGATGATCCTATAAATTGTTGATTTAGGTGCAATCTTAGTAGCCACAATATCCTTGCCTGCGAAGCCATTTTTATGCAACGCAATGACGGCCGCACGCGTTTCTTTGCAGGTCACCATGGTTAACAATGGAAGAACAATGATTTCAAGCATCACCCTCCTTTTAACATGTCAAGTCTGCCATTCTAACCCAATCAGCCTGACATAATGATCTCCAGCCTTGTGCTCGTCAACATTCTCACCTGAGTTAACAAGACGATTACTGAAATGATCTCAGCAGGTCCTTTAATGACAGCAATGAAATGCAGTGGAAAGGTTTTTTTTGGGATTAAGTTCATTTTCATGGCAAAGAAGGACTATGCAATTCATCTGATCACTCTTCATAACATTCTGGAGTATATGCAAATTACTATTGTAAAAACTTAAGCAGCAACTTTTCTAATTTCCAATATTTATGTAATTCTCAAAACTTTTGGCCACGACTGTACAGTGAAGTCTTTAAGGATGAACTGGGGACTCTGAAGGACATTAAAGCTATGATTTCAGTGAAACCATATGTCCTATACCTAAAAGTCATGGTCTACCCTTTGCTGTGAAGGAAGGAAATTGATGAACTAGAAAAAGTCGCTATATCTCCAGTAAAATACAGCGAGTGGGCCGCTCCAGTTGTTCCTGTTATAAAAAAGATTCCAAAATACACTTACGCAGAAGTTGTTTTCCAAGATTGATTTTGCTCAGGCATGTCAACGTCTTACTCGATGATGATTCTGAGAATTATTCAACGATCAACACACACAAGTGATTATGTGTATAATTGTCTAGCTTTTGGCATCAGTTCAGCCCCTTTCATTTTTCAATGGATTATGGAAAATATGATGAAAAATCTGAAAGGTATTGTTTATTTGGATGCTTTGTTAATCATTGGTCATGATGAGCAAGAACATCTAACGAACATCTGCAACGTCTTACAGCGTCTGCAAGACTCAGGACTAAAGGTGTGTTCACACTGTTGTTTTGTTTTGCTCCATCTTCTGCTCTTGCGTTCGGTTGTCTACTGAAAGCTAGTTATTTTGTTTTATAAAGTTTGAAATGTGGATATTTTTCTTACAAAAAAACATCACTTTGTTTCAGAAGGCCTTTATTTACCCATATGGATTATTTTTTATGATTGATGGATGCATTTTTTCAGGCTTCAAAACCAAGAGGAAGCATATAGTGAAAATAACACTGGTCCCAAAATGGATCCTTGAGGTACCCCACACGTGATAGAAGCTAATTGACGAGGAAAATTTTCCAATTTTAACAGAAAAGGTTCTTTTTTGAAGACAAGAGGATAAAACCAGCTTAGAGCTATTCCTCGGATGCCCACGTACTGTTTTAAACATTCAGCTAAAATGAAATGATCAATCATTTCAAATGCTGAGCTACGATCTATCACAACTAAGGCAACACTGCAACCAGAGTCAGTTTTTACCATTAGTTACCATAAGAAGAGCTGATTCTGTTCTGTGACCTGAACTAAAACCAGATTGGAATTTATCAAAAACATAAAAAAAAAAAAAAGAAAAAAAGAAGTATACTGACTAAAAACTATTTTTTCTAATATTTTAGAAAAAAAATGGTAGCTTAGATATTGGCAGAAAATTATTTGGATTATTTGGCGGCGAGGAAGTAGGTTTTACGTGTTCAACTGTTGTTGATAAATGGCTCAAATTGAGATAAATTATGAGGGATTAATATGGAAGTTATATCAGATTGAGATCGGCTAATCAACAGTCTTCTATTCTCAATTTGTTATATAAAAAACTTTAGAACGATTTCACAAGTATTTGCGGATGAATCAGGGCCATCGCTGCGTTCTGGTTTAATACTTATAGTTTTAAAAAGTACCAGTGGACTGTGAGCATTTTGTGCAATTATCCCTGAAAAATATTCTGCTCTCGATGTTTTCACTGCTTTTTCATACACTCTCTTAGAACCTCGTAAGATAGGTTTATCATTCATGCCATTTCTGTTCTGCTCTCCCATCTAAGCAACAGAGTATTTTCATTTACCCATGCACTCCATGGCCTACAGCTATTGCCTTGGAGTGCAAACAGTGGCATCCAGGGCAATTGAGATGCGCATGATGTTTCTCCCAAAGCCCACAGAAGACACCTGGAGAAATATAGAAAATTGCATCCTGGGAAAATGGCAATTTCCAAATTGCATTGGAAAGCATATTTCCATCACTCCCCTAATAAAATCTGGTAGCCTCTTTTTTAATTACAAAGGGACTTTTTCCATTGTCCTCCTGGCTCTAGATGCACATTACAGATTTATCAGCATACATACAGGTAGGAAACTTTGAGAGAGCTAGTGATGGCTCAGCATGAATAGAACATTTGAAAAGAACAGCATTAATCTGAAATATAAAGCTTTTGCAACATTATAAATGTCTATAATGTCACTTTTCATCCATTTAATGCATCCTTGCTGAATAAAAGTATTAATTTCTCAAATTTATTCAAAAAAATAAATAAATCTCTTACTGACCCCAAACCTTTGAATGTTTGTAATGTTACAAAAGCTTTCTGTTTCAGATAATAATATTTCACAATATTACTATTTTGGATCAAATAAATTAAGTCTTGGTGAGCAGAAGAGACTTCTTTTAAAAAGAAAAACCTTTGACCATATACATGTGTACATTGTATTATTTATTGAATTATGTATGTATGGTAGTCGTGGCCTAGTGGTGAGGGAGTTGGGCTTGTAATCTGAAGGTTGCCGGTTCGATTCCCATGCCGGCAGGAATTGAAAGTGGGGATTGTGAATGAACAGCACTCCCTCCACTTTCAATACCATGACTAAAGTGCCCTTAAGCAAGACACCTAACCCCTAATTGATCCCCTCTTAAGTCGCTTTGGATTAAAGCGTCTGCTAAATGATGAAAAAAAATGTATGTTATTAATGTACATAGCACTTCATACATAAATTTGTTGTAATTTATTAAATTAAAGCCAAATATGCTATATACTTCTATTGTATTCATATTACATTCAAACACACATACTAAAATTCGAAAAGATTCATGTTTCAAAGTCTGTATCCGAAACGTCAGAAATTACAGAGTAGTCATCCCCAACAGACATGCATATCCATACATTTATGTATTCTTAAAGTACTTTCAAAAATATAATTATAACTAAAACTATTGTAAATAAAACTAAGAAAAATGTCACAATACATATAAAGACCACAAGAATCAAAATTTAATCTGATGATGACGGATGGTTTTAGGAGAATTATCACTATAGCCACATTTTAATCCAACGACTATTATTTCACAATGGACTTTGAATACAGTAATGCCATAATAACCCTCTGTCCATTCCTCTGGCTTTTTGTTTCTACTGCTGTTCTGGATCATTTTACCCATTTTCTTTGTTTTTTTGCAAAAGCAGGCATTTCAATAATAAAACTAAATTTAAAGATGGTTTTTATTATGTTATAATAATACAGTCATTATTGAGGATTTGGAGATGTGTTTGTATTAGGTAGGTAGAAACTATTTTTGTTTTAATTGTTTAAAATGTCTTTGCAAAGAACTTGCAGTTGTGTTCAGTGTATGCACCACAAGATGGCGCCATTTACAATACAATATAGAATTGCCTCTATTTCAGCTTAGTTTATTACAGTGGTTCTCAACCTTTTGCAAGCTGGGCTCCAGTACCCCCCAGTATCCCCCAGTTTTTGTGTGAAAGCATGCAATTTGTCTGCAAGGAGCAAAATATGAGTTTTGTGGCTTTGAAAAGACTTGGGTTGAGGCCATTCAAGCGGTCAAATATATCGACCAAATAGGACAGAGACGCAAGCCACATAGTGTCATTCAGATGCTTCGCCAGATCTGATTTGATTTTCTGTCAAAAACCACTTAACCTCCTCTCGCAGCTCATAACACCCACCCCATGGAGAGCCAGCGAACTTCAGTGTGCAGAAGCAGCTGTTCGTGCTCTGCCCAAACAAGCGAGAGTTTAGCGGCCGTGATTTGATGAGATTTATCATTTTCACGGATTGGTTCAGGACAGAGTCAATGAGAACCAGCATTAGCAGCTAGTGCTTCATGATGGACCATGCAATGTGTCCATTTCAGAGGTGGAGCTACTTGCCTGCACACCATCAGTGCATAAGCCAACTCATCAGTCCCAAGCCAAACCCTTTTCATGGATAAAAACATCAAGGACATTCTAAATGGCTTCTCTTGTAGTGTGTGACAGAAGAGGTCGGCAAAACAGAATATCCTCCTCAATCGCCTTGTCCCGCAGATACCTGACATAGGTGAGGAGCTGTGCCTGCCCAGCAATAGCAGTGGATTCATCCAGCTGCAGTGCGTAGTAAGGACTCTTCTTTACGAACTGTATCAATTGCTCTCTGATAACATTGGACATGTCTACAATTCTCCTAGCGACCGTGTCATTGGACAGTGGTACTGCACTGAGTTTGGCTGCTGCACTATCGTCTATCATTATTCTGCATATATCTTGCGCTGCCAGCAAAATGAGAGTCTCAGCGATTGTTTGCAGTTTACCCAGTTTACCGATTCTTTCGGCCACTACATACAATGACTCCAAGCACTGTTTGACACAGTACTGTGCACTGAAATGGTTGCCTGTTGCTGATGGAGGCCATCAAGCTTACTTTTAAAATTTTCAGCCAGTTTATTTTTAATGCCAGCATGCTTTGTTGCGAGGTGCCTTTTTAATTTGCAGGGCTTCATACTGTGGTTTGCCAGCACCTCGGCACACACGACACAATGGGGGTTCTCAGATCAGCCTTGACTGTAAACCCAAACTGCAGGTATGCTTCATCATACCTTCTAAGCTTTTTTGCAGCTGGTGGTGCGTCGGTTGGCTTGTTGGTCCTCACAAGAAATTTCTCCATTTTTGTTATGTGTTTTCAATAAAATTTAGGCAATATGTAAATCTGTGTTTCAGTCAGTTGGGACTTAGGTGTCACAGTTACATTTAGTTCTGTCTTGTTTAGTCTAGTCTTGCCTTGTTTATTCAGTCCTTATTATCTGCACCTGTTATCTTTAGTCCCTATTAGTTTAACTTCCTCCACCTGTGTCTGATTGTCCTCTGTGCATTTAAGTTCCTGCCCGTCCTGTATTCATTGTCTGTCGATGTTTGTGCTATGCACACTGTTGCTTGTCTGTTCCATTCATCTGTGTATAAACCTGTCTGTTTTGGATATATATCTTCATCTCCTTCCATCCCGGCGTTACATTAGGCACGATCTTTAATTAAATGAACAAAATATTTATTTTGCAGACAGTTTAGATTTTATTTGAATACTTGACGATTGTAGTCCTTGTCTGTGTCTGTGTGTGTGTGTGTGTGTGTATCTATCTTAGTCGCGTGGGTAGTTTTAGCTAAGTGTAGCTACTGCCTAGCAGTTAAAAAAAATACTGGCTATTGCTGAGATTTGATCTAATCTTTAACAAGAATGTTTGTGGGTTTAGTCTTTTAAAAGACTGTTGGGGTTTTGTAGTAAAAGCCTATGTAAATCGAGATTGATAACAGACTAGCGAGAGCTGGCACAAGCAAACTTGGCAAGAGACTAGACTAGAGTAAATGGAGAGCTATGTCGTGAGTCAATTTAAATGCAGTGATTTATTTTTGTGTGAGAGTGATTGAACATTTACATTTACACCCCGCTCTGTAAGCCAGGGCGGGAACAGCGGCTATGCGCATGTGCAATTCATTCGTAAATTTCATTTTTTTTCCCCTCCCATGCTGTAGCCTACTCGCGCAATGCGCTTGATGCGGTGATGTGTGCTTCAGCACAGTTCACAAAGAGCAATTCAATTTCCTTCACGAGCGCAGAGTGCGTCTTTTTAAAGATGTGATTCTGCTCGTGCGCTTCTGGATGCGGTCGTTCCCTGTCACCAGCTGACAGGCACAATCGCTGCATCGTGTGTTTGAGTGTTCTGCACACTGAGGCAGCTTTTGTGGATAATTCATGTTCTCATTGTGGGAACATGACTATCGCGATGTTGAGATCACGGCTTGGGTACCTTGGTTCTCAAGGCCAAGCCCCCGCCCCTATCCCCTGATCTAGTGGTCCCAAGAGGATCGCTACTTCCGCGGATGGACCGGGAGATCTGAGGATCACGGTCAGGGCTTCCCCACCGAGCCAGTGTCTGTGGGCCCCTGGTCCCTCACACGCACCGCAACCCATGATGATGACGGAAAAGCGCAGTGGTCCTCTCATGAGTGACCAGCCGTCTCTTTTCGGCTGATGAACAGATGTCGATTGCGGCATCGGAAGGTGGGTTTGAGTCCTCTGGGGGTGAAGACTCGGATGCGCTGCCTCCTTCTGGGAGAGTGGCGTATTCCGAGCCTGATCCAAAGTTGACAGCCATGCTTTCCCGGGCCGCCGGGAGTGTTGGGCTCGTCTGGAATCCTCCACTGTATCCCGAACCTGCGCCTCCTTTCCCGGGCCTGAAAGTTCTCATCCAATCTAACGGACAAGGCTTACAGAGCCTGTGGGCAGGCTGCATCTGCCCTGCATGCCATGGCGCTTCTTCAGGTCCATTAGGCCAAAGCGCTCCGTGACTTGCCCCAGGGCAGTCTTGACCAACAGCTCGTGGAAGAGCTGCAAGCCGCCACCGACCTCGCCCTACAGGCGACAAAGGGGACTGCACACTCGGTTGGTCAAGCGATGGCCACGCTAGTGGTCCAGCAGCGCCATCTATGGCTCAACCTGGCAGATATGAGGGAAGCCAATAAGTTTCGGTTCCTGGACTCCCCCGTATCTCAGGTTGGGCTATTCGGCGACGTGGTTGAGAGCTTGAAGGCAGTTTTCCACTCATCTCCGGTCTGAATACGGATTAAGTTATAAGCACTCCTGAGGTCCAGCTTGGTAAAGATATGTACTCCACGCAGTTTTTCTAAGGCAGTTGGGACCAGAGGAAGGGGGTAGCGGAACTTCACGGTCTGGGCATTGAGTCTCCGGTAGTCAATGCAGGGCCTCAAGCCTCCGTCCTTCTTGGCAACGAAGAAAAAGCTGGATGCGGCAGGGGACGTAGATGGTCGGATGAAACCCTGGTGGAGTGCCTCTGTGATGTATTCATCCATGGCCTTCTGCTCCTGGATGGACAAAGGATATATTTTACCTTTCGGGAGTTCCGCCCCAGGTAGCAGGTCTATGGTGCAGTCCCATGGCCGATGAGGTGGAAGTTGGGTTGCCAGCCACTTACTGAACACATCCTGGAACGCCCGATATTCATCAGGGATGGAGATCTCCTTAGTGGTCTCGGCACTCTCGATGGACGTGGAGTTGATTTGCACCCTAGACGGTTTGGATGGAGGAGAGCAAGGAACTTTGGTGACGGGGATGAGACAGGAGTGGAAACAGTTCTTACTCTATTTGAGGATTTCTCCAGTGTTCCAGTCCATGATAGGGTTGTGTTCGCTCATCCAGGGGCGTCCCAGGATGATATCGGTTGTGGGCCCTTCCAGCACCATAAATGAAATCTCCTCGTGGTGAAGGCATCCGATGTGCATGGTGAGTGTTGGAGAGTGATGGTTTACAACCCCTTGACCCAGCGGTTTACCCAGGATAGTATGGATCTTCATGGGTTGCGCACTACGTCTGTGTGTTAGGTTGAGCGTCCGGAGGAACTGCCGTGAGATGAAGTTCCCCGAGTCGATGAGGGCTTGCGCTGCAACATAAGAGTTCTGATTTAGGAAGTATACCGTAGTGCGGATTAGATGTGAAACTTTAGGGTATGTTTGGATTGTACTCACCGCGGGTTGAAGGGGCCTGACTGGGCAGTGGAGTAACTGATGACCATCACTCCCACAGTAGAGGCAGAGGTGAGGAGAGATTCTCCGTTGACGTTCTGTGGGGTGAGGCGATAACTGTCAATGTTCATAGGTTCTGGTGTTGGAAGGGTGGCTGGCAGATTGATGACTGGATTGGCGGGCGGAGGCTGAGTAGGTGGAGGTGAGAATCCACATGCTGAGAGACGTTGGGAGACCTGGATAGCTTTCTGCAGGAAGGCTTCTAATCCCATGTTATCGTCATAGACAACCATCAGTTGGCGGATCTCCGCGTTTAGTCCCTGTCGGTATGCGGAGTGCCGTCTCGTTCCAGCCGCTATTAGCGGCAAGAGTGCGGAACCGCAAGGTGTAGTCGCCGACTGAAGCTGAGCCCTGACTGAGATGTGTTGTGTTTCAGTTTCTGTGTTCACTATTTTCACTGTATCCTCTATATCTTTCTCTGTCTCTCAAACTGTAACCTCCGAAGCATTTTGTTATTGCAAATGCTTGTTTCGTAGCTTTTCTTTTGCAGTTACACGTGTTTGACCAGCAGATGTGTTCAGTGTTTTGAATCATTTTTACAGTTTACAATTGATTTAAAGTTTCAGAAATGTACATTTTTCCATTCCCTTTCCTAGGGATTAAAATAAAGTTGGAGAAGGGTGATCGTTTAATTGTTATTTTAATTTTAGTGGTTTAGTTTTGTTTTTAAATGTGTAGTCAATTAATTTGATTTCATATCTAAGGGTCGGACGGGAATGTAATCCACCAATGTTTTAAGTAGACTGTATGTGCCTTTAAGATTAAAATTCTATATATTTCTTGATATATTTTTACTCTTCACTTTCATTTCAGAGACTAGATTGTCTACATTGGTAGATAAAGGCGTTGTTAATGTCACGTGGTAACTGTTACCTTTCTCAACGACTTTAAAGAATTACCTAATCACACTGTTTGTGATGATCCTTAAATTTATTTGCCTTAAATCATTATTACTGTTTTTTTTTACTACTATTATTAGACTACTATTGGATACATTGTCTTACAAAATGTTTGTATTACCAATAAATATTTTATTTTAATGACGACACGATTAGAATTTTTATTCTTGACAAATAATATTAGGGAAGTTCGCCCTTTCCACTTTTCTTATATTTTCCTTTTACACTTTTCATGTTTCTTATTTTATTGTTCTCGTAATATAAACAGTTGCTCATTTTAATATTCATTAATCATATTAAACAAAGGTTTTCGCAAGGTTGACCACATGGCTATGGACATCAGGAAAAAAGGGGCTCCTCCTTTTCGGAGCGGCCTGGCGGTGGCCCGACTGGAGGTACCAGGAGACCAACTTACTCCTAGTTGGCTCGTCTGGGGCCTTCCACATGAGGTCTAACTCAGCCACCGCTATTCCTAGCACCCCTATGAACTCCTCTTGGAGGTCTACAGGGGCTTGGACCTCTGGGCGGTCAAGCTCGGATGCCGCCCAATCCTTCTCGGACGCAGAAAAGGACATAGAGTCGCCCTCTTTCTCTTCTGCCGTGCCGAAGGAGAAAAAGTCAGCTATAGACGCAGGAGGGTGGAAGGTCTCTCCTGTGAACACAACAGGAGAATGGGGAGATGGAAGAGGGCGGTGAACCCACGTATCTCCTCCATCGTCGTCGTAATCGACGTCTTTGTCGACACGTGCAGGGCCCACCAGCGGCTTGCTGGCGGCAGTGGGCCTAGCTCCTGTGAGAGACCGCACATAGTCCCTTCTGGCTCTAAGAACGTGGGCTGGAAAATCCGTGCAGTGGGAGCAGTTCCCAGAGTCCAAGAAGACTGCTTCGGCGTGGGCCAAGCCCAGGCAAGCAACGCAGTGCAGGTGGTTATCGGGCGGATGGTACAGATGGAAGCCATCGGATGCCGTGAAGATATGAATCCACAGGTAGCAACTTCAACGATAGCGAAAGATGAGCATGAAGGAAGAGATTCTAAGGTAATTGCCTCTCTCTTTGCATTTTATACTGCCTATAACAGCCAGTATTGCATGCGTTTTGCATAGAGCAGCAATTGGCCAGTTTTTCTAACTGGCGTTAGCCTATAACATTTCAAAATTTTGGAAGAAAAGGGATTTCCCACAGCGTTTTACGCAGTGTCGAAGTGACCGCTCTCGAAAGGGAACTCACGCTTTGCCACCCAGCGGACTCCTCAAGGATCAGAGCTGGGACCGGGAACGGGCTTGAGCTCTTGTTACAAGTGCAAGGATTTTTTTCTTTGCAGAAGTCACTGACGGGTGTCAAATGATGGTCATTCAGTGCATTGATATATATATATATATATATATATATACATGGAATAAAATAATGCACGTGTAGATACGAGCGGTCAGCATTACTTTGCATGAAAGTGGAGTTTGGAGTCTGTCAGGATATTGCGAGGCTTCACAGGTGCGTGCAGCATCTTTTGTGTTTTGTTATTGCAGATTTGCTATATATATATATATATATATATATATATATATATATATATATATATATATATTACTTCTATTATATTAATTATACTCTAACAGAGTCCACTAACTGTGTCATTACTAAGATACTGATTGGTTAAGAAAACTAGACAAAACTGGTAATTTTCCACTCATGGACAGATAGTCAGAAGCATATCTCCTTCCATCATGATGCTGACGATCAGACCCTGAACTTAGGCACAGAATGTCCTGTTAAGTCAGGACAAGGCTTTGGCATGTCTCAAGCAGAGTCCCAGTTGTCCACCAGTACCCATAACAGACCTGTACAGAACTCTTAGCGCACATACAAAGACACACATGATTCACAGCCTCTTCAAGGCTGAAGTTGATCTGAGCTCTGCTCTGAACAGGAAACTTTCCCAAAACATACTGATAAGTTGTACTTTTCTCTCAGTCCGAGGTACAGACAGACAATATACATCATTATTTTCTAGTGTTTGATAATGAAAATGAAATTAAAGGCTTTAACACAGTGGCGGTTCTAGACAATTTTTACTAGGGGGGCCAAGGGGGGGGCCAGTGTTTAACCAGAGGGGCACATTAAAAATGGTAACAAATTATATTTAAAGATTATTAACTTCTTTACTTTACAATCATATAAACATTTATTACAACATTGTACAACATTTGTACAAGAGTGAGTGCAGGTGCAAAAAAGGTTCATTAATGTTGATGATTATTATCAATGATTTGTGAAGGATCATGTGACACTCAAGACTGGAGTAATGATGATAAATTCAGCTTTGATCACTGGATATAAATTACACTTTACTATATATTCACATAGAAAACAGTTATTTTACATTTTAATAATATCTCACAATTTTAGAGCTTTTTTTGTATTTTTAATAACATAAATGCAGCCTTGGTGAGCAGACGAGACTTCTTTCAAAAACAACCAAAATAGTACGGTTTCCAAACTTTTGATTGGTAGAGCATATCTGCATGTATTGCATGTATTTCAAAAATGTAGGCCTAGAATTTACTTTAAAAAAAGAAACATTAGATCCACATTGACAATATTGATTTTGTTAACAAAAAAGGACGCTATGTCCCTTCCTCGTTTCAAGATAACTATCGGAAGAAAAAAACGTGCATTACATTTCGTTGCCTAACCATCCCTCCCCACTTAACACGGGCAATAATAACCTGTTGATTACTTTACTCAAATGTATGTTATCGCAATGCCACAGCCAAGACAGATGAAGTTACGTGGTTAACATCACAACATTGTGCAGGAACAACCAGTTACTTACGAGATACGAGTCACTTACGCGGCCGGCGCCCGCTCTAATTTACCCGTGTAGAACGTTCCGTCACGTTAGTTCCGCTTTTGGCGCTCGCGTGTAAAATCATAATAAAGTCATAATTCATTTTTTATTTTGATTTTTTGGTCAGCACAGGGGGGGCCACAGGGGTGGCCATGGAAATTTCTACAGAGGCACGGGCCTCCCTAGGCCTCCGTGTAGAACCGCCACTGCTTTAACATAAGTTGAAGTTAGTCATTCTAAATAATTCAATATTTAGAAAGATAATTTCGTGGTAAATCGCTCAAAATATATATGTTGTCACCCTCCTCTCCTTAGTCCCTATGGTTACTGTTGTTATTAGTTCATTCTTGTCAGCTGTGTGTAATTGATTAGTCTTGTTTGCTCCCCTGTGTTCCTTGTATTTAAGCCCGGTGTTCTCCCTCAGTCCTTGTCGGTTCTCATTTGTGAATTTGTGGGTTCCTGAGTTTATAATTGAAGTCTGCATTTCTATACCCCACTTCGTCTTGGATGTTTATATACCACAACACGTAACAGCTCCTTCACCATGTTTTAGTTTGTTTCTACTTTTATTTATGTGATCCAAAACTCCCCAAAACCGCCACGATCCATATCTCTCCGTTCAAATCCTCCGTCCACCCGATCTCCCCGAAAGCGGCTGCCATTTGCTGATGGATGGCACAGGGGTTCAAGAGTTACGGTAACATCAATACAGCTTGATTTTAGTAATGTTGAAAATTAGCTGAATTAAATTAAAATAGTTGAAATTTAACATGAACTAATAATGAATTTTGTTCATTTGAACTCATGCTGACTAGTGAACCTTATTGTAAAGTGTTATCTTTGACATATTATTGCAGCGGTTCCCAAACACATTCCTGGAGAACCAGCATCACTGCACATTTACACTTCTGCTCTGCCTGACACACACATTTCAGATCTTTGAGTCTCTACTAATGAGCTGAACCTTAATCAGGTGTGTTTGATTGAGGAGACATGAAAAAAGAAGCAATTATTGTAAATGAATTCACACATTTGACACTTCCAAGATTAAAACATAATTAATAAATGAATGGAGGATAAATATTTTCTGTAAAGTATTTTTTTTTAATCATGCGTAGAGAAACAGAACACGAGCACAGCTTTGAGGGACGCGCTGGCCATTTTGTTGTTTCTAACAAGTTTTTTTTCAACTGAGAACTTCAGGATGTTCAGTAAACAAACATCTGTAATGCAGTTCATAAGAACGTGAAGGAGGAGGCGGGAACCGGCGAACTTTAATAACTTTTAATAATATAAAACAAACAATAACAATAACAATAATAATAATATAAGTTTAATATAATAATAATAAGTTTGTTTAATAAAATAAACAAACAATAAAACGAGAGTAAAAGGGCGGCAGTTCCTCACGGCGACTGCCGCCCACACAAACATAATACAACACAACATAAATTCCAGGCCTCTCGTCCTTCACTGTAGTCGCTCCTCTTTTATTCTTCTGGACCTCCTCCGTGAGAGATACGAGACTTTTTTCATCTTTGTCTGTCTGAATTTTTCTCAGGCTTTTCTTAGTTGCTGACAGACTGGCCATTAAAGCTGTGGGAAATCCTCCATCCACAGTAAGATGGATGGGAAAGCCGACTCGTTTATCTGGGAATGGCTGGGCTTGCCATGATGCTGCTCTGAAACTGGCCCCTGTGTTAACTGTTAACAAAGTTAACTGTTCCATGGGAGGAAGAGAAGAAGAGGCGGAAGTATGCGGATCTTGCTGCCGAGTGCACGGAGGCCGGATGCAGGACCATCATCAGGCCCTGAGTATGAGCTCATAATTGCTCTATTATTTAATTTTTTTTTAAAAATATGATCCACTGATAAAATGTAAAGAGATTAACAAATATGTTTTATGTCACAACTTTGCTTGGCATTAATTTGTGAATCGCTTCCTGTACATTAGTGAATCGCTTCCTGTGCATTGAGGATTGCTGCACACATTCGTGAATCACGTCTTGTGCACTCGAGGCTCACCTCACACATCTGTGGATCTCAAAACATTTCTAGCATTAAGACATGCAGATAAATCTACAGCTAAGTGGACCAAATTAAACGAAGATGAAAACGACTGACTAAAAAAAGGTGGAACAAACTAAGACTAAAACTACTGACTAAAAAAAGGTGGAGCAAACTAAGACTAAAACGACTGACTAAAAAAAGGTGGAACAAACTAAGACTAAAACGACTGAATAAAAAAAGTTGGAACAAACTAAGACTAAAACGACTGAATAAAAAAAGTGGAACAAAGTAAACGAAGACGAAAACGACTGACTAAAAAAAGATGGAACAAAGTAAACGAAGACGAAAACGACTGACTAAAAAAAGGTGGAACAAACTAAGACGAAAACGACGGACTAAAAAAAGGAAGAACAAACTAAGACGAAATGACGAAAGTAAAACTATAATAATTTTGGTGGACTCCACCCACCGTCTACTCAAGCCAATCAGGTAACGGTCAGTGCAACATGACAATCGTAGTACATCACAAGATGTAAAGCGTAGGGGTGTGACGAGATCTCGTACCACGAGATCTTGCGAGACTAAAACGTGACGAGATTTCTCGTCGAGGTGAAAAGTTTTCTCGTCGTGCTCTCAGTGTGAGGGTGAAATCATTATTGAAGATGCCCCCGCCACTTACAAATCGTTTGTGTGGAAACATTTTGGTTTTCCAGTAGAAATAATAAACGGAGAAAGAATAACACACAAGACACAAACATTGTAAGAAAACTATGCTGTTCACCTCGGCCAAGGTTGTAGAGACTCTTAGGGGCCGTTCACATATCGCGCGCATTTTCATTCGCGCAAAATGGAAGCGCATGCGGTGCGGCGCGCTCGTTTTTTCCTGGCGCCTTTTCATGGTTGCATAGCAATGACAGACGCTACAGAAGCGCGAGCTCCCGAACGCTTGCAAAAGAAGGAGGAAGCGACGCGGCTGCGCTTTACACGCTTTTTAGGCGCGATGTGTGAACGGCCCCTAAAGAGGCAGAAAGCGTCGCTGTTACTGCTGACGGTTGGACTTCTCGGCCCACACAATCAATAGAGGCTGGGAAATGGTCAACTTTGTACTGCAGTTAAAGTGACACTTAAAGTGTTATTTGAATTTTTTATTACAGTATAAATTTAGTTTATTTTATTTATACCGTTTAATTTATGCTCAATCTGTTGAAAGAAGTTCAGTGAGATTTCTCATGTGAAATTATACAGGGCAGAAAACAATTGGTTTGATTTTGTTTAGCAGTGTTTGCATGTTGTTTTACTGCAAATAATTCATTAAAATTGAAGTAAAATGACATGCATTACAAGTTGATTTCAAAAGGCACCAACATTTTTGCATTTTATGATTTTCAGTTGAATAAAAGACTGTTTTCCCTTCATACGTTTCATTATTGAGGATTTCTTAAAAATACTATAAAAATCTCGTCTCGTGAACCCAATCTCGTGTCTCGTCTCGTCTCGTGGGATAGGGGTCTCGTCACACCCCTAGTAAAGCGCTATTTCTATTCTATAACGAGATGTAAAGTGCTATCCTATAATGTAATGAGATGTAAATTGACATTTCTGTTCTATAACGAGATGTAAATTGCCATTTCTATTCTATAATGAGATGTAAAGCGCTATTTCTATATTGTAACGAGATGTAAAGTTACCTGATTGGCCTGCGTTGGACAGTGGGTGGAGTGCACGTGCACGCCTTGATGCTAGAAATGGCGATTTCCACAAATGTGTTCAGCGAGCCACAAATGCGCAGAAAGCGATTCGCAAATATGCGTGGTGATCCACAAATGCGCAGAAAGCGATTCACAAATGTACAGGAAGCGATTCACAAACGAATGCCAGGCATTGTGTTTGTGACATAAAAACATATTTGTTAATGCTCTTCAATTTCAAATTTTTGTTTTCAAACATTAGTGTTGGGATACCAGTGGAGGGTTTTGCAGAATCGCTTGTTTGTTTGAAAAAAGTGATTAAATGACCCTGTAAAATGTATAAACACCTAAAGAAAAAGAGAATTACAAAAGGTTACTTGATTCCTAACTAATTTCAAATAATTAAAGATGAAAGCAACGAAATTTACATCTACTTTACAACTGATATTTCTAGGCTTTGAAGTCAGTAATATCTCATCCATCTACATACAGAATTTAATAAAAACAATTCTTAAGAGATTTTTATGAAAAATGAAGTGAACTCACCATCAGGATCTGGTCGAGGCTTACAAAATTTGATGGAAATTTCACCTAAAAAAAATTAAAACAACAACAACAGATTTTTACATTTGTGAATGTTGTGAATTTGAAGAATGTTTCTTTATTTTTTTTGATCAAAAAAAAGAAAAGTTCAGAAAGTTTGGTTTATGCAGAAAGAGCTACTTACTGTTACACCATCCGATTCTCTAGTTCCTTTATAGTAACGGTCATTCTCCCTTCCCCAAGACAGTCTCTCTCCTACTTCACATTGCCGGAAAAAGCTTTCCAAACCAGTCAGTTTAGCCAGAAAATCTTTAAAAAAGAATCAAACAACAGCATGTCAATGTACATCATGAGACTGAACTCATGTGAGGAACCAACAGAAGAATAGAGAGAAAAACTAAAACCAACACCAGAACATCAGGCTGAAATAGACATGAATGAAAGTGGTAATAACTGGAGACTCACCGTCTGTCGGCTCGGACTCAAGCGTCTCTGCGCCGTCTGTCGGCTCAACTCCAGATGTGTCTGGATGAACCTGTGATGGGTCCTGCTCAGGCACAACAGGACACACTTTGCTTTTAGGGCTTTGGATGGAGTGTTTTATAGTCTTCCACATCGTCCGGAGGACAGCAGGTGTACTTTAGTCATGGTATCGAAGGTGGAGAGAGTGTTGTTTATTCACAATCCCCACTTTCAATTCCTGCCGGCGTGGGAATCGAACCAGCAACCTTCAGATTACAAGCCCGACTCCCTCACCACTAGGCCACGACTACCACCTCCCTTTTGCAGGTGTTTCTAAAACAAAGAAAAATGAACAGCAAACCATTAGAAAAATGTCTGACCACAGATCAAATGTGGCTTTTATCTGATAAATTCATTAAAGAAAAAAACTATTACATTTAAGTTCATATTCCTGCACTTCTCAATGTTCTTTTGTTTTTTTTTTCTCCCCAAAATGAGTCAAACACTCAGCCAAGATCTCAGGAAGGACCTGCAGAAAAACATTACAAAGATTAGTCAGATAGCAAAAACTCTCTTTAACCCTTTAACTTTCACCGCTAGAAGGAGCCAATGAAAAATTTCATTCTTATTATTGGACATATAAAAGATGACCTGTTTTTTGTCAAAATGTATGTAAATCTTCCGTTACATTTGCAGTACTATTTTATACGGTCTCTTTTGAACAATAAATATAGCTTCAACATTAACCTTTTCATTACCCAATCAGTTCTTTTTTCACAACAATAAGCAAAATAAATACTGCATCAATGTATGTGTGAGTAACATGAAATTGTCTGCTTGAGTATAAAAATGGACATCCTCATAATCCACTCTCAATTTGAGAAAAGTCAGAATTGCAAGTTTTTAATCAGTGAATTCTGACCTTATAACTAGCGATTGTGAGTTCCTATCTCCAAATTCTGACTTTATAAAACATTTGAGTTTAAATCTTGTAATTGTGAGGAAAAAAGTTAGAAATGTGAGATAAACAGTCGCAATTACACCCCCATTTTTTTTTTAATATTTACAAGGGATTCACAAACAACTATGAATATATGAAACCAGTGGTGGATCTTCAGGTCATGACAGTTACGATTCATTCGTGTACATTTTAGAATGGGGCAATTTTGATCAATTCAGTCATTTTGTCTTGGGGAGTAAACATCTGTTATGTGAAATAGCTTATTCGGGATAGTACTAAATACAAACAAGATGCAATTTTTACGATCCCTCTTATTATTTTGTTAAAATGATTAAGTTGTTGGATATTCTGCAAGGGTATGAAACTTATGAGCGGTCACGCATACTTTTGGAGAATTATAGCAAACAGTGTTTCTGTATTTCTCTTATATTTTGCCATATTTGTCATGTTTAGACTCCATTAAATTACTACAATGAGGACTACAGAACATTTGTCTCCTTCTCTTGACTGATGTTTGTTTTCACACTGAGAAATCAAGTTAAAAGGGGTTAATAAACGTATAAATCCTACTTTTTTTCTCCTCCATCTCTCCTGTTGGACTGTCCGTCATCGTCTCCACTATCAACTCTGCAGTGGTGACAAATTCAGGCGTAATCTCTCCACTTGACAGCTGCCAATGAACAACAGACGTGTGCTCGCTGCTAAACGTGAGTAAAGACTGGCGCAAACTACTGAGAGAGTCAAGAAAGCCGTGAAGAGCGACAAACACTGTCGAACGCGTCCTGTGTTCTTCATCTAGCGACTGCTCTGTGACGTCACGACCTGTTCGAATGCCATGTGACGTCACAGCGCGAGGATTTCACGCTCTCATCCATTTTCTCGTGCGGTGAAAAATATATATATATATATATGTATGAACAGAGGTGTAATGTAACGAAGTAATAATACGTCGTACTTACTTAGTATTTATATTTCTGTCAATTTTTATTTTTACTCCACTACATTTCTTAAATAAAATGTACACTTTCACTCCGATTCATTTCCCCAAAGCATTTTCATCACTTACTACACAATAAAGTCGAAAGAAAGAAATCTTAAAACCAGACAGCAAGGGATTACATTTCACAAGTGAGAATGTGTTTGATGATATTGAATGTTACGAAATGATATTTCTGGTTACTTTGGTTTGTTTCAGTCCTTGGTTAATGACCGCAGATAATCCATGCTAGTTACCCAGTAGTTTTTGACAGTTAGGAAAACCGACAATGAACAGAATGTATTTCTATCAATGCAATATGATCGTAAGATGTTGGAAATGTGGACAGCTGATTTGGTCTCTATTCAAGAGTTTCTGTGTCCGAGTTCAGTCTCCGTCTATTTCCAGAAAGCATTCTGGGCTAACGGAGACTCATCTTAAGTTAAAACAAACAATCAAGTTTATCCAAACACACTAGTTCTGGCTGTTTACCCCGATTGTATCTGATGAGATACGACGTGATGGGGAAAAACAGAAACTGTTTACAACAACAACAAAAAACCGGGAACAAACCTTTTCAGCCAGCTTTACTCTGCTCCGTGTCCCTGGAAATACACTAAATACTCTGGATTTATGGATTTGTTTTGTTTGTAGATTCCGAAACTCTTCATTAGGACATTAAAAATTGACCCATGCTTTTTTACTTAAAGACTCAACTTTATGTATGTTTCGTAAGATTCCCTTATCCGTCAAACATATTTCATTAGATTATCCTGGACTGAACACAAGCAGATGCTCTTTTATGAAGTTACTTCATTTAAGGACATATTTAATGAGATTATGCCTGGAAAGGTTTTGGATTTTTTTTTATCATGTTAATTTAAAAAAAAGTATAATATGACATTCTGTTTATATTTGTTTTGTTTTTATTTTATTTATATGATATTTGTGTTTTTGTAATTTAATTTTTGCCATGAAAATATCTTTGATTGCTGACATGGCATTTAATAAAATACTCTGAATCTGTTTGTAGATTCTCAAGTGATAAACACGTCAATGATAAACGTTCCTCTCAAATGTGTGATTTTCTTCCACCAGCAAATTGCTTTGTGTATCATATTTAATAAACCAATACAATTTGAATGTTTAAATGAACACGTATAGTCACACCATTGTAGCAGTTTTGCATGCAGTAGCTAAGGTGTGTAGATAGTTCATTCTCAGTTTACTCAAGTAGAAGAATGTGATTAATAAACTCAGGGCTTCTAGCATTATGCATTATATTTTTAAAAAGTAGATAATCTTAATAATCAAAACCTTAAATTTCTCTGGACTCAATGATAAATACATGTCTGACCGTTGGAACGAACCAAAAAAACCCCCCTAGAAAATCGCATTCATGACTGTTTATGGTGATTTTATGTCTCGGCGCCAGCCGAGTCCTGAAGAGGGGGCGGTGATCACATAAACAGGGTGTTTTTATTTTAATAAACAATATCGAGTCTAGAAAACACTAAAAGTACAACAAATATATTGATAAAAACACTCGTTGAAGCTTCATACACACCGGGACATTTGACTGCACACTTTTTTCACAATGTTGATTCTTCTTGCAATCATAATGCAATGGACTGTGTGTGGCCTACATTAAACATGTAAATAAAAGGGTTGCTGAGCTGTTTACACAGTCATATAGCCTAAAATAAAAGAGCCTACACAGGGACAGGAAATAAGAATGCAAAAAACAAAAAACAAAAAAAACAGCCTTACCAGAGCATGAGCGAAGCAAAGCGGAGCTTCACTCATGAATCGCGCACCGGGATTTGTCGCGCTCCGAGCCTTCTTGTAGCCATTAAAACAAGTTTTTAGTTTCAGTTTAAATATTATAGGCTAATGTTACTTTTTAATTTCATTTACGTTGAAAAGTGAACAGGACATCACATAAGATTACGTAAGAATATGTCAGAAGAATAGTGATCACATAAACAGCATTTATTTAAAATATAATCATCACATAAACAGCATTTATTTAAAATATAATCATCACATAAACAGCATTTATTTAAAATATAATCATCACATAAACAGCATTTATTTAAAATATAATCATCACATAAACAGCATTTATTTAAAATATAATCAGCACATAAACAGCATTTATTTAAAATATAATCATCACATAAACAGCATTTATTTTAAATATAATCATCACATAAACAGCTTCCAATTGCTAAAACCAGTGCTTGCAAACACAGAGTCATTCCCGCCAAGTTTACGACAAGGAAAACAAAATGCCGAATCTCCCTGCTGCGAATATTCTAGCCATTCCCTCTCATTGTACCAATTTTGCGAAAATGACCGCTGACAGTCATTTTTATGTTGCTGTTTCTTTGGAAACTGTTTTAAACGCACCTGGACTGGCTTGTGTTTACCGAGATCCTCTGGTGCTCTGGACAGTGACGGCGAGTCTTTGCTGCTGGACGGCTGAGTAACTGCCACCGGCGGCGTCAGGTGAAGCAGAAGTTGAAGTAGCAGCAGCAGCTGTTATGGTAGACTCTGTCTTTTTAATCCACTTTCGAATATCCATTTTGAAACAAGAGTAATGATCATCCGTACCGTAGTAGCTTCGAAAATTTAATTAATTGTGAATGTTCTGGTGCGCGAGAAATGTAATGTGACGTTAGAGTGGGGGTGGGGAAGCGCGCTAATCAAACGACAGGACCAATCAAAATTCGACTTTGCCTAACTTTTCTTTACTAAAATGTTGCTATTTAAGATTAATATTGACTCTAGGAACTGGAAGAAAGGGCAATTGGCAAATGTAATTTTTTTAAATAAAATATTTAAAATTACTTTAACATTCATGGTGATCTGAGGGGGCGTCGCCCGGCCCTGACGCTGATGCAGTAAAGAGGAGGAGTCCCCTGTTCAAGATGGCGGCGCTATTGACGCATTCGTTCCAATGAACTGCCGTAGTCAGGCGACGTCTAGTGTAAATGTCTATGCGTACAAACAAGCGCTGTGACTGAAACCGCTCCCTATCCACTATCTAGTGCACTATATCGGGTGTCGGTCATTTTGTAGTGCTGTCCGAATTCTGAGTGAACGACTTCATTCCCTACATTCGTTCACTACTTTTACCCACAATGCTCTCTGATTTTGAGCGTGCATTCGATGTTCACTCGTTAAAGCGCCGTTACCCAAAATCCAACGCGATGAGACGATAGAGCGCGAAAGAAAAATAAACATGGCGGACGGCAATACGGGAAGCGGCAACTTCTACAAATGTAAGTGTCATTTTTTATTAATTAAAACATTTTTGTAAAGATATTTTGAAGCGAAATGATACAGATTTATATCATAATATATATACTTATTATCATATGATAATTTGGTCGATTTTTCTCTTATGTTAGTGAACTGTTGTACATTGAATACTGTTGTTAATATTGTATTATTTACTATTATATTGTTTATAAACAAATGTGACAGTGTAGTGTTTTTGTTCTGTTATTTTTAAATATAAATTTACTAAATAGCATGACACAGGTGTTTTTATTCTCTCTTTATTCTCAATAAACATGACAAATAAACAGTAATATTCAATTCATGAAGCTAAACAGCACATATTACAGACGGGTAGAGGAAATGTTCATGACGAATTGCCTGGCGCGTGCTATTAACGTCAGCGTCCGAATTCGCTCACTCGTTTTTCGTCACGACACTCCTCACTGTGCTTTTCATCAGGCTACTGCGTTTCCCTTTCTAAACGCTCTCCGTCCACTAGGATTTTCACTAGTACTTTTCCAAAGGAAACGTCGGCAAACGATATCTTACTGCTTATGCATATTTAATCGTCAATCACTTAAATAAAAATGACTAATTATTCGCACATTTTTCTGCCATTAATCGTGATTAATCGCACCTAACATTTAAAGTTTTTAAAAATTTTATTTTAATAATTTCACATTTAAACTCCAAATTAATGTAGAATGTGTGTCTGTGCGCATGTGTGTGCCTGTACAGAAATGTGTGTGTGTGTGTGTTACCTGCCATTGATCTGTTCCCTTAGGAAGGTTTGTTTGTACTGATTGGTCCAGACTCTCAGATGCTCCACCCACAGAGTGACATCATCTGCGGTTTACTGAGCAGCACATAATGACTGGAGCTGGTACTGAACGCACGGTACACTAACAACACTATCTACACACACACACACACACACACACACACACACAGTGATGAAGCAGTGCAATAACTCATCCAGTCTCTTGCTACTGTGTATCTAGACCACGAGTTTGCATTGGGCAATCCACCCTCCCGTCCCAGAGTCAACACAAACACCAATTCAAATTAATATCTTTTTTTAATTTGAAAGCAATCATAACAGAAACCATAATATCATAAGAGCAATTAACAAACATAAGGAACAAAGACTTCAGAGGAGAGCTAAGCCGAAATAACAAATAATACCAAACTAACTAACCCAGAGAGATTTATAAATTACCTAGAAGACAAACCGTAAATAGAATACAGTAAACTTTCCTCTCTCCCTGTCTGCCACAAACCAGGAGAAAAAAGATGTACAAAAAAATGACACTTTCCCCCTACAGTTCCTTAATTTAGTAAAACGTAAACGTCCCGTCGCTATCCAGTCACCTCAGACATCACGAGATTGAACAATTGATCCTTCGCAAAACCCGCCCCCTGTTACTATGTCCGACAACCCGTGCGCTCTCACACCACACATGTTCTCACGCAGTGAAAAATACATTGCGGAGCAAAGAGGACACTGACAACGCATGAAACTGTTTCATATTTAAAATATTGTAATTTTTTAAAGAAGTTTAATCAATAAATAGTGTCTAGTGGCTCTTTAATGTGTCGTGACAGATCGCTGGAGCTCCTTCAAGTGGCTCGAGAACCGATCATCTCTTCATACTAGTTCATTTATAG
The DNA here is from genome assembly GCA_037194245.1 of Opsariichthys bidens. Lineage (NCBI taxonomy): Eukaryota > Metazoa > Chordata > Actinopteri > Cypriniformes > Xenocyprididae > Opsariichthys > Opsariichthys bidens. The sequence continues at coordinate 2,960,390 of CM074312.1, read as the reverse complement.
CATCAAATAAACATGAATGAACATCAGAAGGAATGTTGTTTCAAGCGCGGAAAGACGTGAATACACACGATTTTTCAAGTTCAGGTTCACCAATGTTAATCTACTAACTCCCCTGACTGCTTTGTCGGACAAAACGGTAGATTCGGGCCTGTCAGTCAGACTGTTTGGGAAGGGTCACTTGGACACCGCTGATTGGCACACCTGTCTCGACGGGAGAGAGAGGAAAAAAAAGAACACCCAACACCCAGCCACACAATTATAACACACATTGAATACGTCCTTGGACGTAACAGATGGAAAATGCTTATGCATTCCACGCAGAAATATATTATAATGAACATCATCGTCATCGTTCCGCCACTTCAGTCGTACGAAGATTGATATGATTTCACTTCTTGCAGGTCCCGAATCTGCACATGCAGAAATACGGTTATTTTGTATTTATTTATTCTTTTACATAAAAAACAACTCGCACTACATCTAATATTACAAGCTTGATCATTAATAGTCGGGTGATTGTTTTTCAGTTTAATTCCCAGGGAAACAAAATGGTTGCAGAAGCTTCATTAATTCAATGTGAATAATTTATGCGTGCTATAATAGTGTTATGATGAGTCAGCGGAGAGGGATCCAAACGCAGGCTTTATTTAAACAGGCGTAGTCACAAAGGCAATGGTCAAAGCACAGCAAACAGGTATGGCAGAGGATAGGCAGAATCATGATCGTAAGACAGGCAAAGGGGTCAGGTCGGGCGGATAACATTCACAGTCCAGTACAACAAGCAAAGATCGGGACAAGCAGCAGGAATCAAACAACGTAAAACAGACAGGAACAAAAACAGGACCGCAAATAAACGCTCAGAACTGCTCACTTGAGCAAATCAAGACCTCACAATGTGTGCGAGGCTGAATGTCTCTTAAATAGTCCGGATAATGAGCTGCAGCTGGTTGAGGCGATCAGTGACTAGGTACGGGGCTTCTGGGACATGTAGTGTGCATGTGTGTGATGCATTGTGGGAAACTGAGTCCGATGGCGAGGCAATGGTTCAGGGTGGAGTGCCCTCTAGCGGCCATTACGGGCACTGCAGCTGATAACAGTGACAAGTAGTTATATATCTGTCTGCTTTATTCAATATGTATTCAGTATGTCCTCTTTTATGCTTCCGGAGCTCCTCCGTGAGAGATACGAGACCGGTGCACCGCAAAGATGATGCTCATTATTACTCGCGTCACCAGCCTCGCGCCGTTCCCGCACTGCTCGTCACAACAAGAAACACATTTTAAGAGTTTCTTTGGTCAAGAAAACACTCGCTTTAATTAGCGGAATTAAATTAAAATTAAGCAAATGTTGAAATTTAACATGAACTAATAATGAATTTTGTTCATTTGAACTCATGCTGACTAGTGAACCTTATTGTAAAGTGTTAACTTTGACATATTATCGCAGCGGTTCCCAAACACATTCCTGGAGAACCAGCATCACTGCACATTTACACTTCTGCTCTGCCTGACACACACATTTCAGATCTTTGAGTCTCTACTAATGAGCTGAACCTTAATCAGGTGTGTTTGATTGAGGAGACATGAAAAAAGAAGCAATTATTGTAAATGAATTCACACATTTGACACTTCCAAGATTAAAACATAATTAATAAATGAATGGATGATAAATATTTTCTGTAAAGTATTTTTTTTTAATCATGCGTAGAGAAACAGAACACGAGCACAGCTTTGAGGGACGCGCTGGCCATTTTGTTGTTTCTAACAAGTTTTTTTTCAACTGAGAACTTCAGGATGTTCAGTAAACAAACATCTGTAATGCAGTTCATAAGAACGTGAAGGAGGAGGCGGGAACCGGCGAACTTTAATAACTTTTAATAATATAAAACAAACAATAACAATAACAATAATAATAATATAAGTTTAATATAATAATAATAAGTTTGTTTAATAAAATAAACAAACAATAAAACGAGAGTAAAAGGGCGGCAGTTCCTCACGGCGACTGCCGCCCACACAAACATAATACAACACAACATAAATTCCAGGCCTCTCGTCCTTCACTGTAGTCGCTCCTCTTTTATTCTTCTGGACCTCCTCCGTGAGAGATACGAGACTTTTTTCATCTTTGTCTGTCATCTGAATTTTTCTCAGGCTTTTCTTAGTTGCTGACAGACTGGCCATTAAAGCTGTGGGAAATCCTCCATCCACAGTAAGATGGATGGGAAAGCCGACTCGTTTATCTGGGAATGGCTGGGCTTGCCATGATGCTGCTCTGAAACTGGCCCCTGTGTTAACTGTTAACAAAGTTAACTGTTCCATGGGAGGAAGAGAAGAAGAGGCGGAAGTATGCGGATCTTGCTGCCGAGTGCACGGAGGCCGGATGCAGGACCATCATCAGGCCCTGAGTATGAGCTCATAATTGCTCTATTATTTTAATTTTTTTAAAAATATGATCCACTGATAAAATGTAAAGAGATTAACAAATATGTTTTATGTCACAACTTTGCTTGGCATTAATTTGTGAATCGCTTCCTGTACATTAGTGAATCGCTTCCTGTGCATTGAGGATTGCTGCACACATTCGTGAATCACGTCTTGTGCACTCGAGGCTCACCTCGCACATCTGTGGATCTCAAAACATTTCTAGCATTAAAACATGCAGATAAATCTACAGCTAAGTGGACCAAATTAAACGAAGATGAAAACGACTGACTAAAAAAAGGTGGAACAAACTAAGACTAAAACGACTGACTAAAAAAAGGTGGAACAAACTAAGACTAAAACGACTGAATAAAAAAAGTTGGAACAAACTAAGACTAAAACGACTGACTAAAAAAAGGTGGAACAAACTAAGACTAAAACGACTGAATAAAAAAAGTTGGAACAAACTAAGACTAAAACGACTGAATAAAAAAAAGTGGAACAAAGTAAACGAAGACGAAAACGACTGACTAAAAAAAGATGGAACAAAGTAAACGAAGACGAAAACGACTGACTAAAAAAAGGTGGAACAAACTAAGACGAAAACGACGGACTAAAAAAAGGAAGAACAAACTAAGACGAAATGACGAAAGTAAAACTATAATAATTTTGGTGGACTCCACCCACCGTCTACTCAAGCCAATCAGGTAACGGTCAGTGCAACATGACAATCGTAGTACATCACAAGATGTAAAGCGTAGGGGTGTGACGAGATCTCGTACCAGGAGATCTCGCGAGACTAAAACGTGACGAGATTTCTCGTCGAGGTGAAAAGTTTTCTCGTCGTGCTCTCAGTGTGAGGGTGAAATCATTATTGAAGATGCCCCCGCCACTTTCAAATCGTTTGTGTGGAAACATTTTGGTTTTCCAGGAGAAATAATAAACGGAGAAAGAATAACACACAAGACACAAACATTGTAAGAAAACTATGCTGTTCACCTCGGCCAAGGTTGTAGAGACTCTTAGGGGCCGTTCACATATCGCGCGCATTTTCATTCGCGCAAAATGGAAGCGCATGCGGTGCGGCGCGCTCGTTTTTTCCTGGCGCCTTTTCATGGTTGCATAGCAACGACAGACGCTACAGAAGCGCGAGCTCCCGGACGCTTGCAAAAGAAGGAGGAAGCGACGCGGCTGCGCTTTACACGCTTTTTAGGCGCGATGTGTGAACGGCCCCTAAAGAGGCAGAAAGCGTCGCTGTTACTGCTGACGGTTGGACTTCTCGGCCCACACAATCAATAGAGGCTGGGAAATGGTCAACTTTGTACTGCAGTTAAAGTGACACTTAAAGTGTTATTTGAATTTTTTATTACAGTATAAATTTAGTTTATTTTATTTATACTGTTTAATTTATGCTCAATCTGTTGAAAGAAGTTCAGTGAGATTTCTCATGTGAAATTATACAGGGCAGAAAACAATTGGTTTGATTTTGTTTAGCAGTGTTTGCATGTTGTTTTACTGCAAATAATTCATTAAAATTGAAGTAAAATGACATGCATTACAAGTTGATTTCAAAATGCACCAACATTTTTGCATTTTATGATTTTCAGTTGAATAAAAGACTGTTTTCCCTTCATACGTTTCATTATTGAGGATTTCTTAAAAATACTATAAAAATCTCGTCTCGTGAACCCAATCTCGTGTCTCGTCTCGTCTCGTGGGATAGGGGTCTCGTCACACCCCTAGTAAAGCGCTATTTCTATTCTATAACGAGATGTAAAGTGCTATTCCTATAATGTAATGAGATGTAAATTGCCATTTCTGTTCTATAATGAGATGTAAAGCGCTATTTCTATATTGTAACGAGATGTAAAGTTACCTGATTGGCCTGCGTTGGACAGTGGGTGGAGTGCACGTGCACGCCTTGAAGCTAGAAATGGCGATTTCCACAAATGTGTTCAGCGAGCCACAAATGCGCAGAAAGCGATTCGCAAATATGCGTGGTGATCCACAAATGCGCAGAAAGCGATTCACAAATGTACAGGAAGCGATTCACAAACGAATGCCAGGCATTGTGTTTGTGACATAAAAACATATTTGTTAATGCTCTTCAATTTCAAATTTTTGTTTTCAAACATTAGTGTTGGGATACCAGTGGAGGGTTTTGCAGAATCGCTTGTTTGTTTGAAAAAAGTGATTAAATGACCCTGTAAAATGTATAAACACCTAAAGAAAAAGAGAATGACAAAAGGTTACTTGATTCCTAACTAATTTCAAATAATTAAAGATGAAAGCAACGAAATTTACATCTACTTTACAACTGATATTTCTAGGCTTTGAAGTCAGTAATATCTCATACATCTACATACAGAATTTAATAAAAACAATTCTTAAGAGATTTTTATGAAAAATGAAGTGAACTCACCATCAGGATCTGGTCGAGGCTTACTAAATTTGATGGAAATTTCACCTAAAAAAATGAAAAAAACAACAACAGATTTTTACATTTGTGAATGTTGTGAATTTGAAGAATGTTTCTTTATTTTTTTTGATCAAAAAAAAGAAAAGTTCAGAAAGTTTGGTTTATGCAGAAAGAGCTACTTACTGTTACACCATCCGATTCTCTAGTTCCTTTATAGTAACGGTCATTCTCCCTTCCCCAAGACAGTCTCTCTCCTACTTCACATTGCCGGAAAAAGCTTTCTAAACCAGTCAGTTTAGCCAGAAAATCTTTAAAAAGGAATCAAACAACAGCATGTCAATGTACATCATGAGACTGAACTCATGTGAGGAACCAACAGAAGAATAGAGAGAAAAACTAAAACCAACACCAGAACATCAGGCTGAAATAGACATGAATGAAAGTGGTAATAACTGGAGACTCACCGTCTGTCGGCTCGGACTCAAGCGTCTCTGCGCCGTCTGTCGGCTCGACTCCAGATGTGTCTGGATGAACCTGTGATGGGTCCTGCTCAGGCACAACAGGACACACTTTGCTTTTAGGGCTTTGGATGGAGTGTTTTATAGTCTTCCACATCGTCCGGAGGACAGCAGGTGTACTTTAGTCATGGTATCGAAGGTGGAGAGAGTGCTGTTTATTCACAATCCCCACTTTCAATTCCTGCCGGAGTGGGAATCGAACCAGCAACCTTCAGATTACAAGCCCGACTCCCTCACCACTAGGCCACGACTACCACCTCCCTTTTGCAGGTGTTTCTAAAACAAAGAAAAATGAACAGCAAACCATTAGAAAAATGTCTGACCACAGATCAAATGTGGCTTTTATCTGATTAATTCATTAAAGAAAAAAACTATTACATTTAAGTTCATATTCCTGCACTTCTCAATGTTCTTTTGTTTTTTTTTCTCCCCAAAATGAGTCAAACACTCAGCCAAGATCTCAGGAAGGACCTGCAGAAAAACATTACAAAGATTAGTCAGATAGCAAAAACTCTCTTTAACCCTTTAACTTTCACCGCTAGAAGGAGCCAATGAAAAATTTCATTCTTATTATTGGACATATAAAAGATGACCTGTTTTTTGTCAAAATGTATGTAAATCTTCCGTTACATTTGCAGTACTATTTTATACGGTCTCTTTTGAACAATAAATATAGCTTCAACATTAACCTTTTCATTACCCAATCAGTTCTTTTTTCACAACAATAAGCAAAATAAATACTGCATCAATGTATGTGTGAGTAACATGAAATTGTCTGCTTGAGTATAAAAATGGACATCCTCATAATCCACTCTCAATTTGATTGCAAGTTTTTAATCAGTGAATTCTGACCTTATAACTAGCGATTGTGAGTTCCTATCTCCAAATTCTGACTTTATAAAACATTTGAGTTTAAATCTTGTAATTGTGAGGAAAAAAGTTAGAAATGTGAGATAAACAGTCGCAATTACACCCCCATTTTTTTTTTAATATTTACAAGGGATTCACAAACAACTATGAATATATGAAACCAGTGGTGGATCTTCAGGTCATGACAGTTACGATTCATTCGTGTACATTTTAGAATGGGGCAATTTTGATCAATTCAGTCATTTTGTCTTGGGGAGTAAACATCTGTTATGTGAAATAGCTTATTCGGGATAGTACTAAATACAAACAAGATGCAATTTTTATGATCCCTCTTATTATTTTGTTAAAATGATTAAGTTGTTGGATATTCTGCAAGGGTATGAAACTTATGAGCGGTCACGCATACTTTTGGAGAATTATAGCAAACAGTGTTTCTGTATTTCTCTTATATTTTGCCATATTTGTCATGTTTAGACTCCATTAAATTACTACAATGAGGACTACAGAACATTTGTCTCCTTCTCTTGACTGATGTTTGTTTTCACACTGAGAAATCAAGTTAAAAGGGGTTAATAAACGTATAAATCCTACTTTTTTTCTCCTCCATCTCTCCTGTTGGACTGTCCGTCATCGTCTCCACTGTCAACTCTGCAGTGGTGACAAATTCAGGCGTAATCTCTCCACTTGACAGCTGCCAATGAACAACAGATGTGTGCTCGCTGCTAAACGTGAGTAAAGACTGGCGCAAACTACTGAGAGAGTCAAGAAAGCCGTGAAGAGCGACAAACACTGTCGAACGCGTCCTGTGTTCTTCATCTAGCGACTGCTCTGTGACGTCACGACCTGTTCGAATGCCATGTGACGTCACAGCGCGAGGCTTTCACGCTCTCATCCATTTTCTCATGCGGTGAAAAATATATATATATATGTATGAACAGAGGTGTAATGTAACGAAGTAATAATACGTCGTACTTACTTAGTATTTATATTTCTGTCAACTTTTATTTTTACTCCACTACATTTCTTAAATAAAATGTACACTTTCACTCCGATTCATTTCCCCAAAGCATTTTCATTACTTACTACACAATAAAGTCGAAAGAAAGAAATCTTAAAACCAGACAGCAAGGGATTACATTTCACAAGTGAGAATGTGTTTGATGATATTGAATGTTACGAAATGATATTTCTGGTTACTTTGGTTTGTTTCAGTCCTTGGTTAATGACCGCAGATAATCCATGCTAGTTACCCAGTAGTTTTTGACAGTTAGGAAAACCGACAATGAACAGAATGTATTTCTATCAATGCAATATGATCGTAAGATGTTGGAAATGTGGACAGCTGATTTGGTCTCTATTCAAGAGTTTCTGTGTCCGAGTTCAGTGTCCGTCTATTTCCAGAAAGCATTCTGGGCTAACGGAGACTCATCTTAAGTTAAAACAAACAATCAAGTTTATCCAAACACACTAGTTCTGGCTGTTTACCCGATTGTATCTGATGAGATACGACGTGATGGGGAAAAACAGAAACTGTTTTACAACAACAACAAAAAACCGAGAACAAACCTTTTCAGCCAGCTTTACTCTGCTCCGTGTCCCTGGAAATACACTAAATACTCTGGATTTATGGATTTGTTTTGTTTGTAGATTCCGAAACTCTTCATTAGGACATTAAAAATTGACCCATGCTTTTTTACTTAAAGACTCAACTTTATGTATGTTTCGTAAGATTCCCTTATCCGTCAAACATATTTCATTAGATTATCCTGGACTGAACACAAGCAGATGCTCTTTTATGAAGTTACTTCACATATTTAATGAGATTATGCCTGGAAAGGTTTTGGATTTTTTTTTATCATGTTAATAATAAAAAAAAAAGTATAATATGACTTGCTGTTTATATTTGTTTTGTTTTTATTTTATTTATATGATATTTGTGTTTTTGTAATTGAATTTTTGCCATGAAAATATCTTTGATTGCTGACATGGCATTTAATAAAATACTCTGAATCTGTTTGTAGATTCTCAAGTGATAAACACGTCAATGATAAACGTTCCTCTCAAATGTGTGATTTTCTTCCACCAGCAAATTGCTTTGTGTATCATATTTAATAAACCAATACAATTTGAATGTTTAAATGAACACGTATAGTCACACCATTGTAGCAGTTTTGCATGCAGTAGCTAAGGTGTGTAGATAGTTCATTCTCAGTTTACTCAAGTAGAAGAATGTGATTAATAAACTCAGGGCTACTAGCATTATGCATTATATTTTTAAAAAGTAGATAATCTTAATAATCAAAACCTTAAATTTCTCTGGACTCAATGATAAATACATGTCTGACCGTTGGAACGAACCAAAAAAAACCCCCCTAGAAAATCGCATTCATGACTGTTTATGGTGATTTTATTTCTCGGCGCCAGCCGAGTCCTGAAGAGGGGGCGGTGATCACATAAACAGGGTGTTTTTATTTTAATAAACAATATCGAGTCTAGAAAACACTAAAAGTACAACAAATATATTGATAAAAACACTCGTTGAAGCTTCATACACACCGGGACATTTGACTGCACACTTTTTTCACAATGTTGATTCTTCTTGCAATCATAATGCAATGGACTGTGTGTGGCCTACATTAAACATGTAAATAAAAGGGTTGCTGAGCTGTTTACACAGTCATATAGCCTAAAATAAAAGAGCCTACACAGGGACAGGAAATAAGAATGCAAAAAAACAAAAAACAAAAAAAACAGCCTTACCAGAGCATGAGCGAAGCAAAGCGGAGCTTCACTCATGAATCGCGCACCGGGATTTGTCGCGCTCCGAGCCTTCTTGTAGCCATTAAAACAAGTTTTTAGTTTCAGTTTAAATATTATAGGCTAATGTTACTTTTTAATTTCATTTACGTTGAAAAGTGAACAGGACATCACATAAGATTACGTAAGAATATGTCAGAAGAATAGTGATCACATAAACAGCATTTATTTAAAATATAATCATCACATAAACAGCATTTATTTAAAATATAATCATCACATAAACAGCATTTATTTTAAATATAATCATCACATAAACAGCTTCCAATTGCTAAAACCAGTGCTTGCAAACACAGAGTCATTCCCGCCAAGTTTACGACAAGGAAAACAAAATGCCGAATCTCCCTGCTGCGAATATTCTAGCCATTCCCTCTCATTGTACCAATTTTGCGAAAATGACCGCTGACAGTCATTTTTATGTTGCTGTTTCTTTGGAAACTGTTTTAAAAACGCACCTGGACTGGCTTGTGTTTACCGAGATCCTCTGGTGCTCTGGACAGTGACGGCGAGTCTTTGCTGCTGGACGGCTGAGTAACTGCCACCGGCGGCGTCAGGTGAAGCAGAAGTTGAAGTAGCAGCAGCAGCTGTTATGGTAGACTCTGTCTTTTTAATCCACTCTCGAATATCCGTTGTGAAACAAGAGTAATGATCATCCGTACCGTAGTAGCTTCGAAAATTTAATTAATTGTGAATGTTCTGGTGCGCGAGAAATGTAATGTGACGTAAGAGTGGGGGTGGGGAAGCGCGCTAATCAAACGACAGGACCAATCAAAATTCGACTTTGCCTAACTTTTCTTTACTAAAATGTTGCTATTTAAGATTAATATTGACTCTAGGAACTGGAAGAAAGGGCAATTGGCAAATGTAATTTTTTTAAATAAAATATTTAAAATTACTTTAACATTCATGGTGATCTGAGGGGGCGTCGCCCGGCCCTGACGCTGATGCAGTAAAGAGGAGGAGTCCCCTGTTCAAGATGGCGGCGCTATTGACGCATTCGTTCCAATGAACTGCCGTAGTCAGGCGACGTCTAGTGTAAATGTCTATGCGTACAAACAAGCGCTGTGACTGAAACCGCTCCCTATCCACTATCTAGTGCACTATATCGGGTGTCGGTCATTTTGTAGTGCTGTCCGAATTCTGAGTGAACGACTTCATTCCCTACATTCGTTCACTACTTTTACCCACAATGCTCTCTGATTTTGAGCGTGCATTCGATGTTCACTCGTTAAAGCGCCGTTACCCAAAATCCAACGCGATGAGACGATAGAGCGCGAAAGAAAAATAAACATGGCGGACGGCAATACGGGAAGCGGCAACTTCTACAAATGTAAGTGTCATTTTTTATTAATTAAAACATTTTTGTAAAGATATTTTGAAGCGAAATGATACAGATTTATATCATAATATATATACTTATTATCATATGATAATTTGGTCGATTTTTCTCTTATGTTAGTGAACTGTTGTACATTGAATACTGTTGTTAATATTGTATTATTTACTATTATATTGTTTATAAACAAATGTGACAGTGTAGTGTTTTTGTTCTGTTATTTTTAAATATAAATTTACTAAATAGCATGACACAGGTGTTTTTATTCTCTCTTTATTCTCAATAAACATGACAAATAAACAGTAATATTCAATTCATGAAGCTAAACAGCACATATTACAGACGGGTAGAGGAAATGTTCATGACGAATTGTCTGGCGCGTGCTATTAACGTCAGCGTCCGAATTCGCTCACTCGTTTTTCGTCACGACACTCCTCACTGTGCTTTTCATCAGGCTACTGCGTTTCCCTTTCTAAACGCTCTCCGTCCACTAGGATTTTCACTAGTACTTTTCCAAAGGAAACGTCGGCAAACGATATCTTACTGCTTATGCATATTTAATCGTCAATCACTTAAATAAAAATGACTAATTATTCATTTATAATCACATTTTTCTGCCATTAATCGTGATTAATCGCACCTAACATTTAAAGTTTTTAAAAATTTTATTTTAATAATTTCACATTTAAACTCCAAATTAATGTAGAATGTGTGTCTGTGCGCATGTGTGTGCCTGTACAGAAATGTGTGTGTGTGTGTGTGTTACCTGCCATTGATCTGTTCCCTTAGGAAGGTTTGTTTGTACTGATTGGTCCAGACTCTCAGATGCTCCACCCAAAGAGTGACATCATCTGCGGTTTACTGAGCAGCACATAATGACTGGAGCTGGTACTGAACGCACGGTACACTAACAACACTATCTACACACACACACACACACACACAGTGATGAAGCAGTGCAATAACTCATCCTCAGTGTGTGTGTGTGCAACCCAGTCTCTTGCTACTGTGTATCTAGACCACGAGTTTGCATTGGGCAATCCACCCTCCCGTCCCAGAGTCAACACAAACACCAATTCAAATTAATATCTTTTTTTTAATTTGAAAGCAATCATAACAGAAACCATAATATCATAAGAGCAATTAACAAACATAAGGAACAAAGACTTCAGAGGAGAGCTAAGCCGAAATAACAAATAATACCAAACTAACTAACCCAGAGAGATTTATAAATTACCTAGAAGACAAACCGTAAATAGAATACAGTAAACTTTCCTCTCTCCCTGTCTGCCACAAACCAGGAGAAAAAAGATGTACAAAAAAATGACACTTTCCCCCTACAGTTCCTTAATTTAGTAAAATGTAAACGTCCCGTCGCTATCCAGTCACCTCAGACATCACGAGATTGAACAATTGATCCTTCGCAAAACCTGTTACTATGTCCGACAACCCGTGCGCTCTCACACCACACATGTTCTCACGCAGTGAAAAATACATTGCGGAGCAAAGAGGACACTGACAACGCATGAAACTGTTTCATATTTAAAATATTGTGATTTTTTAAAGAAGTTTAATCAATAAATAGTGTCTAGTGGCTCTTTAATGTGTCGTGACAGATCGCTGGAGCTCCTTCAAGTGGCTCGAGAACCGATCATCTCTTCATACTAGTTCATTTATAGCATCAAATAAACATGAATGAACATCAGAAGGAATGTTGTTTCAAGTGTGGAAAGACGTGAATACACACGATTTTTCAAGTTCAGGTTCACCAACGTTAATCTACTAACTCCCCTGACTGCTTTGTCGGACAAAACGGTAGATTCGGGCCTGTCAGTCAGACTGTTTGGGAAGGGTCACTTGGACACCGCTGATTGGCACACCTGTCTCGACGGGAGAGAGAGGAAAAAAAAGAACACCCAACACCCAGCCACACAATTATAACACACATTGAATACGTCCTTGGACGTAACAGATGGAAAATGCTTATGCATTCCACGCAGAAATATATTATAATGAACGTCATCGTCATTGTTCCGCCACTTCAGTCGTACGAAGATTGATATGATTTCACTTCTTGCAGGTCCCGAATCTGCACATGCAGAAATACGGTTATTTTGTATTTATTTATTCTTTTACATAAAAAACAACTCGCACTACATCTAATATTACAAGCTTGATCATTAATAGTCGGGTGATTGTTTTTCAGTTTAATTCCCAGGGAAACAAAATGGTTGCAGAAGCTTCATTAATTCAATGTGAATAATTTATGCGTGCTATAATAGTGTTATGATGAGTCAGCGGAGAGGGATCCAAACGCAGGCTTTATTTAAACAGGTGTAGTCACAAAGGCAATGGTCAAAGCACAGCAAACAGGTATGGCAGAGGATAGGCAGAATCATGATCGTAAGACAGGCAAAGGGGTCAGGTCGGGCGGATAACATTCACAGTCCAGTACAACAAGCAAAGATCGGGACAAGCAGCAGGAATCAAACAACGTAAAACAGACAGGAACAAAAACAGGACCGCAAATAAACGCTCAGAACTGCTCACTTGAGCAAATCAAGACCTCACAATGTGTGCGAGGCTGAATGTCTCTTAAATAGTCCGGATAATGAGCTGCAGCTGGTTGAGGCGATCAGTGACTAGGTACGGGGCTTCTGGGACATGTAGTGTGCATGTGTGTGATGCATTGTGGGAAACTGAGTCCGATGGCGAGGCAATGGTTCAGGGTGGAGTGCCCTCTAGCGGCCATTACGGGCACTCCAGCTGATAACAGTGACAAGTAGTTATATATCTGTCTGCTTTATTCAATATGTATTCAGTATGTCCTCTTTTATGCTTCCGGAGCTCCTCCGTGAGAGATACGAGACCGGTGCACCGCAAAGCTGATGCTCATTATTACTCGCGTCACCAGCCTCGCGCCGTTCCCTCACTGCTCGTCACAACAAGAAACACATTTTAAGAGTTTCTTTGGTCAAGAAAACACTCGCTTTAATTAGCGGAATTAAATTAAAATTAAGCAAATGTTGAAATTTAACATGAACTAATAATGAATTTTGTTCATTTGAACTCATGCTGACTAGTGAACCTTATTGTAAAGTGTTAACTTTGACATATTATCGCAGCGGTTCCCAAACACATTCCTGGAGAACCAGCATCACTGCACATTTACACTTCTGCTCTGCCTGACACACACATTTCAGATCTTTGAGTCTCTACTAATGAGCTGAACCTGAATCAGGTGTGTTTGATTGAGGAGACATGAAAAAAGAAGCAATTATTGTAAATGAATTCACACATTTGACACTTCCAAGATTAAAACATAATTAATAAATGAATGGATGATAAATATTTTCTGTAAAGTATTTTTTTTAATCATGCGTAGAGAAACAGAACACGAGCACAGCTTTGAGGGACGCGCTGGCCATTTTGTTGTTTCTAACAAGTTTTTTTTCAACTGAGAACTTCAGGATGTTCAGTAAACAAACATCTGTAATGCAGTTCATAAGAACGTGAAGGAGGAGGCGGGAACCGGCGAACTTTAATAACTTTTTATAATATAAAACAAACAATAACAATAACAATAATAATAATATAAGTTTAATATAATAATAATAAGTTTGTTTAATAAAATAAACAAACAATCAAACGAGAGTAAAAGGGCGGCAGTTCCTCACGGCGACTGCCGCCCACACAAACATAATACAACACAACATAAATTCCAGGCCTCTCGTCCTTCACTGTAGTCGCTCCTCTTTTATTCTTCTGGACCTCCTCCGTGAGAGATACGAGACTTTTTTCATCTTTGTCTGTCTGAATTTTTCTCAGGCTTTTCTTAGTTGCTGACAGACTGGCCATTAAAGCTGTGGGAAATCCTCCATCCACAGTAAGATGGATGGGAAAGCCGACTCGTTTATCTGGGAATGGCTGGGCTTGCCATGATGCTGCTCTGAAACTGGCCCCTGTGTTAACTGTTAACAAAGTTAACTGTTCCATGGGAGGAAGAGAAGAAGAGGCGGAAGTATGCGGATCTTGCTGCCGAGTGCACGGAGGCCGGATGCAGGACCATCATCAGGCCCTGAGTATGAGCTCATAATTGCTCTATTATTTTAATTTTTAAAAAAATATGATCCACTGATAAAATGTAAAGAGATTAACAAATATGTTTTATGTCACAACTTTGCTTGGCATTAATTTGTGAATCGCTTCCTGTACATTAGTGAATCGCTTCCTGTGCATTGAGGATTGCTGCACACATTCGTGAATCACGTCTTGTGCACTCGAGGCTCACCTCGCACATCTGTGGATCTCAAAACATTTCTAGCATTAAAACATGCAGATAAATCTACAGCTAAGTGGACCAAATTAAACGAAGATGAAAAACGACTGACTAAAAAAAGGTGGAACAAACTAAGACTAAAACGACTGACTAAAAAAAGGTGGAACAAACTAAGACTAAAACGACTGAATAAAAAAAGTTGGAACAAACTAAGACTAAAACGACTGAATAAAAAAAAGTGGAACAAAGTAAACGAAGACGAAAACGACTGACTAAAAAAAGATGGAACAAAGTAAACGAAGACGAAAACGACTGACTAAAAAAAGGTGGAACAAACTAAGACGAAAACGACGGACTAAAAAAAGGAAGAACAAACTAAGACGAAATGACGAAAGTAAAACTATAATAATTTTGGTGGACTCCACCCACCGTCTACTCAAGCCAATCAGGTAACGGTCAGTGCAACATGACAATCGTAGTACATCACAAGATGTAAAGCGTAGGGGTGTGACGAGATCTCGTACCACGAGATCTCGCGAGACTAAAACGTGACGAGATTTCTCGTCGAGGTGAAAAGTTTTCTCGTCGTGCTCTCAGTGTGAGGGTGAAATCATTATTGAAGATGCCCCCGCCACTTACAAATCGAAATAGAAATAATAAATGGAGAAAGAATAACACACAAGACACAAACATTGTAAGAAAACTATGCTGTTCACCTCGGCCAAGGTTGTAGAGACTCTTAGGGGCCGTTCACATATCGCGCGCATTTTCATTCGCGCAAAATGGAAGCGCATGCGGTGCGGCGCGCTCGTTTTTTTTCCTGGCGCGCCTTCCTCATGGTCGTGGAGAGCACAGTTCATGGTTGCATAGCAACGACAGACGCTACAGAAGCGCGAGCTCCTGGACGCTTGCAAAAGAAGGAGGAAGCGACGCGGCCGCGCTTTACACGCTTTTTAGGCGCGATGTGTGAACGGCCCCTAAAGAGGCAGAAAGCGTCGCTGTTACTGCTGACGGTTGGACTTCTCGGCCCACACAATCAATAGAGGCTGGGAAATGGTCAACTTTGTACTGCAGTTAAAGTGACACTTAAAGTGTTATTTGAATTTTTTATTACAGTATAAATTTAGTTTATTTTATTTATACTGTTTAATTTATGCTCAATCTGTTGAAAGAAGTTCAGTGAGATTTCTCATGTGAAATTATACAGGGCAGAAAACAATTGGTTTGATTTTGTTTAGCAGTGTTTGCATGTTGTTTTACTGCAAATAATTCATTAAAATTGAAGTAAAATGACATGCATTACAAGTTGATTTCAAAATGCACCAACATTTTTGCATTTTATGATTTTCAGTTGAATAAAAGACTGTTTTCCCTTCATACGTTTCATTATTGAGGATTTCTTAAAAATACTATAAAAATCTCGTCTCGTGAACCCAATCTCGTGTCTCGTCTCGTCTCGTGGGATAGGGGTCTCGTCACACCCCTAGTAAAGCGCTATTTCTATTCTATAACGAGATGTAAAGTGCTATTCCTATAATGTAATGAGATGTAAATTGCCATTTCTATTCTATAACGAGATGTAAAGCGCTATTTCTATATTGTAACGAGATGTAAAGTTACCTGATTGGCCTGCGTTGGACAGTGGGTGGAGTGCACGTGCACGCCTTGATGCTAGAAATGGCGATTTCCACAAATGTGTTCAGCGAGCCACAAATGCGCAGAAAGCGATTCGCAAATATGCGTGGTGATCCACAAATGCGCAGAAAGCGATTCACAAATGTACAGGAAGCGATTCACAAACGAATGCCAGGCATTGTGTTTGTGACATAAAAACATATTTGTTAATGCTCTTCAATTTCAAATTTTTGTTTTCAAACATTAGTGTTGGGATACCAGTGGAGGGTTTTGCAGAATCGCTTGTTTGTTTGAAAAAAGTGATTAAATGACCCTGTAAAATGTATAAACACCTAAAGAAAAAGAGAATTACAAAAGGTTACTTGATTCCTAACTAATTTCAAATAATTAAAGATGAAAGCAACGAAATTTACATCTACTTTACAACTGATATTTCTAGGCTTTGAAGTCAGTAATATCTCATACATCTACATACAGAATTTAATAAAAACAATTCTTAAGAGATTTTTATGAAAAATGAAGTGAACTCACCATCAGGATCTGGTCGAGGCTTACTAAATTTGATGGAAATTTCACCTAAAAAAAATTAAAACAACAACAGATTTTTACATTTGTGAATGTTGTGAATTTGAAGAATGTTTCTTTATTTTTTTTGATCAAAAAAAAGAAAAGTTCAGAAAGTTTAGTTTATGCAGAAAGAGCTACTTACTGTTACACCATCCGATTCTCTAGTTCCTTTATAGTAACGGTCATTCTCCCTTCCCCAAGACAGTCTCTCTCCTACTTCACATTGCCGGAAAAAGCTTTCCAAACCAGTCAGTTTAGCCAGAAAATCTTTAAAAAGGAATCAAACAACAGCATGTCAATGTACATCATGAGACTGAACTCATGTGAGGAACCAACAGAAGAATAGAGAGAAAAACTAAAACCAACACCAGAACATCAGGCTGAAATAGACATGAATGAAAGTGGTAATAACTGGAGACTCACCGTCTGTCGGCTCAGACTCAAGCGTCTCTGCGCCGTCTGTCGGCTCGACTCCAGATGTGTCTGGATGAACCTGTGATGGGTCCTGCTCAGGCACAACAGGACACACTTTGCTTTTAGGGCTTTGGATGGAGTGTTTTATAGTCTTCCACATCGTCCGGAGGACAGCAGGTGTACTTTAGTCATGGTATCGAAGGTGGAGAGAGTGTTGTTTATTCACAATCCCCACTTTCAATTCCTGCCGGCGTGGGAATCGAATCAGCAACCTTTAGGTTACAAGCCCGACTCCCTCACCACTAGGCCACGACTACCACCTCCCTTTTGCAGGTGTTTCTAAAACAAAGAAAAATGAACAGCAAACCATTAGAAAAATGTCTGACCACAGATCAAATGTAGCTTTTATCTGATTAATTCATTAAAGAAAAAAACTATTACATTTAAGTTCATATTCCTGCACTTCTCAATGTTCTTTTGTTTTTTTTTCTCCCCAAAATGAGTCAAACACTCAGCCAAGATCTCAGGAAGGACCTGCAGAAAAAACATTACAAAGATTAGTCAGATAGCAAAAACTCTCTTTAACCCTTTAACTTTCACCGCTAGAAGGAGCCAATGAAAAATTTCATTCTTATTATTGGACATATAAAAGATGACCTGTTTTTTGTCAAAATGTATGTAAATCTTCCGTTACATTTGCAGTACTATTTTATACGGTCTCTTTTGAACAATAAATATAGCTTCAACATTAACCTTTTCATTACCCAATCAGTTCTTTTTTCACAACAATAAGCAAAATAAATACTGCATCAATGTATGTGTGAGTAACATGAAATTGTCTGCTTGAGTATAAAAATGGACATCCTCATAATCCACTCTCAATTTGATTGCAAGTTTTTAATCAGTGAATTCTGACCTTATAACTAGCGATTGTGAGTTCCTATCTCCAAATTCTGACTTTATAAAACATTTGAGTTTAAATCTTGTAATTGTGAGGAAAAAAGTTAGAAATGTGAGATAAACAGTCGCAATTACACACCCAATTTTTTTTTTACATTTACAAGGGATTCACAAACAACTATGAATATATGAAACCAGTGGTGGATCTTCAGGTCATGACAGTTATGATTCATTCGTGTACATTTTAGAATGGGGCAATTTTGATCAATTCAGTCATTTTGTCTTGGGGAGTAAACATCTGTTATGTGAAATAGCTTATTCGGGATAGTACTAAATACAAACAAGATGCAATTTTTACGATCCCTCTTATTATTTTGTTAAAATGATAAAGTTGTTGGATATTCTGCAAGGGTATGAAACTTATGAGCGGTCACGCATACTTTTGGAGAATTATAGCAAACAGTGTTTCTGTATTTCTCTTATATTTTGCCATATTTGTCATGTTTAGACTCCATTAAATTACTACAATGAGGACTACAGAACATTTGTCTCCTTCTCTTGACTGATGTTTGTTTTCACACTGAGAAATCAAGTTAAAAGGGGTTAATAAACGTATAAATCCTACTTTTTTTCTCCTCCATCTCTCCTGTTGGACTGTCCGTCATCGTCTCCACTATCAACTCTGCAGTGGTGACAAATTCAGGCGTAATCTCTCCACTTGACAGCTGCCAATGAACAACAGATGTGTGCTCGCTGCTAAACGTGAGTAAAGACTGGCGCAAACTACTGAGAGAGTCAAGAAAGCCGTGAAGAGCGACAAACACTGTCGAACGCGTCCTGTGTTCTTC
Source organism: Opsariichthys bidens (assembly GCA_037194245.1). NCBI lineage: Eukaryota > Metazoa > Chordata > Actinopteri > Cypriniformes > Xenocyprididae > Opsariichthys > Opsariichthys bidens. Next base: position 2,941,364 of record CM074312.1, on the reverse strand, counting down.
ATCTAGCGACTGCTCTGTGACGTCACGACCTGTTCGAATGCCATGTGACGTCACAGCGCGAGGATTTCACGCTCTCATCCATTTTCTCGTGCGGTGAAAAATATATATATATATATATATATATGTATGAACAGAGGTGTAATGTAACGAAGTAATAATACGTCGTACTTACTTAGTATTTATATTTCTGTCAATTTTTATTTTTACTCCACTACATTTCTTAAATAAAATGTACACTTTCACTCCGATTCATTTCCCCAAAGCATTTTCATCACTTACTACACAATAAAGTCGAAAGAAAGAAATCTTAAAACCAGACAGCAAGGGATTACATTTCACAAGTGAGAATGTGTTTGATGATATTGAATGTTACGAAATGATATTTCTGGTTACTTTGGTTTGTTTCAGTCCTTGGTTAATGACCGCAGATAATCCATGCTAGTTACCCAGTAGTTTTTGACAGTTAGGAAAACCGACAATGAACAGAATGTATTTCTATCAATGCAATATGATCGTAAGATGTTGGAAATGTGGACAGCTGATTTGGTCTCTATTCAAGAGTTTCTGTGTCCGAGTTCAGTCTCCGTCTATTTCCAGAAAGCATTCTGGGCTAACGGAGACTCATCTTAAGTTAAAACAAACAATCAAGTTTATCCAAACACACTAGTTCTGGCTGTTTACCCCGATTGTATCTGATGAGATACGACGTGATGGGGAAAAACAGAAACTGTTTACAACAACAACAAAAAACCGGGAACAAACCTTTTCAGCCAGCTTTACTCTGCTCCGTGTCCCTGGAAATACACTAAATACTCTGGATTTATGGATTTGTTTTGTTTGTAGATTCCGAAACTCTTCATTAGGACATTAAAAATTGACCCATGCTTTTTTACTTAAAGACTCAACTTTATGTATGTTTCGTAAGATTCCCTTATCCGTCAAACATATTTCATTAGATTATCCTGGACTGAACACAAGCAGATGCTCTTTTATGAAGTTACTTCATTTAAGGACATATTTAATGAGATTATGCCTGGAAAGGTTTTGGATTTTTTTTTATCATGTTAATTTAAAAAAAAGTATAATATGACATTCTGTTTATATTTGTTTTGTTTTTATTTTATTTATATGATATTTGTGTTTTTGTAATTTAATTTTTGCCATGAAAATATCTTTGATTGCTGACATGGCATTTAATAAAATACTCTGAATCTGTTTGTAGATTCTCAAGTGATAAACACGTCAATGATAAACGTTCCTCTCAAATGTGTGATTTTCTTCCACCAGCAAATTGCTTTGTGTATCATATTTAATAAACCAATACAATTTGAATGTTTAAATGAACACGTATAGTCACACCATTGTAGCAGTTTTGCATGCAGTAGCTAAGGTGTGTAGATAGTTCATTCTCAGTTTACTCAAGTAGAAGAATGTGATTAATAAACTCAGGGCTACTAGCATTATGCATTATATTTTTAAAAAGTAGATAATCTTAATAATCAAAACCTTAAATTTCTCTGGACTCAATGATAAATACATGTCTGACCGTTGGAACGAACCAAAAAAAACCCCCCCTAGAAAATCGCATTCATGACTGTTTATGGTGATTTTATGTCTCGGCGCCAGCCGAGTCCTGAAGAGGGGGCGGTGATCACATAAACAGGGTGTTTTTATTTTAATAAACAATATCGAGTCTAGAAAACACTAAAAGTACAACAAATATATTGATAAAAACACTCGTTGAAGCTTCATACACACCGGGACATTTGACTGCACACTTTTTTCACAATGTTGATTCTTCTTGCAATCATAATGCAATGGACTGTGTGTGGCCTACATTAAACATGTAAATAAAAGGGTTGCTGAGCTGTTTACACAGTCATATAGCCTAAAATAAAAGAGCCTACACAGGGACAGGAAATAAGAATGCAAAAAACAAAAAACAAAAAAAACAGCCTTACCAGAGCATGAGCGAAGCAAAGCGGAGCTTCACTCATGAATCGCGCACCGGGATTTGTCGCGCTCCGAGCCTTCTTGTAGCCATTAAAACAAGTTTTTAGTTTCAGTTTAAATATTATAGGCTAATGTTACTTTTTAATTTCATTTACGTTGAAAAGTGAACAGGACATCACATAAGATTACGTAAGAATATGTCAGAAGAATAGTGATCACATAAACAGCATTTATTTAAAATATAATCATCACATAAACAGCATTTATTTAAAATATAATCATCACATAAACAGCATTTATTTAAAATATAATCAGCACATAAACAGCATTTATTTAAAATATAATCATCACATAAACAGCATTTATTTTAAATATAATCATCACATAAACAGCTTCCAATTGCTAAAACCAGTGCTTGCAAACACAGAGTCATTCCCGCCAAGTTTACGACAAGGAAAACAAAATGCCGAATCTCCCTGCTGCGAATATTCTAGCCATTCCCTCTCATTGTACCAATTTTGCGAAAATGACCGCTGACAGTCATTTTTATGTTGCTGTTTCTTTGGAAACTGTTTTAAACGCACCTGGACTGGCTTGTGTTTCCCGAGATCCTCTGGTGCTCTGGACAGTGACGGCGAGTCTTTGCTGCTGGACGGCTGAGTAACTGCCACCGGCGGCGTCAGGTGAAGCAGAAGTTGAAGTAGCAGCAGCAGCTGTTATGGTAGACTCTGTCTTTTTAATCCACTCTCGAATATCCGTTGTGAAACAAGAGTAATGATCATCCGTACCGTAGTAGCTTCGAAAATTTAATTAATTGTGAATGTTCTGGTGCGCGAGAAATGTAATGTGACGTAAGAGTGGGGGTGGGGAAGCGCGCTAATCAAACGACAGGACCAATCAAAATTCGACTTTGCCTAACTTTTCTTTACTAAAATGTTGCTATTTAAGATTAATATTGACTCTAGGAACTGGAAGAAAGGGCAATTGGCAAATGTAATTTTTTTAAATAAAATATTTAAAATTACTTTAACATTCATGGTGATCTGAGGGGCGTCGCCCGGCCCTGACGCTGATGCAGTAAAGAGGAGGAGTCCCCTGTTCAAGATGGCGGCGCTATTGACGCATTCGTTCCAATGAACTGCCGTAGTCAGGCGACGTCTAGTGTAAATGTCTATGCGTACAAACAAGCGCTGTGACTGAAACCGCTCCCTATCCACTATCTAGTGCACTATATCGGGTGTCGGTCATTTTGTAGTGCTGTCCGAATTCTGAGTGAACGACTTCATTCCCTACATTCGTTCACTACTTTTACCCACAATGCTCTCTGATTTTGAGCGTGCATTCGATGTTCACTCGTTAAAGCGCCGTTACCCAAAATCCAACGCGATGAGACGATAGAGCGCGAAAGAAAAATAAACATGGCGGACGGCAATACGGGAAGCGGCAACTTCTACAAATGTAAGTGTCATTTTTTATTAATTAAAACATTTTTGTAAAGATATTTTGAAGCGAAATGATACAGATTTATATCATAATATATATACTTATTATCATATGATAATTTGGTCGATTTTTCTCTTATGTTAGTGAACTGTTGTACATTGAATACTGTTGTTAATATTGTATTATTTACTATTATATTGTTTATAAACAAATGTGACAGTGTAGTGTTTTTGTTCTGTTATTTTTAAATATAAATTTACTAAATAGCATGACACAGGTGTTTTTATTCTCTCTTTATTCTCAATAAACATGACAAATAAACAGTAATATTCAATTCATGAAGCTAAACAGCACATATTACAGACGGGTAGAGGAAATGTTCATGACGAATTGTCTGGCGCGTGCTATTAACGTCAGCGTCCGAATTCGCTCACTCGTTTTTCGTCACGACACTCCTCACTGTGCTTTTCATCAGGCTACTGCGTTTCCCTTTCTAAACGCTCTCCGTCCACTAGGATTTTCACTAGTACTTTTCCAAAGGAAACGTCGGCAAACGATATCTTACTGCTTATGCATATTTAATCGTCAATCACTTAAATAAAAATGACTAATTATTCATTTATAATCACATTTTTCTGCCATTAATCGTGATTAATCGCACCTAACATTTAAAGTTTTTAAAAATTTTATTTTAATAATTTCACATTTAAACTCCAAATTAATGTAGAATGTGTGTCTGTGCGCATGTGTGTGCCTGTACAGAAATGTGTGTGTGTGTGTGTGTTACCTGCCATTGATCTGTTCCCTTAGGAAGGTTTGTTTGTACTGATTGGTCCAGACTCTCAGATGCTCCACCCAAAGAGTGACATCATCTGCGGTTTACTGAGCAGCACATAATGACTGGAGCTGGTACTGAACGCACGGTACACTAACAACACTATCTACACACACACACACACACACACAGTGATGAAGCAGTGCAATAACTCATCCTCAGTGTGTGTGTGTGCAACCCAGTCTCTTGCTACTGTGTATCTAGACCACGAGTTTGCATTGGGCAATCCACCCTCCCGTCCCAGAGTCAACACAAACACCAATTCAAATTAATATCTTTTTTTTAATTTGAAAGCAATCATAACAGAAACCATAATATCATAAGAGCAATTAACAAACATAAGGAACAAAGACTTCAGAGGAGAGCTAAGCCGAAATAACAAATAATACCAAACTAACTAACCCAGAGAGATTTATAAATTACCTAGAAGACAAACCGTAAATAGAATACAGTAAACTTTCCTCTCTCCCTGTCTGCCACAAACCAGGAGAAAAAAGATGTACAAAAAAATGACACTTTCCCCCTACAGTTCCTTAATTTAGTAAAATGTAAACGTCCCGTCGCTATCCAGTCACCTCAGACATCACGAGATTGAACAATTGATCCTTCGCAAAACCTGTTACTATGTCCGACAACCCGTGCGCTCTCACACCACACATGTTCTCACGCAGTGAAAAATACATTGCGGAGCAAAGAGGACACTGACAACGCATGAAACTGTTTCATATTTAAAATATTGTGATTTTTTAAAGAAGTTTAATCAATAAATAGTGTCTAGTGGCTCTTTAATGTGTCGTGACAGATCGCTGGAGCTCCTTCAAGTGGCTCGAGAACCGATCATCTCTTCATACTAGTTCATTTATAGCATCAAATAAACATGAATGAACATCAGAAGGAATGTTGTTTCAAGTGTGGAAAGACGTGAATACACACGATTTTTCAAGTTCAGGTTCACCAACGTTAATCTACTAACTCCCCTGACTGCTTTGTCGGACAAAACGGTAGATTCGGGCCTGTCAGTCAGACTGTTTGGGAAGGGTCACTTGGACACCGCTGATTGGCACACCTGTCTCGACGGGAGAGAGAGGAAAAAAAAGAACACCCAACACCCAGCCACACAATTATAACACACATTGAATACGTCCTTGGACGTAACAGATGGAAAATGCTTATGCATTCCACGCAGAAATATATTATAATGAACGTCATCGTCATTGTTCCGCCACTTCAGTCGTACGAAGATTGATATGATTTCACTTCTTGCAGGTCCCGAATCTGCACATGCAGAAATACGGTTATTTTGTATTTATTTATTCTTTTACATAAAAAACAACTCGCACTACATCTAATATTACAAGCTTGATCATTAATAGTCGGGTGATTGTTTTTCAGTTTAATTCCCAGGGAAACAAAATGGTTGCAGAAGCTTCATTAATTCAATGTGAATAATTTATGCGTGCTATAATAGTGTTATGATGAGTCAGCGGAGAGGGATCCAAACGCAGGCTTTATTTAAACAGGTGTAGTCACAAAGGCAATGGTCAAAGCACAGCAAACAGGTATGGCAGAGGATAGGCAGAATCATGATCGTAAGACAGGCAAAGGGGTCAGGTCGGGCGGATAACATTCACAGTCCAGTACAACAAGCAAAGATCGGGACAAGCAGCAGGAATCAAACAACGTAAAACAGACAGGAACAAAAACAGGACCGCAAATAAACGCTCAGAACTGCTCACTTGAGCAAATCAAGACCTCACAATGTGTGCGAGGCTGAATGTCTCTTAAATAGTCCGGATAATGAGCTGCAGCTGGTTGAGGCGATCAGTGACTAGGTACGGGGCTTCTGGGACATGTAGTGTGCATGTGTGTGATGCATTGTGGGAAACTGAGTCCGATGGCGAGGCAATGGTTCAGGGTGGAGTGCCCTCTAGCGGCCATTACGGGCACTCCAGCTGATAACAGTGACAAGTAGTTATATATCTGTCTGCTTTATTCAATATGTATTCAGTATGTCCTCTTTTATGCTTCCGGAGCTCCTCCGTGAGAGATACGAGACCGGTGCACCGCAAAGCTGATGCTCATTATTACTCGCGTCACCAGCCTCGCGCCGTTCCCCGTCACTGCTCGTCACAACAAGAAACACATTTTAAGAGTTTCTTTGGTCAAGAAAACACTCGCTTTAATTAGCGGAATTAAATTAAAATTAAGCAAATGTTGAAATTTAACATGAACTAATAATGAATTTTGTTCATTTGAACTCATGCTGACTAGTGAACCTTATTGTAAAGTGTTAACTTTGACATATTATCGCAGCGGTTCCCAAACACATTCCTGGAGAACCAGCATCACTGCACATTTACACTTCTGCTCTGCCTGACACACACATTTCAGATCTTTGAGTCTCTACTAATGAGCTGAACCTGAATCAGGTGTGTTTGATTGAGGAGACATGAAAAAAGAAGCAATTATTGTAAATGAATTCACACATTTGACACTTCCAAGATTAAAACATAATTAATAAATGAATGGATGATAAATATTTTCTGTAAAGTATTTTTTTTAATCATGCGTAGAGAAACAGAACACGAGCACAGCTTTGAGGGACGCGCTGGCCATTTTGTTGTTTCTAACAAGTTTTTTTTCAACTGAGAACTTCAGGATGTTCAGTAAACAAACATCTGTAATGCAGTTCATAAGAACGTGAAGGAGGAGGCGGGAACCGGCGAACTTTAATAACTTTTTATAATATAAAACAAACAATAACAATAACAATAATAATAATATAAGTTTAATATAATAATAATAAGTTTGTTTAATAAAATAAACAAACAATCAAACGAGAGTAAAAGGGCGGCAGTTCCTCACGGCGACTGCCGCCCACACAAACATAATACAACACAACATAAATTCCAGGCCTCTCGTCCTTCACTGTAGTCGCTCCTCTTTTATTCTTCTGGACCTCCTCCGTGAGAGATACGAGACTTTTTTCATCTTTGTCTGTCTGAATTTTTCTCAGGCTTTTCTTAGTTGCTGACAGACTGGCCATTAAAGCTGTGGGAAATCCTCCATCCACAGTAAGATGGATGGGAAAGCCGACTCGTTTATCTGGGAATGGCTGGGCTTGCCATGATGCTGCTCTGAAACTGGCCCCTGTGTTAACTGTTAACAAAGTTAACTGTTCCATGGGAGGAAGAGAAGAAGAGGCGGAAGTATGCGGATCTTGCTGCCGAGTGCACGGAGGCCGGATGCAGGACCATCATCAGGCCCTGAGTATGAGCTCATAATTGCTCTATTATTTTAATTTTTAAAAAAATATGATCCACTGATAAAATGTAAAGAGATTAACAAATATGTTTTATGTCACAACTTTGCTTGGCATTAATTTGTGAATCGCTTCCTGTACATTAGTGAATCGCTTCCTGTGCATTGAGGATTGCTGCACACATTCGTGAATCACGTCTTGTGCACTCGAGGCTCACCTCGCACATCTGTGGATCTCAAAACATTTCTAGCATTAAAACATGCAGATAAATCTACAGCTAAGTGGACCAAATTAAACGAAGATGAAAACGACTGACTAAAAAAAGGTGGAACAAACTAAGACTAAAACGACTGACTAAAAAAAGGTGGAACAAACTAAGACTAAAACGACTGAATAAAAAAAGTTGGAACAAACTAAGACTAAAACGACTGAATAAAAAAAAGTGGAACAAAGTAAACGAAGACGAAAACGACTGACTAAAAAAAGATGGAACAAAGTAAACGAAGACGAAAACGACTGACTAAAAAAAGGTGGAACAAACTAAGACGAAAACGACGGACTAAAAAAAAGGAAGAACAAACTAAGACGAAATGACGAAAGTAAAACTATAATAATTTTGGTGGACTCCACCCACCGTCTACTCAAGCCAATCAGGTAACGGTCAGTGCAACATGACAATCGTAGTACATCACAAGATGTAAAGCGTAGGGTGTGACGAGATCTCGTACCACGAGATCTCGCGAGACTAAAACGTGACGAGATTTCTCGTCGAGGTGAAAAGTTTTCTCGTCGTGCTCTCAGTGTGAGGGTGAAATCATTATTGAAGATGCCCCCGCCACTTACAAATCGAAATAGAAATAATAAATGGAGAAAGAATAACACACAAGACACAAACATTGTAAGAAAACTATGCTGTTCACCTCGGCCAAGGTTGTAGAGACTCTTAGGGGCCGTTCACATATCGCGCGCATTTTCATTCGCGCAAAATGGAAGCGCATGCGGTGCGGCGCGCTCGTTTTTTCCTGGCGCGCCTTCCTCATGGTCGTGGAGAGCACAGTTCATGGTTGCATAGCAACGACAGACGCTACAGAAGCGCGAGCTCCTGGACGCTTGCAAAAGAAGGAGGAAGCGACGCGGCCGCGCTTTACACGCTTTTTAGGCGCGATGTGTGAACGGCCCCTAAAGAGGCAGAAAGCGTCGCTGTTACTGCTGACGGTTGGACTTCTCGGCCCACACAATCAATAGAGGCTGGGAAATGGTCAACTTTGTACTGCAGTTAAAGTGACACTTAAAGTGTTATTTGAATTTTTTATTACAGTATAAATTTAGTTTATTTTATTTATACTGTTTAATTTATGCTCAATCTGTTGAAAGAAGTTCAGTGAGATTTCTCATGTGAAATTATACAGGGCAGAAAACAATTGGTTTGATTTTGTTTAGCAGTGTTTGCATGTTGTTTTACTGCAAATAATTCATTAAAATTGAAGTAAAATGACATGCATTACAAGTTGATTTCAAAATGCACCAACATTTTTGCATTTTATGATTTTCAGTTGAATAAAAGACTGTTTTCCCTTCATACGTTTCATTATTGAGGATTTCTTAAAAATACTATAAAAATCTCGTCTCGTGAACCCAATCTCGTGTCTCGTCTCGTCTCGTGGGATAGGGGTCTCGTCACACCCCTAGTAAAGCGCTATTTCTATTCTATAACGAGATGTAAAGTGCTATTCCTATAATGTAATGAGATGTAAATTGCCATTTCTATTCTATAACGAGATGTAAAGCGCTATTTCTATATTGTAACGAGATGTAAAGTTACCTGATTGGCCTGCGTTGGACAGTGGGTGGAGTGCACGTGCACGCCTTGATGCTAGAAATGGCGATTTCCACAAATGTGTTCAGCGAGCCACAAATGCGCAGAAAGCGATTCGCAAATATGCGTGGTGATCCACAAATGCGCAGAAAGCGATTCACAAATGTACAGGAAGCGATTCACAAACGAATGCCAGGCATTGTGTTTGTGACATAAAAACATATTTGTTAATGCTCTTCAATTTCAAATTTTTGTTTTCAAACATTAGTGTTGGGATACCAGTGGAGGGTTTTGCAGAATCGCTTGTTTGTTTGAAAAAAGTGATTAAATGACCCTGTAAAATGTATAAACACCTAAAGAAAAAGAGAATTACAAAAGGTTACTTGATTCCTAACTAATTTCAAATAATTAAAGATGAAAGCAACGAAATTTACATCTACTTTACAACTGATATTTCTAGGCTTTGAAGTCAGTAATATCTCATACATCTACATACAGAATTTAATAAAAACAATTCTTAAGAGATTTTTATGAAAAATGAAGTGAACTCACCATCAGGATCTGGTCGAGGCTTACTAAATTTGATGGAAATTTCACCTAAAAAAAATTAAAACAACAACAGATTTTTACATTTGTGAATGTTGTGAATTTGAAGAATGTTTCTTTATTTTTTTTGATCAAAAAAAAGAAAAGTTCAGAAAGTTTAGTTTATGCAGAAAGAGCTACTTACTGTTACACCATCCGATTCTCTAGTTCCTTTATAGTAACGGTCATTCTCCCTTCCCCAAGACAGTCTCTCTCCTACTTCACATTGCCGGAAAAAGCTTTCCAAACCAGTCAGTTTAGCCAGAAAATCTTTAAAAAGGAATCAAACAACAGCATGTCAATGTACATCATGAGACTGAACTCATGTGAGGAACCAACAGAAGAATAGAGAGAAAAACTAAAACCAACACCAGAACATCAGGCTGAAATAGACATGAATGAAAGTGGTAATAACTGGAGACTCACCGTCTGTCGGCTCAGACTCAAGCGTCTCTGCGCCGTCTGTCGGCTCGACTCCAGATGTGTCTGGATGAACCTGTGATGGGTCCTGCTCAGGCACAACAGGACACACTTTGCTTTTAGGGCTTTGGATGGAGTGTTTTATAGTCTTCCACATCGTCCGGAGGACAGCAGGTGTACTTTAGTCATGGTATCGAAGGTGGAGAGAGTGTTGTTTATTCACAATCCCCACTTTCAATTCCTGCCGGCGTGGGAATCGAATCAGCAACCTTTAGGTTACAAGCCCGACTCCCTCACCACTAGGCCACGACTACCACCTCCCTTTTGCAGGTGTTTCTAAAACAAAGAAAAATGAACAGCAAACCATTAGAAAAATGTCTGACCACAGATCAAATGTAGCTTTTATCTGATTAATTCATTAAAGAAAAAAACTATTACATTTAAGTTCATATTCCTGCACTTCTCAATGTTCTTTTGTTTTTTTTCTCCCCAAAATGAGTCAAACACTCAGCCAAGATCTCAGGAAGGACCTGCAGAAAAACATTACAAAGATTAGTCAGATAGCAAAAACTCTCTTTAACCCTTTAACTTTCACCGCTAGAAGGAGCCAATGAAAAATTTCATTCTTATTATTGGACATATAAAAGATGACCTGTTTTTTGTCAAAATGTATGTAAATCTTCCGTTACATTTGCAGTACTATTTTATACGGTCTCTTTTGAACAATAAATATAGCTTCAACATTAACCTTTTCATTACCCAATCAGTTCTTTTTTCACAACAATAAGCAAAATAAATACTGCATCAATGTATGTGTGAGTAACATGAAATTGTCTGCTTGAGTATAAAAATGGACATCCTCATAATCCACTCTCAATTTGATTGCAAGTTTTTAATCAGTGAATTCTGACCTTATAACTAGCGATTGTGAGTTCCTATCTCCAAATTCTGACTTTATAAAACATTTGAGTTTAAATCTTGTAATTGTGAGGAAAAAAGTTAGAAATGTGAGATAAACAGTCGCAATTACACACCCAATTTTTTTTTTACATTTACAAGGGATTCACAAACAACTATGAATATATGAAACCAGTGGTGGATCTTCAGGTCATGACAGTTATGATTCATTCGTGTACATTTTAGAATGGGGCAATTTTGATCAATTCAGTCATTTTGTCTTGGGGAGTAAACATCTGTTATGTGAAATAGCTTATTCGGGATAGTACTAAATACAAACAAGATGCAATTTTTACGATCCCTCTTATTATTTTGTTAAAATGATAAAGTTGTTGGATATTCTGCAAGGGTATGAAACTTATGAGCGGTCACGCATACTTTTGGAGAATTATAGCAAACAGTGTTTCTGTATTTCTCTTATATTTTGCCATATTTGTCATGTTTAGACTCCATTAAATTACTACAATGAGGACTACAGAACATTTGTCTCCTTCTCTTGACTGATGTTTGTTTTCACACTGAGAAATCAAGTTAAAAGGGGTTAATAAACGTATAAATCCTACTTTTTTTCTCCTCCATCTCTCCTGTTGGACTGTCCGTCATCGTCTCCACTATCAACTCTGCAGTGGTGACAAATTCAGGCGTAATCTCTCCACTTGACAGCTGCCAATGAACAACAGATGTGTGCTCGCTGCTAAACGTGAGTAAAGACTGGCGCAAACTACTGAGAGAGTCAAGAAAGCCGTGAAGAGCGACAAACACTGTCGAACGCGTCCTGTGTTCTTCATCTAGCGACTGCTCTGTGACGTCACGACCTGTTCGAATGCCATGTGACGTCACAGCGCGAGGATTTCACGCTCTCATCCATTTTCTCGTGCGGTGAAAAATATATATATATATATATATATATATGTATGAACAGAGGTGTAATGTAACGAAGTAATAATACGTCGTACTTACTTAGTATTTATATTTCTGTCAATTTTTATTTTTACTCCACTACATTTCTTAAATAAAATGTACACTTTCACTCCGATTCATTTCCCCAAAGCATTTTCATCACTTACTACACAATAAAGTCGAAAGAAAGAAATCTTAAAACCAGACAGCAAGGGATTACATTTCACAAGTGAGAATGTGTTTGATGATATTGAATGTTACGAAATGATATTTCTGGTTACTTTGGTTTGTTTCAGTCCTTGGTTAATGACCGCAGATAATCCATGCTAGTTACCCAGTAGTTTTTGACAGTTAGGAAAACCGACAATGAACAGAATGTATTTCTATCAATGCAATATGATCGTAAGATGTTGGAAATGTGGACAGCTGATTTGGTCTCTATTCAAGAGTTTCTGTGTCCGAGTTCAGTCTCCGTCTATTTCCAGAAAGCATTCTGGGCTAACGGAGACTCATCTTAAGTTAAAACAAACAATCAAGTTTATCCAAACACACTAGTTCTGGCTGTTTACCCCGATTGTATCTGATGAGATACGACGTGATGGGGAAAAACAGAAACTGTTTACAACAACAACAAAAAACCGGGAACAAACCTTTTCAGCCAGCTTTACTCTGCTCCGTGTCCCTGGAAATACACTAAATACTCTGGATTTATGGATTTGTTTTGTTTGTAGATTCCGAAACTCTTCATTAGGACATTAAAAATTGACCCATGCTTTTTTACTTAAAGACTCAACTTTATGTATGTTTCGTAAGATTCCCTTATCCGTCAAACATATTTCATTAGATTATCCTGGACTGAACACAAGCAGATGCTCTTTTATGAAGTTACTTCATTTAAGGACATATTTAATGAGATTATGCCTGGAAAGGTTTTGGATTTTTTTTTATCATGTTAATTTAAAAAAAAGTATAATATGACATTCTGTTTATATTTGTTTTGTTTTTATTTTATTTATATGATATTTGTGTTTTTGTAATTTAATTTTTGCCATGAAAATATCTTTGATTGCTGACATGGCATTTAATAAAATACTCTGAATCTGTTTGTAGATTCTCAAGTGATAAACACGTCAATGATAAACGTTCCTCTCAAATGTGTGATTTTCTTCCACCAGCAAATTGCTTTGTGTATCATATTTAATAAACCAATACAATTTGAATGTTTAAATGAACACGTATAGTCACACCATTGTAGCAGTTTTGCATGCAGTAGCTAAGGTGTGTAGATAGTTCATTCTCAGTTTACTCAAGTAGAAGAATGTGATTAATAAACTCAGGGCTACTAGCATTATGCATTATATTTTTAAAAAGTAGATAATCTTAATAATCAAAACCTTAAATTTCTCTGGACTCAATGATAAATACATGTCTGACCGTTGGAACGAACCAAAAAAAACCCCCCCTAGAAAATCGCATTCATGACTGTTTATGGTGATTTTATGTCTCGGCGCCAGCCGAGTCCTGAAGAGGGGGCGGTGATCACATAAACAGGGTGTTTTTATTTTAATAAACAATATCGAGTCTAGAAAACACTAAAAGTACAACAAATATATTGATAAAAACACTCGTTGAAGCTTCATACACACCGGGACATTTGACTGCACACTTTTTTCACAATGTTGATTCTTCTTGCAATCATAATGCAATGGACTGTGTGTGGCCTACATTAAACATGTAAATAAAAGGGTTGCTGAGCTGTTTACACAGTCATATAGCCTAAAATAAAAGAGCCTACACAGGGACAGGAAATAAGAATGCAAAAAACAAAAAAACAAAAAAAACAGCCTTACCAGAGCATGAGCGAAGCAAAGCGGAGCTTCACTCATGAATCGCGCACCGGGATTTGTCGCGCTCCGAGCCTTCTTGTAGCCATTAAAACAAGTTTTTAGTTTCAGTTTAAATATTATAGGCTAATGTTACTTTTTAATTTCATTTACGTTGAAAAGTGAACAGGACATCACATAAGATTACGTAAGAATATGTCAGAAGAATAGTGATCACATAAACAGCATTTATTTAAAATATAATCATCACATAAACAGCATTTATTTAAAATATAATCATCACATAAACAGCATTTATTTAAAATATAATCAGCACATAAACAGCATTTATTTAAAATATAATCATCACATAAACAGCATTTATTTTAAATATAATCATCACATAAACAGCTTCCAATTGCTAAAACCAGTGCTTGCAAACACAGAGTCATTCCCGCCAAGTTTACGACAAGGAAAACAAAATGCCGAATCTCCCTGCTGCGAATATTCTAGCCATTCCCTCTCATTGTACCAATTTTGCGAAAATGACCGCTGACAGTCATTTTTATGTTGCTGTTTCTTTGGAAACTGTTTTAAACGCACCTGGACTGGCTTGTGTTTCCCGAGATCCTCTGGTGCTCTGGACAGTGACGGCGAGTCTTTGCTGCTGGACGGCTGAGTAACTGCCACCGGCGGCGTCAGGTGAAGCAGAAGTTGAAGTAGCAGCAGCAGCTGTTATGGTAGACTCTGTCTTTTTAATCCACTCTCGAATATCCGTTGTGAAACAAGAGTAATGATCATCCGTACCGTAGTAGCTTCGAAAATTTAATTAATTGTGAATGTTCTGGTGCGCGAGAAATGTAATGTGACGTTAGAGTGGGGGTGGGGAAGCGCGCTAATCAAACGACAGGACCAATCAAAATTCGACTTTGCCTAACTTTTCTTTACTAAAATGTTGCTATTTAAGATTAATATTGACTCTAGGAACTGGAAGAAAGGGCAATTGGCAAATGTAATTTTTTTAAATAAAATATTTAAAATTACTTTAACATTCATGGTGATCTGAGGGGGCGGGAGAGTCCCGTTGAGGGGGCGTCGCCCGGCCCTGACGCTGATGCAGTAAAGAGGAGGAGTCCCCTGTTCAAGATGGCGGCGCTATTGACGCATTCGTTCCAATGAACTGCCGTAGTCAGGCGACGTCTAGTGTAAATGTCTATGCGTACAAACAAGCGCTGTGACTGAAACCGCTCCCTATCCACTATCTAGTGCACTATATCGGGTGTCGGTCATTTTGTAGTGCTGTCCGAATTCTGAGTGAACGACTTCATTCCCTACATTCGTTCACTACTTTTACCCACAATGCTCTCTGATTTTGAGCGTGCATTCGATGTTCACTCGTTAAAGCGCCGTTACCCAAAATCCAACGCGATGAGACGATAGAGCGCGAAAGAAAAATAAACATGGCGGACGGCAATACGGGAAGCGGCAACTTCTACAAATGTAAGTGTCATTTTTTATTAATTAAAACATTTTTGTAAAGATATTTTGAAGCGAAATGATACAGATTTATATCATAATATATATACTTATTATCATATGATAATTTGGTCGATTTTTCTCTTATGTTAGTGAACTGTTGTACATTGAATACTGTTGTTAATATTGTATTATTTACTATTATATTGTTTATAAACAAATGTGACAGTGTAGTGTTTTTGTTCTGTTATTTTTAAATATAAATTTACTAAATAGCATGACACAGGTGTTTTTATTCTCTCTTTATTCTCAATAAACATGACAAATAAACAGTAATATTCAATTCATGAAGCTAAACAGCACATATTACAGACGGGTAGAGGAAATGTTCATGACGAATTGTCTGGCGCGTGCTATTAACGTCAGCGTCCGAATTCGCTCACTCGTTTTTCGTCACGACACTCCTCACTGTGCTTTTCATCAGGCTACTGCGTTTCCCTTTCTAAACGCTCTCCGTCCACTAGGATTTTCACTAGTACTTTTCCAAAGGAAACGTCGGCAAACGATATCTTACTGCTTATGCATATTTAATCGTCAATCACTTAAATAAAAATGACTAATTATTCGCACATTTTTCTGCCATTAATCGTGATTAATCGCACCTAACATTTAAAGTTTTTAAAAATTTTATTTTAATAATTTCACATTTAAACTCCAAATTAATGTAGAATGTGTGTCTGTGTGCATGTGTGTGCCTGTACAGAAATGTGTGTGTGTGTGTGTTACCTGCCATTGATCTGTTCCCTTAGGAAGGTTTGTTTGTACTGATTGGTCCAGACTCTCAGATGCTCCACCCACAGAGTGACATCATCTGTGGTTTACTGAGCAGCACATAATGACTGGAGCTGGTACTGAACGCACGGTACACTAACAACACTATCTACACACACACACACACACACACACACACACAGTGATGAAGCAGTGCAATAACTCATCCAGTCTCTTGCTACTGTGTATCTAGACCACGAGTTTGCATTGGGCAATCCACCCTCCCGTCCCAGAGTCAACACAAACACCAATTCAAATTAATATCTTTTTTTAATTTGAAAGCAATCATAACAGAAACCATAATATCATAAGAGCAATTAACAAACATAAGGAACAAAGACTTCAGAGGAGAGCTAAGCCGAAATAACAAATAATACCAAACTAACTAACCCAGAGAGATTTATAAATTACCTAGAAGACAAACCGTAAATAGAATACAGTAAACTTTCCTCTCTCCCTGTCTGCCACAAACCAGGAGAAAAAAGATGTACAAAAAAATGACACTTTCCCCCTACAGTTCCTTAATTTAGTAAAACGTAAACGTCCCGTCGCTATCCAGTCACCTCAGACATCACGAGATTGAACAATTGATCCTTCGCAAAACCTGTTACTATGTCCGACAACCCGTGCGCTCTCACACCACACATGTTCTCACGCAGTGAAAAATACATTGCGGAGCAAAGAGGACACTGACAACGCATGAAACTGTTTCATATTTAAAATATTGTGATTTTGTAAAGAAGTTTAATCAATAAATAGTGTCTAGTGGCTCTTTAATGTGTCGTGACAGATCGCTGGAGCTCCTTCAAGTGGCTCGAGAACCGATCATCTCTTCATACTAGTTCATTTATAGCATCAAATAAACATGAATGAACATCAGAAGGAATGTTGTTTCAAGCGCGGAAAGACGTGAGAACACACGATTTTTCAAGTTCAGGTTCACCAATGTTAATCTACTAACTCCCCTGACTGCTTTGTCGGACAAAACGGTAGATTCGGGCCTGTCAGTCAGACTGTTTGGGAAGGGTCACTTGGACACCGCTGATTGGCACACCTGTCTCGACGGGAGAGAGAGGAAAAAAAAGAACACCCAACACCCAGCCACACAATTATAACACACATTGAATACGTCCTTGGACGTAACAGATGGAAAATGCTTATGCATTCCACGCAGAAATATATTATAATGAACGTCATCGTCATCGTTCCGCCACTTCAGTCGTACGAAGATTGATATGATTTCACTTCTTGCAGGTCCCGAATCTGCACATGCAGAAATACGGTTATTTTGTATTTATTTATTCTTTTACATAAAAAACAACTCGCACTACATCTAATATTACAAGCTTGATCATTAATAGTCGGGTGATTGTTTTTCAGTTTAATTCCCAGGGAAACAAAATGGTTGCAGAAGCTTCATTAATTCAATGTGAATAATTTATGCGTGCTATAATAGTGTTATGATGAGTCAGCGGAGAGGGATCCAAACGCAGGCTTTATTTAAACAGGTGTAGTCACAAAGGCAATGGTCAAAGCACAGCAAACAGGTATGGCAGAGGATAGGCAGAATCATGATCGTAAGACAGGCAAAGGGGTCAGGTCGGGCGGATAACATTCACAGTCCAGTACAACAAGCAAAGATCGGGACAAGCAGCAGGAATCAAACAACGTAAAACAGACAGGAACAAAAACAGGACCGCAAATAAACGCTCAGAACTGCTCACTTGAGCAAATCAAGACCTCACAATGTGTGCGAGGCTGAATGTCTCTTAAATAGTCCGGATAATGAGCTGCAGCTGGTTGAGGCG
This sequence comes from Opsariichthys bidens, assembly GCA_037194245.1. Classification (NCBI taxonomy): domain Eukaryota; kingdom Metazoa; phylum Chordata; class Actinopteri; order Cypriniformes; family Xenocyprididae; genus Opsariichthys; species Opsariichthys bidens. The sequence continues at coordinate 2,923,255 of CM074312.1, read as the reverse complement.
ATCAGTGACTAGGTACGGGGCTTCTGGGACATGTAGTGTGCATGTGTGTGATGCATTGTGGGAAACTGAGTCCGATGGCGAGGCAATGGTTCAGGGTGGAGTGCCCTCTAGCGGCCATTACGGGCACTGCAGCTGATAACAGTGACAAGTAGTTATATATCTGTCTGCTTTATTCAATATGTATTCAGTATGTCCTCTTTTATGCTTCCGGAGCTCCTCCGTGAGAGATACGAGACCGGTGCACCGCAAAGATGATGCTCATTATTACTCGCGTCACCAGCCTCGCGCCGTTCCCTCACTGCTCGTCACAACAAGAAACACATTTTAAGAGTTTCTTTGGTCAAGAAAACACTCGCTTTAATTAGCTGAATTAAATTAAAATTAAGCAAATGTTGAAATTTAACATGAACTAATAATGAATTTTGTTCATTTGAACTCATGCTGACTAGTGAACCTTATTGTAAAGTGTTAACTTTGACATATTATCGCAGCGGTTCCCAAACACATTCCTGGAGAACCAGCATCACTGCACATTTACACTTCTGCTCTGCCTGACACACACATTTCAGATCTTTGAGTCTCTACTAATGAGCTGAACCTTAATCAGGTGTGTTTGATTGAGGAGACATGAAAAAAGAAGCAATTATTGTAAATGAATTCACACATTTGACACTTCCAAGATTAAAACATAATTAATAAATGAATGGATGATAAATATTTTCTGTAAAGTATTTTTTTTAATCATGCGTAGAGAAACAGAACACGAGCACAGCTTTGAGGGACGCGCTGGCCATTTTGTTGTTTCTAACAAGTTTTTTTTCAACTGAGAACTTCAGGATGTTCAGTAAACAAACATCTGTAATGCAGTTCATAAGAACGTGAAGGAGGAGGCGGGAACCGGCGAACTTTAATAACTTTTTATAATATAAAACAAACAATAACAATAACAATAATAATAATATAAGTTTAATATAATAATAATAAGTTTGTTTAATAAAATAAACAAACAATCAAACGAGAGTAAAAGGGCGGCAGTTCCTCACGGCGACTGCCGCCCACACAAACATAATACAACACAACATAAATTCCAGGCCTCTCGTCCTTCACTGTAGTCGCTCCTCTTTTATTCTTCTGGACCTCCTCCGTGAGAGATACGAGACTTTTTTCATCTTTGTCTGTCTGAATTTTTCTCAGGCTTTTCTTAGTTGCTGACAGACTGGCCATTAAAGCTGTGGGAAATCCTCCATCCACAGTAAGATGGATGGGAAAGCCGACTCGTTTATCTGGGAATGGCTGGGCTTGCCATGATGCTGCTCTGAAACTGGCCCCTGTGTTAACTGTTAACAAAGTTAACTGTTCCATGGGAGGAAGAGAAGAAGAGGCGGAAGTATGCGGATCTTGCTGCCGAGTGCACGGAGGCCGGATGCAGGACCATCATCGGCTGAGTATGAGCTCATAATTGCTCTATTATTTTAATTTTTTAAAAAATATGATCCACTGATAAAATGTAAAGAGATTAACAAATATGTTTTATGTCACAACTTTGCTTGGCATTAATTTGTGAATCGCTTCCTGTACATTAGTGAATCGCTTCCTGTGCATTGAGGATTGCTGCACACATTCGTGAATCACGTCTTGTGCACTCGAGGCTCACCTCGCACATCTGTGGATCTCAAAACATTTCTAGCATTAAAACATGCAGATAAATCTACAGCTAAGTGGACCAAATTAAACGAAGATGAAAACGACTGACTAAAAAAAGGTGGAACAAACTAAGACTAAAACGACTGACTAAAAAAAGGTGGAACAAACTAAGACTAAAACGACTGAATAAAAAAAGTTGGAACAAACTAAGACTAAAACGACTGAATAAAAAAAAGTGGAACAAAGTAAACGAAGACGAAAACGACTGACTAAAAAAAGGCGGAACAAACTAAGACGAAAACGACTGACTAAAAAAAGATGGAACAAAGTAAACGAAGACGAAAACGACTGACTAAAAAAAGGTGGAACAAACTAAGACGAAAACGACGGACTAAAAAAAGGAAGAACAAACTAAGACGAAATGACGAAAGTAAAACTATAATAATTTTGGTGGACTCCACCCACCGTCTACTCAAGCCAATCAGGTAACGGTCAGTGCAACATGACAATCGTAGTACATCACAAGATGTAAAGCGTAGGGGTGTGACGAGATCTCGTACCACGAGATCTCGCGAGACTAAAACGTGACGAGATTTCTCGTCGAGGTGAAAAGTTTTCTCGTCGTGCTCTCAGTGTGAGGGTGAAATCATTATTGAAGATGCCCCCGCCACTTTCAAATCGTTTGTGTGGAAACATTTTGGTTTTCCTGTAGAAATAATAAACGGAGAAAGAATAACACACAAGACACAAACATTGTAAGAAAACTATGCTGTTCACCTCGGCCAAGGTTGTAGAGACTCTTAGGGGCCGTTCACATATCGCGCGCATTTTCATTCGCGCAAAATGGAAGCGCATGCGGTGCGGCGCGCTCGTTTTTTTCCTGGCGCGCCTTCCTCATGGTCGTGGAGAGCACAGTTCATGGTTGCATAGCAACGACAGACGCTACAGAAGCGCGAGCTCCCGGACGCTTGCAAAAGAAGGAGGAAGCGACGCGGCCGCGCTTTACACGCTTTTTAGGCGCGATGTGTGAACGGCCCCTAAAGAGGCAGAAAGCGTCGCTGTTACTGCTGACGGTTGGACTTCTCGGCCCACACAATCAATAGAGGCTGGGAAATGGTCAACTTTGTACTGCAGTTAAAGTGACACTTAAAGTGTTATTTGAATTTTTTATTACAGTATAAATTTAGTTTATTTTATTTATACCGTTTAATTTATGCTCAATCTGTTGAAAGAAGTTCAGTGAGATTTCTCATGTGAAATTATACAGGGCAGAAAACAATTGGTTTGATTTTGTTTAGCAGTGTTTGCATGTTGTTTTACTGCAAATAATTCATTAAAATTGAAGTAAAATGACATGCATTACCAGTTGATTTCAAAATGCACCAACATTTTTGCATTTTATGATTTTCAGTTGAATAAAAGACTGTTTTCCCTTCATACGTTTCATTATTGAGGATTTCTTAAAAATACTATAAAAATCTCGTCTCGTGAACCCAATCTCGTGTCTCGTCTCGTGGGATAGGGGTCTCGTCACACCCCTAGTAAAGCGCTATTTCTATTCTATAACGAGCTGTAAAGTGCTATTCCTATAATGTAATGAGATGTAAATTGACATTTCTGTTCTATAACGAGATGTAAATTGCCATTTCTGTTCTATAATGAGATGTAAAGCGCTATTTCTATATTGTAACGAGATGTAAAGTTACCTGATTGGCCTGCGTTGGACAGTGGGTGGAGTGCACGTGCACGCCTTGATGCTAGAAATGGCGATTTCCACAAATGTGTTCAGCGAGCCACAAATGCGCAGAAAGCGATTCGCAAATATGCGTGGTGATCCACAAATGCGCAGAAAGCGATTCACAAATGTACAGGAAGCGATTCACAAACGAATGCCAGGCATTGTGTTTGTGACATAAAAACATATTTGTTAATGCTCTTCAATTTCAAATTTTTGTTTTCAAACATTAGTGTTGGGATACCAGTGGAGGGTTTTGCAGAATCGCTTGTTTGTTTGAAAAAAGTGATTAAATGACCCTGTAAAATGTATAAACACCTAAAGAAAAAGAGAATTACAAAAGGTTACTTGATTCCTAACTAATTTCAAATAATTAAAGATGAAAGCAACGAAATTTACATCTACTTTACAACTGATATTTCTAGGCTTTGAAGTCAGTAATATCTCATACATCTACATACAGAATTTAATAAAAACAATTCTTAAGAGATTTTTATGAAAAATGAAGTGAACTCACCATCAGGATCTGGTCGAGGCTTACTAAATTTGATGGAAATTTCACCTAAAAAAATGAAAAAAACAACAACAGATTTTTACATTTGTGAATGTTGTGAATTTGAAGAATGTTTCTTTATTTTTTTTGATCAAAAAAAAGAAAAGTTCAGAAAGTTTGGTTTATGCAGAAAGAGCTACTTACTGTTACACCATCCGATTCTCAAGTTCCTTTATAGTAACGGTCATTCTCCCTTCCCCAAGACAGTCTCTCTCCTACTTCACATTGCCGGAAAAAGCTTTCTAAACCAGTCAGTTTAGCCAGAAAATCTTTAAAAAGGAATCAAACAACAGCATGTCAATGTACATCATGAGACTGAACTCATGTGAGGAACCAACAGAAGAATAGAGAGAAAAACTAAAACCAACACCAGAACATCAGGCTGAAATAGACATGAATGAAAGTGGTAATAACTGGAGACTCACCGTCTGTCGGCTCGGACTCAAGCGTCTCTGCGCCGTCTGTCGGCTCAACTCCAGATGTGTCTGGATGAACCTGTGATGGGTCCTGCTCAGGCACAACAGGACACACTTTGCTTTTAGGGCTTTGGATGGAGTGTTTTATAGTCTTCCACATCGTCCGGAGGACAGCAGGTGTACTTTAGTCATGGTATCGAAGGTGGAGAGAGTGTTGTTTATTCACAATCCCCACTTTCAATTCCTGCCGGCGTGGGAATCGAACCAGCAACCTTCAGATTACAAGCCCGACTCCCTCACCACTAGGCCACGACTACCACCTCCCTTTTGCAGGTGTTTCTAAAACAAAGAAAAATGAACAGCAAACCATTAGAAAAATGTCTGACCACAGATCAAATGTGGCTTTTATCTGATAAATTCATTAAAGAAAAAAACTATTACATTTAAGTTCATATTCCTGCACTTCTCAATGTTCTTTTGTTTTTTTTTCTCCCCAAAATGAGTCAAACACTCAGCCAAGATCTCAGGAAGGACCTGCAGAAAAACATTACAAAGATTAGTCAGATAGCAAAAACTCTCTTTAACCCTTTAACTTTCACCGCTAGAAGGAGCCAATGAAAAATTTCATTCTTATTATTGGACATATAAAAGATGACCTGTTTTTTGTCAAAATGTATGTAAATCTTCCGTTACATTTGCAGTACTATTTTATACGGTCTCTTTTGAACAATAAATATAGCTTCAACATTAACCTTTTCATTACCCAATCAGTTCTTTTTTCACAACAATAAGCAAAATAAATACTGCATCAATGTATGTGTGAGTAACATGAAATTGTCTGCTTGAGTATAAAAATGGACATCCTCATAATCCACTCTCAATTTGATTGCAAGTTTTTAATCAGTGAATTCTGACCTTATAACTAGCAATTGTGAGTTCCTATCTCCAAATTCTGACTTTATAAAACATTTGAGTTTAAATCTTGTAATTGTGAGGAAAAAAGTTAGAAATGTGAGATAAACAGTCGCAATTACACCCCCATTTTTTTTTTATATTTACAAGGGATTCACAAACAACTATGAATATATGAAACCAGTGGTGGATCTTCAGGTCATGACAGTTACGATTCATTCGTGTACATTTTAGAATGGGGCAATTTTGATCAATTCAGTCATTTTGTCTTGGGGAGTAAACATCTGTTATGTGAAATAGCTTATTCGGGATAGTACTAAATACAAACAAGATGCAATTTTTACGATCCCTCTTATTATTTTGTTAAAATGATAAAGTTGTTGGATATTCTGCAAGGGTATGAAACTTATGAGCGGTCACGCATACTTTTGGAGAATTATAGCAAACAGTGTTTCTGTATTTCTCTTATATTTTGCCATATTTGTCATGTTTAGACTCCATTAAATTACTACAATGAGGACTACAGAACATTTGTCTCCTTCTCTTGACTGATGTTTGTTTTCACACTGAGAAATCAAGTTAAAAGGGGTTAATAAACGTATAAATCCTACTTTTTTTCTCCTCCATCTCTCCTGTTGGATTGTCCGTCATCGTCTCCACTATCAACTCTGCAGTGGTGACAAATTCAGGCGTAATCTCTCCACTTGACAGCTGCCAATGAACAACAGACGTGTGCTCGCTGCTAAACGTGAGTAAAGACTGGCGCAAACTACTGAGAGAGTCAAGAAAGCCGTGAAGAGCGACAAACACTGTCGAACGCGTCCTGTGTTCTTCATCTAGCGACTGCTCTGTGACGTCACGACCTGTTCGAATGCCATGTGACGTCACAGCGCGAGGCTTTCACGCTCTCATCCATTTTCTCGTGCGGTGAAAAATATATATATATATACTTACTTAGTATTTATATTTCTGTCAATTTTTATTTTTACTCCACTACATTTCTTAAATAAAATGTACACTTTCACTCCGATACATTTCCCCAAAGCATTTTCATTACTTACTACACAATAAAGTCGAAAGAAAGAAATCTTAAAACCAGACAGCAAGGGATTACATTTCACAAGTGAGAATGTGTTTGATGATATTGAATGTTACGAAATGATATTTCTGGTTACTTTGGTTTGTTTCAGTCCTTGGTTAATGACCGCAGATAATCCATGCTAGTTACCCAGTAGTTTTTGAGAGTTAGGAAAACCGACAATGAACAGAATGTATTTCTATCAATGCAATATGATCGTAAGATGTTGGAAATGTGGACAGCTGATTTGGTCTCTATTCAAGAGTTTCTGTGTCCGAGTTCAGTGTCCGTCTATTTCCAGAAAGCATTCTGGGCTAACGGAGACTCATCTTAAGTTAAAACAAACAATCAAGTTTATCCAAACACACTAGTTCTGGCTGTTTACCCCGATTGTATCTGATGAGATACGACGTGATGGGGAAAAACAGAAACTGTTTACAACAACAAAAAACCGGGAACAAACCTTTTCAGCCAGCTTTACTCTGCTCCGTGTCCCTGGAAATACACTAAATACTCTGGATTTATGGATTTGTTTTGTTTGTAGATTCCGAAACTCTTCATTAGGACATTAAAAATTGACTCATGCTTTTTTACTTAAAGACTCAACTTTATGTATGTTTCGTAAGATTCCCTTATCCGTCAAACATATTTCATTAGATTATCCTGGACTGAACACAAGCAGATGCTCTTTTATGAAGTTACTTCACATATTTAATGAGATTATGCCTGGAAAGGTTTTGGATTTTTTTTATCATGTTAATAAAAAAAAAAAAAAGTATAATATGACTTGCTGTTTATATTTGTTTTGTTTTTATTTTATTTATATGATATTTCCTGGTCTTTACTTCGACAAGGAAAAAGATTCCAACAACCTCAACCCTAAAATTAACACTAAAATGTCGACGATGAACCTCGTATTTTGGTCAGTATCAATAACAGTGAAACTTTCATTTTCGTTTTGTCGAGTGTCTACAGAGCTGTGAAATTTTTTGATTTTGATTTATGCATGTAGCTTTAACTATTTTTTAGACTGCAGGTTGTCAATCATCAAAATGAAGGTCAATATTGGTATGCTATATTAACAACGTAGCTCAAGAATATTAGTTTAAGATATTTCGTAGGTCAGTGTCGGCAGTAGAACTGACACCATATACACAATTAGAAGAACAGAATTGTCTTTTAATCTGGTACTCACCAAAAACCGTTAGCTGTGAGAAACTGAGCTGCAATTCTCTAACCTCATCGACTTGTTTCTGAAGCGAAAGCTGACAAGTTTGGGAAAACAATCTAGTATTTGTTTTAAAAAAGGAAGGCGTGAACCGGATCTGTGCAGATTTGTCCCGGTATTACAAAAATAGTGTCATATATAGGCTAGACAAATATGTATAGGCTGCTGTTAAAAAAAGAAAAGAGCTTACAATTATTCTTCAGCATTTTCTTGCCCCTTCACAAAGACCCGCCCCCTTTAGTTACTGTTGCTATGTACAGGGTTGGAGAGTAACGAAATACAAGTAACTTAGTTACGTATTTAAAACACAAAATTTGAGTAACTGTATTTCATTACAGTTCCATTTTAAATGGGTGGTAATCAGATTACAGTTACATCTGAAAAGTGTTTTAGATTACCAAAGTGATTACTTTGAGTTTTAATGTCATTTAAACAGCGATTGGTGATTCTCTGACTCTGACAGACTGAAAAAGCGGAGTTAAGTTTCATCAACATTTTAATATTTTTAAGAGGGTCATAAAAATGTTATTTTTATTTGGTACTGTCCTGAACAAGACAAAATGACTGGATTTATAAAAAAAAATTAAAAAAAATGCCCAACTTGCTGTCCTTTTATAATTCACTCGTCACTGCAACTTTTTCTCACAATTTGTTTTTTCCCTCACAATTGTGAGTTTGCGTTTCACAATTCTGACTTCTTTTTCTCAGAATTGCGAGATTTAAACTCACAATTGCAAGTTACAAAGTCAGAGTTGGGAGATATAACCTTGCAATACTGACTTTTTTTCTTGCAATTGTGAATTTAGTTTGTGAGTTAAATGTCATAATTCTGACTTTTCTCAATATTGTGAGTTTATATCTCATAATTCTGACTTTTCTCAATATTGTGAGTTTATATCCCATAATTATGACTTTATAACTTACAATTGCAACATTATATCATGCAATTCTGAGGGAAAAAGTCAGAATTGTGAGATAAAAACTCACAATGACCTTTTTTGTGTTTGTTTCACACTTATTAGTATTCCAAAGTATTCTAAAGTATTTAGATGAAGTGACTAAACTTGAGTAATGTAACGAAATACGTTACAAATGACTTTTTAAAGCATGTATTTTGTAATCTGTAGTGAAATACATTTTAAAAGTAACCTATGTCCGACAAGCCATGCCGCTCTCACGCCACACATCATGTTCTCACGAAGTGAAAAATACATCCCGGAACAAAGAGGACACTAACAACGTATGAAACAGCTTCATATTTCTGTTTTCAGGAGTTTGTGTTTTCAGGCAACTAATATGCCTTTGTTGTGTAAATGAATGGCCAAACTACATGAAAGGTTTTGAGTTTTTAGTTGAAAACGGTGTCGTGACAGTTCCAGAGATATGAACTCCTGTTGCAATCAATGAAGCTTCATCTCCATCATGTTTATACTTTGTTGACGGAGACGTGCATTTAGTAAACGATCACTTAAGTACATTGGACAGGCAATAATCTAAGATAATTACAATAAACAAATAAATAAAACATTTGGAATTCTCCCAGTGCTCCCGATGGACAGTCCTGGCCTGCCAGCATTGCACGAGCACAAACGAACGAGACCGGAACCAATTGGTAATGATTTAGAGCGCATGGGGTGAGGAGTGACAGATCTGTTCCTGAATGTTTTTCTTTTCATTAAATATTTATGAATAGTGTAATAGGGTTTCTTTGAGTGGCACCAGTTTGGAAAAACATGGGGTGAAGAGTGATGTATGCCTAATTGGTCCTACAATATTTTTCTTCTTTTTTTCATTAGATTCATGAAGTGGTAATGGGTTTAGGGTTTATATGGAGTGGAGAGTGTGATGTATGCTGGTACTTACCACTAGGTGGAGCCCTGAATATGTATCCTTGTTGTGACACTGAGATGAGAGAATACGTGGCTTGTCATGTCTTTATTAATATCTTTATTTTCCTAAATGATAAGCCTAACCAGGAGATATTACAGAAAGGAACATAACTGTTTCTATATTTTTTTCTCTTATATTTAAGAAGAGTGGTTTCTGTGGTTCACCAATTTTTCCAGGCAGTTCATTCAGAATTTTAGCCAGATCGCCCTTCTTCTGACTGATCTCACCTCCTCCTCTGTCTGAGATGTCACCTTCGGACAACAGAATACATCCTTTAGCTTTTTTTCCTCATTATTTAACCCCCTCGGAACAGCATTATGACATCAGGAATAGGGAGTTACTGGCTGTTAAGTTGGTGCTGGAGGAGAGGCGACTGGTTAGAGAGCACGGAGGTTCCTTTTTATCGTTTGGACTGATCATAAGAACTACATCCGCACCGCAATTTCAATGTTTCATACTGCCTAGGATCCAAAAATGGTAAGCCCGGGGCACTTTCGCAGATCTTTGAGGCTAGATCCACCCTTTCTGTAACTATTTTGCCTCCCAATTCGTTGATAGGAATGGCCACCTAGGGGGTGGGGTTGAGAGTCCGCCCTGCGATGCACAACATCACTGTTCCTGCGGGGTGGCCAGAGAGCCTATTATTTGTGCCTGAATTGGTCCGAACTAGCATCCTCAGTGGGGCCACTCATCCGAACTACCTTGCCACCCAGGAGCGACTCGCACATGCAGTTTAATCAAGCAGCGTTTTTGGTGGCCATCATGAACGCTTGTCAGGTCATGTCAGCCTGTCAAGTTTGTGCTGCCGGCAAGGGCTCCAATTGGCCCCCAGCAGGGCTGCTCCAGCCCCTTGGAGGCCCAGGTCACACATAGTTGTGGACTTTTGCTACCTCCATCTAGTGGGTCGGTAGTCCTCAATGTGGTGGACAGGTTCTCAAAGGTGGCCTCCCCAAAATGCCTTCTGCGAGAGAGACAGCGACTGTTGTTTTAGATCACGTTTTTCAGCCTTTATGGCCTCCCGGTGAACGTGGTCTCTGACAGGGGTCCCCAATTTGTGTCTAAATTTTGGACAGAATACTGTCAACAGCTGGGGCGGTCGATCACGACACATTAAAGATACGTTGGCAGTGTCTTCTTTGCTCCTCGTTGTATTTTTCACTTTGTGAGAACATGATGTGTGGCGTGAGAGCGGCATGGCTTGTCGGACATAGCAACAGTAACTAGAGGGGGCGGGTCTTTGCGAAGGGTCAATTGACAGTACTAGCCTACACTACATGTTGCTGGATGTTCAAATTGAAAATACCCCAACATATGCCATGATGATAAAATTATACCCCAAAATATAATTTTCATGAAGACAAAATTATCATGCCCTTTATCTCAGTGGAGGTTTGACTTGAAATGTTTCTCAATTCTCATGGAAAGCAATTTGTTACGGCTACGTTGCTGGGGCATTCTAAAATGCTATATGTGGCTTAATGACAAAGTTTACGTTAAGTCATTATAAAAAACATGCTTAATGTCTGCATCTGCACATCTATGCATGGTATGTTTTATTAACAAGGTGTAGGCCTATATTGTATGTATGTGCCTTCAAACTCTGCACAAAAACGTTTGAAGAATGTCCCACGTCACTGAGCGCGTTTGCGATCAGTATTGTGACTGCATTCCTCTCAGACTTGCTGCAGTCTCGGACCCCTCGTGAGTGAGAATGGGTTAACTTTTTAATGGGAACAAGAGGGGAGCAATCTCGCCCGTCACCATGTTGGGACAGGTGTTCTGCAATGCCAGTGTCAGTTTTAAAATCAAGTCATAATTATTATGGTTTCAGAGACTATGGCTTTCAAAAGTGTGGGAAACCAATTCTGGTTTAAAGATGCAAAATGTAAAAAAAGTATATATTTTATTTTGTGTACTTTAAATTTGTGTATACAACCATTCTTTTCTCTTTTTTCTCGCCATGATTAAAAAATGAAAAAGTATTGCCAAAATACACGGACCCTATATGCAATTGTGCATGTAAATCTTTTGTAATAAACACTGCAGTATTCAATTAAAAAAACTGTTGAATTGTCAATTTTGATTTCATGGTGACTTGGTGTCACTACTAAGCCATGTCTCTAGCTTATGGTACTGAGCAATGTATGAAACTTGTATTGTGAGCACTTCCTGTGTCTATTTGCCTGTTCACGAAGAATCGCTTGTTTGTATTCGTCACTTGTAAGTCGCTTTGGATAAAAGCGTCAGCTAAATGTGAATGTAAAAGTCATAGATGGTGAACAGCGGAAGCTCTGTAAGCACCGCCCTCTGTAATGTTGATTTCACTTCTCTTTAATCTGTGAAGACCTCAGTGTTCGTTTCACTGAGGATCATATCATCTGGACTGGGATTATGGCCTACCAATTGAAACTTGCTGAGAAACTTACTATTCTCAATGAACGGGGTCAAGGAGTTCTAGTCAGGATGAACCATATTAAAAAGGTGAGGGGAAAATGGCAATATTCACAAACATGTGAAAAAGACAAATACAGGCATGGCTGAATTTTGTTGTTTGAACTTTCCAGTTATCCGGCTTTGTGTCTATTTTTATGATTCAGATGGGTACTTTACATTCATTTTAATCAGAGGTCTTTTAAAAGTATAATTTATTTACTGTATTTTGACATGTTTTCAGAAGAAAGTGCGTTCTGTCTCAGTTTTGTAGAGAAAGAGGAAATGCACACAGGAAATGAAGAGGACCTGCCAGGCCTCTCTGTAAACCACATCTCTCTCACACCCTGCAAACAGGCTGTATTTCCTGTCTGTCTCAGAAGGCAGACATTCTGCAGCGTTCCTCAAGAACAAATCCACTCTTGAGATTAATGCTGGGTTTTAGTGCAAATAAATAAATCCTCTGAACGACTCTAATGTGCTCTATTTAGTGCCTTTGCACTGCCTCAAGTGAGTCATGCTGTAAATGTCAAAGGTTAATCGGACCTCTAGGGGAGATGAAAACAATATCAACAGTGAAATGTGCACTTCAGAATCTTTAGAATGTCTGAAAGAAAGGTTATAAGTTGCTTTTACTTGAGACCTGTTGGATCTGTATTTTTTTCAATGTTAAATCCATTCTGTTAACCCAGTTTGTTCATGACTCTAATTAGTATACCTTTCACAGGTTTATCTTCCCCAAAAGTGTAAACATTGAGCCTCCCAGACACAAATCAAAACACAGAGCATCCACTCAGATACTTTGATCTCTTTCCAGCTCAGCCTGTAATGAGAGTTTGGGGCATGGCTACTGTAGCAGGTGGAGAGATTGGGACATGGTTACTGTAGCAGGTGGAGAGTTTGGGGCATGGCTACTGTAGCAGGTGGAGAGTTTGGGGCATGGCTACTGTAGCAGGTGGAGAGTTTGGGGCATGGCTACTGTAGCAGGCGGAGAGTTTGGGGCATGGCTACTGTAGCAGGCGGAGAGTTTGGGGCATGGCTACTGTAGCAAGCGGAGAGTTTGGGGCATGGCTACTGTAGCAGGTGGAGAGTTTGGGGCATGGCTACTGTAGCAGGCGGAGAGTTTGGGGCATGGCTACTGTAGCAGGTGGAGAGTTTGGGGCATGGCTACTGTAGCAGGTGGAGAGTTTGGGGCATGGCTACTGTAGCAGGCGGAGAGTTTGGGGCATGGCTACTGTAGCAGGTGGAGAGTTTGGGGCATGGCTACTGTAGCAGGCGGAGAGTTTGGGGCATGGCTACTGTAGCAGGCGGAGAGTTTGGGGCATGGCTACTGTAGCAGGCGGAGAGTTTGGGGCATGGCTACTGTAGCAGGCGGAGAGTTTGGGGCATGGCTACTGTAGCAGGCGGAGAGTTTGGGGCATGGCTACTGTAGCAGGCGGAAAGTTTGGGGCATGGCTACTGTAGCAGGCGAAAAGTTTGGGGCATGGCTACTGTAGCAGGTGGAGAGTTTGGGGCATGGCTACTGTAGCAGGCGGAGAGTTTGGGGCATGGCTACTGTAGCAGGCGGAGAGTTTGGGGCATGGCTACTGTAGCAGGTGGAGAGTTTGGGGCATGGCTACTGTAGCAGGTGGAGAGTTTGGGGCATGGCTACTGTAGCAGGTGGAGAGTTTGGGGCATGGCTACTGTAGCAGGCAGAGAGTTTGGGGCATGGCTACTGTAGCAGGTGGAGAGTTTGGGGCATGGCTACTGTAGCAGGCGGAGAGTTTGGGGCATGGCTACTGTAGCAGGTGGAGAGTTTGGGGCATGGCTACTGTAGCAGGTGGAGAGTTTGGGGCATGGCTACTGTAGCAGGCGGAGAGTTTGGGGCATGGCTACTGTAGCGGGCGGAGAGTTTGGGGCATGGCTACTGTAGCAGGCGGAGAGTTTGGGGCATGGCAACTTTAGCAGGTGGAGAGTTTGGGGCATGGCTACTGTAGCAGGTGGAGAGTTTGGGGCATGGCTACTGTAGCAGGTGGAGAGTTTGGGGCATGGCTACTGTAGCAGGCGGAAAGTTTGGGGCATGGCTACTGTAGCAGGTGGAGAGTTTGGGGCATGGCTACTGTAGCAGGTGGAGAGTTTGGGGCATGGCTACTGTAGCAGGCGGAAAGTTTGGGGCATGGCTACTGTAGCAGGTGAAAAGTTTGGGGCATGGCTACTGTACCAGGTGGAGAGTTTGGGGCATGGCTACTGTAGCAGGTGGAGAGTTTGGGGCATGGCTACTGTAGCAGGTGGAGAGTTTGGGGCATGGCTACTGTAGCAGGTGAAAAGTTTGGGGCATGGCTACTGTAGCAGGTGAAAAGTTTGGGGCATGGCTACTGTAGCAGGTGGAGAGTTTGGGGCATGGCTACTGTAGCAGGTGAAAAGTTTGGGGCATGGCTACTGTAGCAGGTGGAAAGTTTGGGGCATGGCTACTGTAGCAGGTGAAAAGTTTGGGGCATGGCTACTGTAGCAGGTGAAAAGTTTGGGGCATGGCTACTGTAGCAGGTGGAGAGTTTGGGGCATGGCTACTGTAGCAGGTGAAAAGTTTGGGGCATGGCTACTGTAGCAGGTGGAGAGTTTGGGGCATGGCTACTGTAGCAGGTGAAAAGTTTGGGGCATGGCTACTGTAACAGGTGGAGAGTTTGGGGCATGGCTACTGTAACAGGCAGAAAGTTTGGGGCATGGCTACTGTAGCAGGTGAAAAGTTTGGGGCATGGCTACTGTAGCAGGTGGAAAGTTTGGGGCATGGCTACTGTAGCAGGTGAAAAGTTTGGGGCATGGCTACTGTAGCAGGTGAAAAGTTTGGGGCATGGCTACTGTAGCAGGTGGAGAGTTTGGGGCATGGCTACTGTAGCAGGTGAAAAGTTTGGGGCATGGCTACTGTAGCAGGCGGAGAGTTTGAGGCATGGCTACTGTAGCAGGTGAAAAGTTTGGGGCATGGCTACTGTAACAGGTGGAGAGTTTGGGGCATGGCTACTGTAACAGGCAGAAAGTTTGGGGCATGGCTACTGTAGCAGGTGAAAAGTTTGGGGCATGGCTACTGTAGCAGGTGGAAAGTTTGGGGCATGGCTACTGTAGCAGGTGAAAAGTTTGGGGCATGGCTACTGTAGCAGGTGAAAAGTTTGGGGCATGGCTACTGTAGCAGGTGGAGAGTTTGGGGCATGGCTACTGTAGCAGGTGAAAAGTTTGGGGCATGGCTACTGTAGCAGGTGGAGAGTTTGGGGCATGGCTACTGTAGCAGGTGGAGAGTTTGGGGCATGGCTACTGTAGCAGGTGGAGAGTTTGGGGCATGGCTACTGTAGCAGGTGAAAAGTTTGGGGCATGGCTACTGTAGCAGGTGAAAAGTTTGGGGCATGGCTACTGTAGCAGGCGGAGAGTTTGGGGCGTAGCGACTGTTGCAGGTTTAGAGTTTGGGGCATAGCAGGCTGAACATAACTTAGTTATTTATTATCGTGATAAACACTGCTAAAAGCCGAGCAACTTCCATGGTGCCTAAAACCCAGGTTTGGAGTAAACTAAACTGAAACATAAATAGCTATAGGCCTAATGAGAGGCCCCTGGTTGTGCTTTGGAACACAGACTTTAGTTTGGTCTCTTTTTTATAGAGTACAATAGTAAGACATCATTCATCATGGACAAGAATGGAGTGTGTATCTATTTATGTGATTTTGCATTCTGTGTTTTGGCTAATGTATATGTTTTTTCCAGGTATGCACAGACCCAAAGCGAAGACCAGCATACTTTACTGATAAAAGCATGGAGTCTGCCATCAAATACATCAACAGAAAATTTCCCAACATTGACTTCAGGGGTGGCAGTGTGAGTATTTACAGACAAAAACTGTGATTCATTGTTGTCTTTGTGTTTTGCTCAAATGTTAAATAATTTCAATGGTCCACTTTAGACATTCTACTAACTATTAGTAACTACATGTCAACTAAATTTCAGAGTATTAGTAGACTCTTAGGGTTTAAGTTAGTACATTTACATTTACATTTAGTCATTTAGCAGATGCTTTTATCCAAAGCGACTTACAAGTGAGGAAAACAAACAAGCGATTCTTCATGAATTGGCAAATAACACAGGAAGTGCTCACAATACAAGTTTCATACATTGCTCAGTACCATAAGCTAGAGAAGGAAGGGAAAAAGGGAACGAAAGGTTTTTTTTTTATGAGGGGATCAAGTGTTCAGCTGTCTCTTGAATATTGCCAGGGATTCTGCGTTCCTGATGAAAGTAGGGAGATCATTCCACCAGCAGGGAGCAGTGAAGGAGAAGATTCTGGAGAGTGATTTTGTGCCTCTCTGTGACGGTACCACAAGCCTTCGCTCCTTTAGTGATCGCAGGCTTCTGGTGGGGACGTAGCGTTGTAGCAGTGAGTGGAGGAATGAGGGAGCAGAGCCTGTGGTGGATCTGTAAGCAAGCATCAGCGCCTTGAACTTGATGCGAGCAGCGAGGGGTAGCCAGTGCAGAGAGATGAAGAGGGGCGTGACGTGGGCTCTCTTAGGCTCGTTGAAGACAAGACGTGCAGCAGCGTTCTGGATCATTTAAAGAGGTTTCATTGCACTTGACGGCAGACAGTAGAATAAGGCCACGTTCACACATCAGCAGAATACGGTTGTCAGTCCTGTATTTGAGTCCTTAATACTTTCATGTGCACACGCAGTTCAGTTATTTACGGGAGTGATAACTGCATTCTATAACCGAACTCATTCTCTAAAAACCTGGGCTGTTTGAACGGAATCGAACAGGACAACTAGTTGCCCGTCACTGGCACAGCATGAGAGAGACACTCTGTGCTGCTCAAATGCATGTCTACCATGTGTTGTGGGTTTTCATGTGTGGTTTCAGGACATTTTCGAGACTCATTCCTGAGAATGTAGCCTAATATGACATGTAGTTGCAAAGTAACTTATCTGTTGTCTGCTGGGAAGCATCAAAATGAAGTGTTAGCAGATATTTAAGTCTACTAATACTACTACTAGGCCTTATTTACACCTTGTTTTAAGGTGCATTTTGGTCGAATGAATCACGTTAAATACAGGTATAAACAGGGTATAAAATGTCTTGAGCTTGTCTACTTGAGCTTGTCTGCTTGCTTTCATAGTGTAAATGCTCATGTGGTTGAATGCATTTGAAAAGACACATAACCGCGTGTGACGAGCAGGGCGGGCGAGAGCCGTGAGGGAACGGTGCGAGGCCGGTGACGCGAGTGTTAACGAGCTTCAGGTGCTCGGCGCACCGGTCTCGAGTCCTTCACGGAGGAGCTCCGGAAGCATAAAGGAGGAGCGACGACAGTGAAGGACGAGAGAGGACCAGGCCTGGACTTTATGTTGAGTGTTATTTAGTTTGTGTGGGCGGCAGTTGCCGTGAGGAACTGCTGCCCTTATACTTTTTGGTTTTTATTGTGTTTATTTCTTTATTAAATGTGTTGAATGTTCGCCGGTTCCCGCCTCCTTCCCATATTTACGAACTTTGTTACACCGCGTTTTTTCTATTAGATAGAAAAACCCATATATTAACTCACACATAGACCCTCCCCTCCAAGAAAACAGTACAGAAGTGGTTGAAAGTGGACAAAAGAGATTAACAGACCAGGTGCAAACGGATATTTTCCCTTGTTTTTGCTTGTGATCTGATCGACCAAAACGCATCTTAATACCAGCTGGAAACAGGGTCCTAGTTGACACGTAGCTGCAGAATTACTTATAGATAGTTGAATATCTAAAATGGGCTTTTAAAACAGAGCATTACCACTTTTATTTCATTACGCCATGTTTCTGCAGCAACATCTGAGCAGCATACAGAAGCAGAAGGCGGTTGTTCTGGAAGGCCTGCACAGTTACTACGAATCCTTCATCGATGTCATGGAGTTCAGGGTAAGAGTGTCAACTGATCTTTACAAAGTCTTTGTGAAGTAAGCCAAGTTCATTTGGTGGTCATCTTATTACTGGCTGGGCAACAATTGAACACTCTATAAATACTCAACTGTTATATTTGGTTTAATTTGGTTTCCAATTTGGTACCGATTTGGTTTAAGAGTTTTACTATCTCCCAAATTCATTTCAAATACATTGGACAGCTGGATAAACACAGTCAATTAAGTTTAGTTCACTAAAATAGAACAAAAGATTTTTCTATCTACTTGAATCGGGACTGAAGTCTTTCCAACAAAATCAGCGATAGATGCTGACAAATATGGTTTTGTATATGTAGCTTCTTCAGTTCGCCTTGTCTGAAAGATATAATTCACCATTTCTTTGAAATGAGACACAGCTTGTATATGATTTATGGCGAATACAAAAAAAGGAGTTTGTGGACTTTTACCATTTATGGGATGGTTAGAGGTCTCATTTAAAAGAAAATGAAGGGGTATGTTATATAGGTTATGTTGTTGAATGCATTAAACACTTGCAAAAAAGAAATTCTGAGTAAAAAAAAACACCTGCAAGGTCTGGAAGAGACCGAGCCTCAGCCAACTGAGGAAAAAGTAACACAAAAGACTTTCAATAAAAAGTAACACAATATTGTAACCAGTGTTGGAGAAAGTTACTTTCAAAAATAATGCATTACATTATTGCATTACTCCCTTAAAAAATGACTAATTTCATTACTTAATTAGTCGTGGCCTAGTGGTGAGGCAGTCGGGCTTGGAACCTGAAGGTTGCCAGTTTGAGTCCCATTCCGGCAGGAATTGAAAGTGGGGATTGTGAATAAACAGCACTCTCTCCACCTTCGATACCATGACTAAAGTGTCCTTGAGCAAGACACCTAACCCCTAATTTCCTCACTTGTAAGACTCTTTGGATGAAAGTGTCTATTAAATGTAATGACTTTTTACAGAAAGTAATGTGTTACATTACTTTTGCATTACTTTTTCTCATCTGGGCTGAGCCGTTTGTTTGTTTTTCTAACAATAAAAAAGTTCTATTTTTGGTAATTGTGAAAGCCCACCAAAAGTGAAATGAATAAGCCTCAGGCTGAAGGAAATGCAAATTCGAGCCTGTACAGTAGAGGGCGCAGCTGAAACTAACCTCAAGCCAGCTGTGCTGCCATTCTGGATCACAGAAGAATTGTTTACACAGTGCATGCACTCCTGATTTCTTCTGATCTCCTGATCTCTGTAACTGTAAGGTGTTACTTAACTAGTTACTTACTTGGGGGGGGGAAGTAATCCAATTACATTACTTGTAATTCCCCAACACTGATTGTAACACTTTATGGTAACACTTTATTTTACAGTGTCATTGTAATAACTATAAGTGATGCATATTTACATGCAACTAACCCTAAACCAAACCCCAAACTTATAGTAAGCACATGTAGTTACTTAATATTACTCAGTATTTAAAGGTATAATTACAGTGTAACAAAGACACTTTAAAATAAAGTTGGTGTTACACATGTTACATGTAATTACTGTAGGAATAACTATAAATTATGCATAATAAATTACATGACTAACCTTAAACTAAGCCATAATCCTAACCCTAACGTAAGTACATGTAGTTCATTGTTATTACTGAGTATTTAAATGCATAATTACACTGTAACACAGACGCCTTAAAATAAAGTGTAACCCACATCACTTTTAAAACTGGTGCAAACATTGTCTACCACTGGATAGACACTAAAGACCAAAAAGTCTACTAACTGAATAAATGTAAATGTGTATGAAGTGTTTATTTTGGACTTTAGATAAATGTTGGAAAGTAACATCAGCAGTCTTTTTCATTGAGTAAATCTTTCAGAGTTACACTTTATTTAACGTGTTAGTATTACAGTGTAATTATACATTTAAGTACTAAGTAATAATAATTAACTGCATGCACTTACTGTAGGTTTAGGGTGAGGTTTTGGTTTAGGGTTAATTGCATGTAATTATACATAATTTCTAGTTATTACTACAGTAAATGCATGTCACATGTGTAACAAAGAGACTGTAAAATAAAGTGTTACCTCTTTCAGTAGTCTTTGAAATGAAATTTGGTATGTACTGCGATCTTGTTCCTGTTTAATTTATTTATACATGTTTTGTCTTTAGGACAATGTTTATGAGTTGCTCAACACAATAGATGCCTGCCAGTGCTTCTTCAACATTGTAAGTATGACTCTTGAAGAGAATATAGAATTCAAAAGGAGGCAGAGATGATTTTATATTCATCCGTGGTCATCAATTCTTTCAGGCTGTAAATTTTGACTTCACCAAGAACTACCTGGATCTCATCGTCACCTATGCCTCAGTCATTTTCATGTTATCCCGCATCGATGACAAGAAGTTGATTGTGGGAATGTATAACTGTGCATATGAGCTGTCAAATGGAAACAGGTAATATCACGTGACCAAACTTTTTGACACTGTGGCTGCATTAGAAATCGCATGCTTCTTTACTATAAAGTAAGCACAAACTGTATGTGACATAAGAAGTATGAAATACCCAGATGACCTGCTTCTTTTGGAAGTATGCATACGATGGACACTTTACTGTCCCATGAGGCCACAGGAGAGGATTTATAAATGGCAGTAAAGCGAAGCAACTGAAGCTGGTAGGTCACATGATAATGACAACATGGTGAATGAATAGTACATACAGATTACATTCATACTACACACATAGAATATACTTTATAGTGCTCGCAAAGTAATTACTTGTTCAAAATATGTGATTTCGGACACAGCCACAGTGTAACGATCATGTTCTGTCTTATAAACTTTTAATTTGTATTTCATTGTTTCCTTGTGTTCTGTTCTTGCTTGCTCTGTTCCCTATTTTCCCCGCTTCTTTTCCGTTTCCTAGGTAACCATATTATGTCCTTTTGGTTGATTTAGGTCCAGTATTGTCTTTTCAGTGTTTTATTTTAAAGTAAATCTGCTGAAATTGTGATCCTCTACTCCTCCTTTTCTTGCACCGTCACACACAGTACTTTTGTGCAGTTGTATACACCAACACACTCTCATTTATGTGAGGGTTAAGTATATAATTACATGAAATATGATTTTGTGTGATAATTACTG
This sequence comes from Opsariichthys bidens, assembly GCA_037194245.1. Taxonomy (NCBI): domain Eukaryota; kingdom Metazoa; phylum Chordata; class Actinopteri; order Cypriniformes; family Xenocyprididae; genus Opsariichthys; species Opsariichthys bidens. The sequence continues at coordinate 2,902,335 of CM074312.1, read as the reverse complement.
TATGCAGCGACCCCTCGTACCCTCGACTTGGACAGATGTTCTTAGAGTATGATCATCCCTGGAAAAAACTATCCGAGGAGTTCGGTCCGCACACCAAGGTCGGTCACATTTACATTTACATGAATGAGTAACTCTCTCATTTTTATCAAAGCACTTATATTTCAATGCTGGTCACAAAATTATTTTTAGGGTACTAAATAATTTTCTTGATTTAAATTTGAGTAATTTTGTATTAGGGCTGTGCAATTAATCGCAATCGCAAAACAATCGCGATTTGAGCACATGCAATTTCTAAATCGCATAAATCTGCAATTTTATTTGTTAATTTATTTATATTTTATTTCAGAATACTGCAACGTTATTGTGCGCATGTTTACCGATCAGTGTTCACTCAGCACACCGCACAATTTAGAACAAAGCAAAGCGGGAGAACAGAATAGGCAAACGGGAGGAAAGAAGAAAAATTATGGATGCAGTTCAGAATAAAAATGATTTGGTACCAAAGAGAAATTCAACATCAGTCATTTGAGAGAGTTTTGGATTCAAACACTGGACAAAAGATACCAACTCGCACTTATTTCACACAAGTCGCTGTATGAGAGATGTAAGGCGGGCGTTGAATACGAGTTTAAGCAGGTGAAATAATCGTAATTTATTTTATGTTGTCTGTTTTTAAGACACTTTTTTTACAGTTTTGTTTATCAAGCAGTTAATCTACCATACAGTGTTACTTCATTCACTGAAATACAGTTTTGAAGTTGACTTATTATGACTGGAATTTCAGGTTAGTTAACCTTATTTTATTTAATTTTGTCTGTTTTAAGACAGTTAATTACAGTTTTGTTTATGAAGCTGTAAATACAGTTACTTCATTGTGAAACATTTTGTTATGCACTTCTTGTGCACTGAATACATTCAGAATGTAGCATGTTTGAAAAAGCAAAAACAATTACGAAAATCGCAAAATAAATCGCAATTGCAATATTCATTAAAAAAAAAAAATTGCAATGTCTATATTGTATTTGTCTATATTGCACAGCCCTAATTTTGTGATGTGCTTTTGTCACTTGTTGTTGTTTTTTAAAAAAAATATGGCTTTCTAGTGTAACATTTTTGTTTTAGTTATTTTGGCAGCTATATCTAGTTAAAGAGATTTAAAATTTAGTCATCATTTACTCATGAGTTTCTTTCTTCTGTTGAACACAAAAGAAGATATTTTAAAGAATGTTGGTTACAAGACAGTTGATGGCACACATTGACTTCCATAGTATTTTTTTCCTACTATGGAAGTCAATTGGTGCTGTCAATTGTCTGGTTACCAACATACTTTAAAGCCGACATATCATGAAAATCTGACTTTTTCCGTGTTTAAGTACTATAATCGCGTCCCTGGTGCATCTACCAATCCAGAAAACGTGAGAAAGGACAACCCAGTAACTTTGTTTGGGCAAATCGTTCTCTGCAAACTTGTGAAAAAACGAACCGCATTTTGCTCTCCTTGTAACGTAGAAAGGGGATCTTATTTTAAAATTACCACCCCATAATCTGCTCGTTTTCACCCACGGTGCCGCCATTTTGTTTTCACAAACAAAAACGGTTTACCAGTTCTAACACCATGGCAAATGTTCAAGCAAAGCATGCTAACCTGTTCTGACGAACACTGAACACTGTTTAGAGTTTCGTTAGCTTGGATAGCCTGCAAGTTCACCCTGGCAAGCTTGATTGCTAAAAAAGGAGCATTTCTGTCCGAGTTATATTTTGGAAAAAATATTAGACAGCATTTGATAGCTATCATAAACGTTAGCCTGGTGTGGAGTGGGCATCCATACAGGCTTTGCACAAAAGATTAACATGACGGCACATGCTAGTGGGTGAGTTGAATCAACTCCACAGAAACGACATAAATTTATCCACTAAGACGTTCAGAAACGTCTAAAAGTTGTAACTCCATCAGTGTTCGACTCCGGTTTGAACACTGTAAGGCTGAACACCGTTTCTGACAATCCTCATTTTGGCTGCGTGAGATTCTCCAGCTTTGTTGTTGTTGAGTTGTTAAAGCTCCGCCCTCTTCTGGATAGGGGGTGGGAGGAGCAGCTAATTTGCATTTAAAGGCACACAAAAACGGCATGTTTTTGCTCACACCCAAATAGGGGCAAATTTGACAAGCTATAATAAATTATCTTTAGGGTATTTTAAGCTGAAACTTCACAGACACATTCTGGAGACACCAGAGACTTATAGTACATCTTGTGAAAAGGGGTATTATAGTACTTGTACTCAACAGAAGAAAGAAACTCATACGAGTTTGAGAGTAAGTAACGAAACTACTCTCGGGTGAACTATCCCTTGAAATTAAATTAAAATGCTGCTTTGACAACTAGCTGAAAAAAAAAATCAGGGTTACACTTTATTCAATAGCCCAAATTAGACTTTCTATGGAACTAAAGTAACTTCGCAATTACACGTCAACTAACTCTCATTAGAGTATTAGTAGACTGTTAGGGTTAGAGTTAGGGCTGTGCAATATGGACAAAATAATCACATTGCGATTTTTTTTAATCAATATTGAAATTGCGATTTATTTTGCAATTTTGGTCATTGTTTTTGCTTTTTCAAACATGCAACATTCTGAATGTATTCAGTGCACAAGAAGTGCATAACAAAATGTTTCACAATCAAGTCAAGTCAAGTCATCTTTATTTATATAGCGCTTTTTACAATGCAAATTGTGGCAAAGCAGCTTTACATTATTAAAAAAAGGGGGTCATTGTGCAGCTTATTCTATATATTATTGATTCTTTCCGTTGCAAATATCAATAGTTATTAGTCTAGTTAATTTATGTATATCAGCACTGCAGAAAACAGTGACGTAATCGTCCGGCTCAGCTCAGTTCGCATACAACGACGCCAATGCAGGCATATCAAAAACACTGCTGAATATCAAGCAAGTGTCCCCAACTTAAGCAAGCCAAAGGAACCAAAACTCCAACAAATGGAGAAAAAGACCTTGGGAGAAACCAGGCTTAGTCGGGGGGCCAGTTCTCCTCTGGCCAACAGTGAACACTTGTCCGATACTCAGGCAGAGTTACGGGTCATTAAACCGATTTGGAATCGCAACAGTCAAAATATTTAATCTAGTTCTATCTAGTTTAAGATCTTTTTGATCACGCCGGTATGGGACGGTTTGTTGGGATATGTGCCACTGGCTGATGAGTCGGTAAGGTCTTAACAAAGGATGGGCTAGTTAACACAGTCTCCGCCGACACCACAGGCCACATTGCTGCCGCACACAGGCACAGGTTCCCCGTCCGACCCGGACACGGCCCAGATCCAGCCAATCACGTTAATTGGTAAACCTCGGGATAAGCAGAGAGACAAAAAGTTAGCGTAGACGCCATTCTTCTTCTGATGTACCGAGTACATCTGGTGTTATAGGAAGTGTTCCCGGTTCCGGCTGACCTGATCAATGCAGCCTAACAATCCTTTAACGGATATGAAGACAAAAGTTTATAGTGCGTCACGTGTATGCCAGGTTAAAGAGATGCGTTTTTAGTCTAGATTTAAACTGACAGAGTGTGTCTGCTTCCCGAACAATGCTAGGAAGATTGTTCCAGAGTTTAGGTGCCAAATAGGAAAAGGATCTACCGCCTGCGGTTGATTTTGATATTCTAGGTATTAACAACTGGCCAGAATTCTGAGATCGTAATAGACGCGGAGGACTATAATGCATTAAGAGCTCACTCAGGTACTGGGGAGCTAAGCCATTTAGTGCTTTGTAAGTAATTAGCAAGATTTTAAAATCTATACGATGTTTAATAGGGAGCCAGTGCAGTTTTGACAGAACCGGGCTAATATGTTCATATTTCCTGGTTCTAGTAAGGACTCTAGCTGCTGCGTTTTGGACCAGCTGCAATTTGTTTATCACGCGAGCAGGGCAACCACCCAATAGAGCGTTACAGTAATCTAGTCTCGAGGTCACAATGAAGGAACTGTATTTACAGCTTCATAAACAAAACTGTCTTTAAAACAGACAACATCAAATAAATTACGATTATTTCACCTGCTTAAACTCGTATTCAACGCCCGCCTTACATCTCTCATACAGCGACTTGTGTGAAATAAGTGCGAGTTGGCGTCTTTTGTCCAGTGTTTGAATCCAAAACTCTCTCAAACGACTGATGTTGAATTTCTCTTTGGTACCAAATCATTTTTATTCTGAACTGCATCCATATTTTTTCTTCTTTCCTCCCGTTTGCTCATTCTGTTCTCCCGCTTTGCTTTGTTCTCATTTGTGCCGAGCGAGCTCTGATTGGTTCACATCTTAAACATGCGCACAGTAACGTTGCAGTCTTCTCAATTAAAATATAAATAAATTAACAATTAAAATTGCAGACTTGTGCGATTTAGAAATTGCATGTGCTCAAATCGCAATTGTTTTGCAATTAATTGCACAGCCCTAGTTAGAGTTAGTAATGCAAAATGAATGTTTGGCCGATCTTATTACAATTGATTTTCAAGTTTAGTGCATACAACCCAGTTCGTGCTTGTTTTCAACCTAGTGAATACTGGATAGATAACTTAATAGTCATTAAATAAGTGAGAGAGTTCAAGACCTGCACCATTTCGATTTACAGTTCATTTGAAGTATAACACTTGGGTCTCTGCTGCTGTTGTCAGTCTGTGACAGAAGCTCTCCTCTCGCTGCACCTGGTGTATCCGCGGAGGAATCTTTCTGCTGACCAGTGGCGCGGCGCTCAACTCCTGTCACTCCTGGCTTCTCCCGCCACCATGCTCAGCCCTGCATGCTGTGACACCGTACGTACGACTGTAGAGATCATCTCAGTTATCAGTTCAGATGGCTCCGCTGATGTTACTTTGATTTTATCTTGCCTTTGCTGTCCATGATGTATCAGTAAACAGTTGTGCATTTGGCTGTTTGTGTGAAGGACTGACACCAAACATTTTTTATAGATGGCTTGTGAGTATCTGTCCATGGAGCTGATGGAGCGCTGGATCCTCAGTGAGTGTCATGAAGACATGCTGGTTCTGATGATATTTTATTTGAAAACTTCTCTTTGTCTGCAGCTCCAGGATTTCTTAGATCAGTGGATAAATGCACACATCAACATCACTAGATTCAGATTGTAGGCCACAAGAAAAGCTGCAGAATAGTTGCGCATGCAGCTCTATGGGACCTGCAAGTATAATGCAGTATATTTCATTTAAATAAAGGCAAGAAACACCTTAAATAAACCTAAAAGAGTAGGGTCTTGGGTCTCCCTAACCATGCATAAAATCTGTGTTACAAATAACGCGAGGTACATAACAGATTACTTTTTCAAGTAACTAGTAAAATATTACATTACTTTTAAATTGACAACAAAATTACATTTTCAAATAAGTAATGCATGCTATTATGCTACTTTGTTTTCCCATGTATGGAGTTTCCAACACAATCTCCTAGTACGCGAATCTATTGCACGAGTTTACGTTTGTATTTGGAGTGCTATTTATACGCTGAAATTACTTTTTGCGTGCATATGTTACTCAATGGGTAGGATTCGTGGTGTGGGGTAGGGACGTATTATATGCACATCAAACACGTGCGTAGCATTGTCGCACCAATTGTAATTTCAGCGTATAAATAGCATGCTAAATAGAAACAGAAAATTGTGCTATTGATACACTTTCGTGAGATAAGGCTCGAGTTACCCAGGTAAAAACTGTACACGAACGCCCTACAATTTCGATTTTCGATGAGCTCGCAATCATGACTTCAGAAGTGAAAATGAACAAAATAGCACGTGAAGGCTGCATTATTCATTTCATTTATGAATAAAGGGCCTTTACATTTGCCAGAATTAGAACTTTATTTCGTTTTAAAAAACAAACAAGCAAGCCCAGCCCAGGTAAGAAAAAAGTAGTGCAAAAGTAACCTAACATTACTTTCGATAAAAAGTAACTAAGTAATGCACTTTTTTAGTGAGTAACACAATATTGTAATGCATTACTTTAAAGGTAACTTTCCCCGACTCTGTATAAAACGGTTTATTGTTTCAGCCGATAGCCTTGTGGGCAGAACCTCCCAATTTGAATCCTGTCTACTATCCTATTTCAAAAACGCCAAAAATAAAACTCTTCATTCTTCCACTTTTTTAACTCCAACCCTGAATCAACTCACTAGTACGTAACTTTCATGTAAACCTGACACTCTTGATTAGCTTGTGTAAGTGTATTTGATAAGGTTTGGGGCTAAACTCTACACTAGTTTAGTGTACATTAACTGGTTTCGAAAATTTCACGCGTCGCTTCAACCTAAGTTTGCGAGAAATAGAGAGGTGAAGTTTTATGAAAAAGAGATTAATCATTAACATTAGAACAATCTGTCGGAAGTGCTTCTTGAGAAATTCTTTTGTTAATATAAGTACAAACAATCCATGCATTTTTGTGGAGCCTCTGGATGATTCCTAACACTGACTCTGAAATAAATTGATTTGTTTAATTCAGCAAAACTCCACACAGAAGATGATTGCAATAGAGAACTGGAAATATTTCAATGTTAATGAGATAATGAAATACTATTTTAATCATAATCTGAGCCTCAAAATGTTTTAACCGCTATACTCTCAGATTTTGTGTTATTTCATGTGGAAAATTCAACAGTATCTTTCTTCTTAATGTGCACTGGTTACCCAGCTAACGTTTTCAGAATGTTCTGGAACGGTTATGAACAAACGCTCTTTCAATAACGTTAATGGAACGTTCATTCAAAGTGATCTGCTCTTTAAAAACCTTCTCAACATGTTAGCATAAAAATGTTATTTACACATCATTCATGGAATGCTTTTTAAATGTTACTACTACTTTAGAACATGCTGAGAACATTCAAAAGTAACATTGCCATAATGTTTGACGAATGATAAAATGGAATGTTCCGTTAACGTTCACATAACCAACAAAAAAACTAGACAGTCAGAGAACATTCATAAATAACGTTATCATAACTTAATGGGAACGTTAGAAAAACATTCTTCGAACGTTTTCATTAGCTGTTATGAATGTTTGTACCGCACCAGTGTCTGAATGCACTAGGTTTGTATTAATGTGTTGTTGTCTTCTGGTTGTCAGTTGGCTTCCTGTTGTGTCATGGCAGTCTAAACAGCAATGCTGGCTCTCAGAATTTATGGAAGATGGCCCTTCGTAACGGCCTGTACATCACCATCATCAGAGATGAGGTTCTCAACATACACAAGCTCTCTGAGGACTTCTTCGACAGTCTCAAAGGGTAACGCACGCGTACAGTGTCAGTGAATGGATGCTGCTGCACAATTCTGATGTATTCACCGAAGTATTTTTGTAATGTAAGCAGTTTCGTTTCACGTTCTTTTTCCAGGTACAGTAAGCGCATTCCCGACATCAAAGAATGTAAAGAGTATGCTGTCACTAACTGGTAAGTATGAACTTATTTCAAATGCATGAATGAAAAATCAGTTTTTGCCCTTGACATTTAAAAAAAAAAAAAAAAAAAGTCTGGGAGAAAATGTTCTCAGAACGTTCTCTCAAAGTTATGAACAAACGTTCGTTCAGTTATCTGGACTCAAACCATTCGCACAAAAACAGTTTTTATACATCACTCATGGAACGTTTCTCTGAAACGTTTTTTAAACGTTCCATGAATAAACATTTAAAAGTAACATTCCCGTAATGTTTGAAGAATGATAAAATGGAATTCCTCAAGCTTGCAATCGACTGATGAACAGAGTAAATGTTAACTCGTCTCACTGGTTCTCAGCGGGGCGGTGCGGAGAGAGAAGCGCAGCTTCCTGAGAAATGCTCTGAAGGAACTTACCAAAGTTTTGGAGGATGAACCTGCACTACTTGGACCCAAGGTTTCAATCGTTCTTTCATTTTATTTGCAATTGATGTACATTTTTTAGGAGGTACATTAACCCAGATCTCTGTGGCATGAACTCAATTTGGGTTTTTCTAGGCTTTATTTGTGTTCATGGCACTGTCGTTCTCCCGTGATGAAGTGCTCTGGCTTGCGCGTCATGCTGAGAACATCCCCAAAACCAAGACTCCAGAGGATTATGCAGACTCGTAAGTTTCATGTTCACCTGCGCTACAGTATATGAGCACAACCCAACCTAAACTCTGTTAAAGGGTTAGTTCATCCAAAAATAAAATTTTGGTCATTAATTACTCACTCGTTCCACACCCATAAGACCTTCATTCATCTACAGAACACAAATTAAGATATTTTTGATGAAATCCGAGAGGTATCTGACTCCCCCATAAACTGCAACGTAATTACCACTTTCAAGGCCCAGAAATGCGGTAAAGACATTGATAAAATAGTCCATTTAACTACAGTAGTTACAGTAGCTACCTTTTGTGTGCAAAAAATCCAGAAAATATCAACTTTATTCAAGAATTTATTTTCTTCCATGTCAGTCTCCGACATTGTTCACATTGTAAACACAGTGCAGGGCTTCCGTGTTCTATTGGCCGACTACTGTGTCAGCATCACACGCATGCATCGTGTTGATCATACGTAGAACACGGAGGTGCTGCACTGTGTTTACATTGTGAACAGTGTCAGAGACTGACAGGGAAGAGAAGAAATTCTTGAATAAAGTCTTTATTTTTGTTTTCGCGTGCAAAAAGTATTCTCGTCACTTCATAACATGCAGTCACGTCGAGTGTATTAACGATGTCTTTAATACATTTCTGGGCCTTGAAAGTGGTAATTGCGTTGCTTTATGGGGGATAAGAAAGCTGTTGAAATTCATCAAAAATAACTTAATTTGTGTTCCGAAGATGAACGAAGGTCTTACGGGTATGGAACGACATGACGGTGTGTAATAAATGACAGAAATTTCATTTTTAGGTCAAGTCAAGTCATCTTTATTTATATAGCGCTTTTTACAATGCAAATTGTGGCAAAGCAGCTTTACATTAATAAGAAAATGGTGTCCGTTGCAAATATCAGTAGTTATTAGTCTAGTTAATTTATGTATATCAGCACTGCAGAAAACAGCGACGTAATCGTCCGGCTCAGCTCAGTTCGCATACAACGACACCAATGCAGGCATATCAAAAACACTGCTGAATATCAAGCAAGTGTCCCCAACTTAAGCAAGCCAAAGGAACCAAAACTCCAACAAATGGAGAAAAAAACCTCGGGAGAAACCAGGCTTAGTCGGGGGGGCCAGTTCTCCTCTGGCCAACAGTGAACACTTGTCCGATACTCAGGCAGAGTTACGGGTCATTAAACCCATTTGGAATCGCAACAGTCAAAATATTTAATCGAGTTCCATCCAGTTTAAGATCTTTTTGATCACGCCGGTGAGGTGAACTATCTCTTTAAGAGTACTTGTGACATGCTGTCAAAAACCACAGAGAAACATTTTGACTCATCCATCACAGTTTGTTCAGACAAACAACAAATGTGTGATCAGAAGATATTTATTTTAGTCACTTTGACCCAGAAAGGCACTTTGGGCCAGGGTCAAACGAGACTATGTTAAATTGGTCCCTTTATGTCTTGTTATACACAGAAGAAAAAAAGAAACTTTTCATAGTTTCCTAGTAGGTGCTTATAAGCTAAAACAGAAGCACTATTGCTTTTGCAAAGTTGTAAAGACTATTCGGTGCTATTCGGTGGGAAATCATGAGCTGATGTGTTAAATGTGTTTGTGGTACAGACAGATGGCGGAGCTCCTCTACTACATGGAACGGCTGCGATCTCTGCTGGCTCAACACCGATATATCATTCAACGCTACCATCTTCAGTACTTGTCACAGTATGATGCTCTAGTGCTGAATGACACCATTCAGGTAGAGTTTCTCAATATCCTGTTCGCAAACGAATGTTGTGCCTTCCGTCAGAGGGTTTCAGTGCTGGTTTTGCTCTTGTCATTTCAGGGCATGTACGTCTGTCCAGAGGAGGAATCGATTCTCATGTCGTCATTCGTCTCAACTCTTTCAGCAATGAGTCTCAAGCACTGTGAGTTCTTTCAGATGAACATACATGTGGTTTGGGTTTATCAACTCTAAACCTACTCAAGTTTGATCAAGTAAATTCGTGCAACAGACCATGTTGTGAACTGCTGAAGGGAAGTCAGCTTTATTTCTATAGCGCTTTATGTAATACGGATTGTTTCAAAGCAGCTTCACAGTGGTAAACAGGAAAATAACAGAATCAATGATGCAAACTTCATTAAATATGAGACTCAGTCAGTTTCAGCTATAAGAAGCTTTGCAGAAAATAACAGTGTCATTATTCAGATCAAGTTTTGTGCTCATCTGAAAATGTCTGAACTGGGAAAAGATAGTTTTTGTAAATATTATTGTGGGTTTATTTGGGTGTGTGTGGTTTAAGGTGCACATACACTAGGGTTCAAAAGTTGTTGTTTTTTTTAAAGAAATTAGCCCTCCTTCATCAAGGATGCATTAAATTGATCAAAAGTGACATTAAAGACATTTAGAATGTAACAAAAGATTCTATTTCAAATAAATGTTGTTCTTTTGAACTTTCTGTTCATCAAAGAATCCTGAAAAACTAACAGTATCATGGTTTGAAGCAGCACAACTCTTTTCAACATTGAAAATAATGTTTCTTGAGCAGCAAATCATCACATCAGAATGATTTCTGAAGGATCATGTGACACTGAAGACTGGAGGAATGATGCTGAAAATTCAGCTTTGATCACAGGAATAAATTACGTGGTACAATATATTCACATTGAAAACGATGTAAAATATTTCACTATTTTTACTGTATTTTTGGTCAATAAATGCAGTGGAAGAGATTTCCATTAAAAACATATGACTTTTGAACACTAGTGTATATTTCTTAAATAGATATGATATTATGTGAGGTCAGTATCTCACATCTACCATCTTACAAAAGTTCAAATCCAATTGTTACATACAGGTTTATTTGCGTTCCTAATATTCTTTGTTGATGTTTTTATGCAGTGGATGCAGGAGAAGAATTTGACCTGAAACCGTTCAGACTGGACTGGTTAAGACTGCAGGTACGGCTCTGAATGATGCATTATATACATGCATAGGCCTATAAAGTTGATTAGAGTGGGAATCGTGATTTTTATATGTTCGTTTATACACATTTGTGTGTGAAAACAACCCCAGCAAACAGGGGATGTTCTGGGAAATGTTCTTCCAGTAATGTCAATAGATTGTTGGATGTTAAATTTAGGTTAAAAATTCTACATGTAATGCATGTAGAGATTAACTGTAAAAGGATAACAATTTAAAGTCCTTTTGCTCTAAAACTAAGGACAAGACATTGTTTCAGTTTACATATCAGTACATAATAGACTATATTCACTATTTGTTTTCATGGCCTTCAATTTGCACATTTGTTGGACAATATTAACTAGGAAGTGGAATTAACTTTTTTAGTTAAATAACAAAAAAATAATTAAGCAATCAATTTTCAAAATAACTGTTAGCAGCCCAAAATGCATAAGTGAAATGAATACATCCTCAAGCAGACTAGAAAAGTATTGTATCCATTACATCAATCTCAATAATCCATCACAGATGTTTTGTTTGCATTCTTCAGGCTTACACCAGTGTCGGTAAAGCTGCTCTGGCACTGAAGGAGTACCCTGAGCTCGCCAAGATCATGAACATGACACAATTTCACACCAGGATGATGGACAGTGTGAAGGAACTCCTCTGCGAGACGGCCGATCTCTCTAGTCTCTGGTGAGTCGGTTCTGACTGTGATTATTAGTACTGAACTTTTGTGCTTTGTGCTGCAAGAATCATCCTCAGATGCCAAGAATAAAAATGAGAGAGCTGCACGATTAATAGTAAAAAGACTCGATTTAAACACCCACGCGATCTTATATTTCACGGCAACGATTCGCCCAGTTGCACGTTTCCGCCAAATTGGATTTCCTTTGACAAAATCATACCGGAACATTCAAATCTGATGCCGCACTGATCCCAGTGAGAACAGTTTTGAATCACAGTAGTTATTTCTGTTACAAATATTCAAATTATCACTGAGTTTAAAGTCAGGATATAAACACTGATGTCTACGATAGCGATCAAAATAGAGCAAAACCCCTTTTGAAACTAACGTGGCGTGTCAAATAACGGTTGTATAACAAGTGACTGTTAAAAAATTTTTTGTCATCGAATCAATCATTCAAAAGATTTGTTCAAAAACACAGATTCATCCAATAATGAAACAAGTGTTTATTGATCATTGAATTCATTCAAAACCATTTTCTTAAATAATTGTTCAAATTTATTAAACATTTTCCTGCAATTAGAGTCCAGCAATTGATATTTTGTCAGAACCTTTAGTCAATTACATGTTATTTTTTATCTCTATTTGAAACCAAAAAATTGTGATTCTCATTTTATCCCGAATCGTGCAGCTCTATATGCAAGTATTGTAAGACTTACTCTTTTTTGCTGAATATGCTGTTTTTTAGTAGAAAATATCACTCTCCAAAACGACATAAAGCACCATCGAATTGTCATACCTGTAGTCCTCGTGCTCTACATTTCAAGTCTTCTGAAGTCATGTAGCAGGATTAAAAAAGACTGACATCTATGGCATAATTCACAAATATGAGTATGAACAAGACAAGTGGCGCATCAAAACCATTTGATGTCAAAATATATGGATTCTTGATGTAAATGTTTTTTATGGAAGGTTTTAGTTAAACTGACATGCTTTTCTTTGAGTCCCTTAACCATAAACCATATAATTTCAGCGATTCATCTGTGTGTTTTAGTTACCGAGACCGAATCGAGCAGCAGCTGAAGTTTGAATCCTCTGTGAATCCACTGAGCCTTAAAAAGTGTAAATGTTCAAGTTGATTTCACATACCTGTAATCTTTCAGCTTCCACGCGCGAGTGTTTGAGAAGATGTTCTCTCAGAGCAGCGAGGACGTGTCCATGCAGCGTTACCTCATGGCTTTCCCACTCGTCTGTTCACACTTCAGTCAGTGTCTCCATCCGCTCTGTCCAGAGGAGGTCAGTACTGGTCCTGCTCAACCATAATGTGATTTAGGCTGCGTTCACACTTGTAGTTCGGTTGATTTGGTCCGGACCAAAAAACAAAACAAAACATATAGTCCTGGTCCGCTTAGCGTTCACACTGGCATTTTTAACAGCGAACTTTAAGTGACCGAACCAAAGGCATAAGGATACGGTCACAACCTGATTGGTCGGCTGTTATGACGTATATTTGGCGACAGAGCTCGCTTACGAACATTCAAAACAATGCTGTGCACTGGATTAAACGCCATCATTTTATGCGTGTACAAATGCTTTATTTTTACCAGCTGAGAATCACGAAGAGCTCATAAAATGTTCAAAACATTCAAAACAGCAGCAGGATTTCCTCCGTTGTATGCAGAAACAGAAACTTCACCTCCTCGTTGCTCCACGTTTGCCCTCGACTCATTTTGGATACACCGATCTTTCCGCGTCGTCAAATCAGTGAGTTGTAGCGTCGCATCTTGTGACATCACATCCTGTTTTTGGTTCGTTTACATGTCTTTGGTCCATGTTGTGTTCATATATCAATCGAACCGCACCAGAGTTCGCTTTTTTTCCATCTTTTTAGCGGCCTCGGTCCACACCAGGGTTCGGATGGCAGCGTTCACATGTGTTCAAACGAACCGCACTAACTGAGCAATCGCACCAAACATGACAAGTGTGAACGCACCCTCAGAATGACTTTACCATTTAGGGAATGTGCCATGATGAATTTGCCTCATTGCCCTCAGATTCTCCAGGGGTCCATCTGAACCAGGAATGCTTAATTCTGGACTGTGTGTCATTAGAATTCGAAGGTCCATTAAAATTCACTATCTTGTATCTGACAGCCAATCTAAATGATTTTTCATCTCAAGATAATACATATTTAGTCCTAATCAGACCAAAGGTTTTTAAAGAGGATCTATTCTTCTTTTTTTTCCATTTTCATCTGTCTTTAGTGTGCAATGTTGCTGTTTGAGCAAGAAAAAGGCAGGAGTTCTTCACTATATCAGTGTTTCTGAACTCCCTGGAACTCCATCTTGAGTTTTCTTCACAATATTCCTTATTTAAATCATTCACACGCAGACTAAAGGGGCGGGGCCTGGTTAAGTGTTGAAACTGGCGGGACATTTCCCAAACACCAATCACAACACACTGCTCCAACTGACCAATTTTCTGACCAACCTTTTCAAAAGACGGGGCTTCATAGAGACAGGAACTAAACAGAGCGTTCCTGACACACTGGGAAGAGAGGAGCTGAACAATGGAGAAAATGAGGAAAATAATCAACATTTTTTTATTTCAAAAAAGGGACAGTGTACATTCATCAACATTCATGAATGTAAATGTACCCAAATTAGCCCAAAGACTAGTTTTCATTGGTAGTCCCTTTGCCAGATGTTATTAGGCATAAAAACTAGAGACAAGAAAAGAAACAAAATAGAAAAAACAATAACATCATAATACAAATGAAAATTCTAAAATAGAATCTAACTCTAAAATACAATTTAACAACACATTTTCCAAATAACAATACATACAAAAAAAACCAACAACAATAATAATAATAATAATGGGTAAATGAACATTAATGTTCAATTAACATTCAATCTAGTAGTCAAGTCATCTTTATTTATATAGCGCTTTTTACAATGCAAATTGTGGCAAAGCAGCTTTACATTAATAAGAAAATGGTGTCATTGTGCAGCTTATTCTATATATTATTGATTCATTCCGTTGCAAATATCAGTAGTTATTAGTCTAGTTAATTTAGGTATATCAGCACTGCAGAAAACAGTGACGTGATCGTCCGGCTCAGCTCAGTTCACATACAACGGCGCCAAAAACACTGCTGAATATCAAGCAAGTGTCCCCAACTTAAGCAAGCCAGAGTAGTAGTAGAGCACAAAAACAACATCAAGACTTTGAAAAGGCACATTATGACCTCTTTAAAGGTGCAATGTGTAAATTTTAGGAGGATCTATTGACAGAAATGCAATATAATATACATAACTATGTTTTGAGTGGTATAGAAAGACCATATATAACATACCATTTTGTTTTTATTACCTTTGAATGAGTCATTTCTATCTACATACACCGCGAGTCCCCTTACTTATTAAGTCTGCATTATTCGCCAGCCCTAAATGCACAAACTGCTCTATAGAGTGCATTTGCTCGACTGGCTAATCTCTATTGTCTCCTGTGTTGGTACATTTAATTCGCAACCTCGCCGCTAGATGCCGCTGAAATTTACACACTGCACCTTTAAGGAAACTTAATAGATGATATTGACGAATGGAAACTACTTCTAAATGATGTTCTGTCATGTTTTTCTTGTTGTGAATGTATGTGTGCGCGTGGGCTAGACTGAAGAAATGGAGAAGCAAAGCTTGAAGCTGTGCGTGATGTTTCTGGAGGAGATTTCCCGTCTCACGTGCACGGTTGTGCTGGAGATATGTGCCGAACAGTGTAACCTAAATGAGAAGGTACATAAAAATTCATTGAACTCAGTGTGAATTGAAGGCCTGAGGAGTCGCATAAGGAAAATTGCAATTAGGCTGAAGAATCAATCGATCAAATAGACACAAACACCCATCGCATTCAGTGTTTTTCAGCTGTCTTGTGTTGTGTTTTAGTTATTGCCCAAACACAGTGCTGAGACCATCAGCACGGCGCGCAATAAAAAACTGAAGAAACCGGTACCAAAGAAAGGAGACGTTCCTAAAGAGAAACCCGGGACGGAAAGCCTCAGGAAAGACAGAGCCATCGTCACAAAGTATGTATGATCTCACAGTATCCATACAGGAAGAGTTAGCTGTAGATGTGAAACCTCACTGCTCTCCTCTCTTGTAGTCTGGATAAGATGCACCTGTCGCTGACAGAGCTCTGCGCTTCCTTCAGCGTCTGCTCTGATTTCTCAGTGTTCAAACACATTGTTGTTCCTGCCGAGTTCCTGCTCACGCAGATGGAGATGAGACTCAACAAGTACTGCTCGTTCACTCACATTCACTCATCGTGTCTTAAAGGAATATCCCTGGTTCCGTCATTTTCTTAAGCAAAATGATCATAAAGCATGAGCAGAAGTTTATAATTTTTTATAATTTTTCTTTTAAAAATTGTATATGGTTTAATCTGTATATTGTTAAGAGTTGTAGGCCTCGTGGCTCCAAAGTTGTAAAATTAGATATATCGTTACACAGAATTTTCATGCTAAACTGACAGGAAACGTTCTGGCAATGTTTTCTCAAAGTTATGAACAAACTTTCTTCCAGTAACGTTAATAGAACGTTTGTTCAAAGTTATCTGGTCTTTAATAAGGTTCTCAAAAGGATATCATAAAAACATTATTTATACATACATTGCTCACGCAATTATTTTGGTAACACTTTGGTATGGGGAGCACATATTCACTATTAATTATGACTTTTCCCTCAATAAATTCCTAATTTACTGCTTATTAATAGTTAGTAAGGTAGTTGTTCAGTTTAATTAGTGGGTAGGATTAAGAATGTAGAATAAGGCATTAATATTTGCTTAAGTACTAATAAACAGCCAATATCCTAATAATAAGCAAGCTAATAAGCAACTAGTAAAAAGACCCTAAAATAAAGTCTTGCCTATTTTTTTTAAACAATTTAGATGTTCGTTTAACATTATTCAAATGTCACTACTAGTTCAGAGAACATTCAAAAGTAACGTTCCCATAATCTTTGTGGAATGATAAAATGGAATGTTCATATAACTAAAAAGTAAAAATTTTGAACATTCAGAAATAACATTTCCACAACTTAATCGGAACGTTAGCGAAATGTTCTTAGAGCATATTTTTGTTTATTGCGGTTTATTTTTGTGGTAATCAACTTTAGCTTAACTTGCTTTCAACCCGGAATTTTCCTATAAAGCATGATTGAGAGAGAGAGTCAGCCTTCACAATTCCAAAATATAAATGAAAAAGCATGAGTTTAATAAATCGTCAATCTCAACATAATGCACTGTTTTGTCCACTCAGCATTACTTCGATCTAATGAATAGAGATTTACAGGGTAATCGTGCAGATGGCCAGTTATAACCAGAGCACTCATGAGATCGCCCGACCCTCTGACCTGCTGGCTGGGATTCAAGCGTATGTTACGAGTCTGCACAGCCTCAGCTGCTACATCAACATCGACGTTGCGCGGATGGTGAAGAGCGTCTTGTTGCAGCAGACGCAACCGCTGGACTCGTACGGAGCACAGACCATCACTACACTCTATACAAACTGGTAAGACCTTCAGCTGCCCTCAAAGCTCAGACTTTCCCACATTAGTGACGCATAAGGTCACCTGTGTGTCCCATAGCTCACAGGCACTGGTTAAGAAATGGTCGATCCCAAGATGAGAATGAGGTCACAGCAGCGGTTCGCAACTTTTCAGGCCAAGTGCCACCTTTCATGAAATCATATTTCCTCCTGCTTTTTCAGCTTTTGAGCACAATCTTACAGACTGTGAGTGACATACACATGATTACAATGTTAGAAAAAAGGTTCTAAAGAGAACTCTTGAATTTTAAAGAACCCTTTATAACAAAAAGGTTCTATATAAGAAGAAATGTCTTCAGTGATTGCATGAGACCTTCATGTTAAATGAGTTACTTTCATTTTTTTTTTTTTTTTTGTAGTTTAAGAGCTGTTTAATTAATAAAAAATAAAATAAAATGAACTAAATCCATAAAATGTTCCCATGATTGGAATCTCTAAATCAGTCCATACAGGATTTTTTTTTTTGTGACTTTATTCAAATTTTGTGATATAAATTGTGGGGGTGTTTTTCTTTATGTATTTAATCTCACTTTATTAACCAAAGTCTTGGCTGATGATGACTTTCAATGATCCAATTCAACCATACTAATAATAAGCAAAAATGACTTTAGATAAACATCACATTTGTGCTTCATTTTTTTATTGCTGCAATGCAGAATGAAATCACAGCTGAAAGGTTTGTTTGAGCTACTGAACAGGTGTGAATTTGCATTTCCTTCAGCCTGAGGCTTATTCATTTCACTTTTGGTATAAAAGAGCCTTTACATGTGCCAAAGTAAAACTTATTTTATCAACAAAAAAAAAGAGCCTGGCCCAGATGAAAAAAGTAACACAACGGATTCCTTTCCAGTTACTTTTTAAGGGACTAACTCAATATTTTAACTCACTTTTAAAAGTAACTTTCCCCAACAATGCTGATTTATTCAGAAATGAAACAACTGACTGCCTTTATGAGTGAGTCACTCACTGTTGAGTTGTTCTGAATTAATGTTTTGATTTAAATGATATCTGGTCTCTGGTTTAAATGTTTAAACGTGTTCCTGGTCTCCTGTCATCAGGTTTCTTGAGGGTCTCTTGCGTCAGGCCAGCAGCTCTCTCATAGTCCACTGTCCAACCACACAGTGCTTTGTCAACCAGAACTCTGAGAATGAGCAGAGCTTTCATGCTGAGGAATATTCTGACATCGGTGGTAAGATGAAAATTAAAATAACATTTCAGCTAAATATTTTATTTGACATTCTTTAATATACCGCTTCAACTTCATACATGCATTCTTAAAAGGGTCGTGAAATGCAGTTTCAAATTTTAAATATTGGTTAGTTTATAAAAGTTTGTAAGATTTTATACGCAACAATATTTGTAAAAAATATCATTTTCATCTTCATTTTCAAACACTCAATATCATGGGCCATTACCAGTAAATGCCCTCTGCTGTGACAGGCTAACTTCATCACACCGTATCTACGTCATCCTTTACAGCATGTGTTTTGATACTTGAGATGGCAAGCGTGGTTGTAGAGCTGTAAATGTTTTAAGCACGAGTCAGATCTCAAGGCAGAAGAAATTGAAGCAACGCAACCACAATGACTACAACAGTAAAACACTAGCTACATAGTGTGTGAATGGTTAATAATAGCAACTTAAGATAAAATACAAAGTTCTGTCATGAAGCTCTAGATTGTGCAGGCTGATAAGTCCTTAACTCAAACTGTTAACAATTACATTGTTCTCTACATGGCACTGCTGGTTGGTTTCTGTTGCATCAGCATCCAATGAGCTTGCTGCTCAACTTTCAAATACTTGGTCAGTGTTTTCTATAGCATTTTTTTTAGAAACCCTCCAGCTTCCCCAGCCCCACCGGTATAGATATGCTTTGGGTGTGCAACAGCAGCATGTCTGTGTGTGTATTGGCAGTAGCAAGTCTCTGTATTTGCTCTGCAGCAGCAGTAGCCGTAATAATAATCAGCAGCAATAACAATCAACAGCAGCAGCAATAATCAGCAGCAGCTGCAATAATCATCAGCAGCAATAATCACCAGCGGCAGAAGCAATAATCCACATCAGCATTAACAGCAGCATCTGCATCAGCAGCAATAATCACCAGAAGCAGCTGAAATAAACATCAGCAGTAATAATCAACAGCAGCAGCAATAATCAACAACAACAGCAATAAACAGCAGCAGGAACAGCAATAATAAAAAGCAGCATCATTACTAAACAGCAGCAGGAATAATCATCAGCATCAGCAGCATAATAATCAACAGCGGCAATAATCAGGAGCAGCAATAAATATCATCAGGAGTAGCGATTATCAGCAGCAACAATAAACAGCAGCATATTCAATACTCAACAGCAGCAGCAACAAATATCAGCAGCAGCAGCAGTAATAATAATCAACAGCAGCAGCAATAATCACCAGGAATAGAAGCAATAATCCACATCAGCATTAATAATCAGCAGCCGCAATAATCAACAACAACAGCAATAATCAGCAGCAGGAACAGCAATAATAAACAGCAGCATCATTACTAAACAGCATCATTACTAATCAGCAGCAGGATATTAATCAACAACAGCAATAATCAGCAGCAACAGCAATAATCAGCAGCAGCAATAAATATCATCAGCAGTAGTAATAAACATCAGCAGCAGCCGCAGCAATACTCAGCAGCAGCAACAATCATCAGCAGCAGCAATAAATATCATCAGCAGTAGTAATAAACATCATCAGCAGCAGCAGCAATAAACATCATCATCTGCAGCAGCATTAATAATCAACAACAGCAGCAATAATCACCAGGAATAGAAGCAATAATCCACATCAGCATTAATAATCAGCAGCCGCAATAATCAACAACAACAGCAATAATCAGCAGCAGGAATAGCAATAATAAACAGCAGCATCATTACTAATCAGCAGCAGGATATTAATCAACAACAGCAATAATCAGCAGCAACAGCAATAATCAGCAGCAGCAATAAATATCATCAGCAGTAGTAATAAACATCAGCAGCAGCCGCAGCAATACTCAGCAGCAGCAACAATCATCAGCAACAGCAATAATCAGCAGCAGGAACAGCAATAATAAAAAGCAGCATCATTACTAAACAGCAGCAGGAATAATCATCAGCATCAGCAATAATCAGAAGCAGCAATAAATATCATCAGCAGTAGCGAAAATCAGCAGCAACAATAAACAGCAACAATACTCAACAGCAGCAGCAACAAATATCAGCAGCAGCAGCAGCAATAAACATCATCATCTGCAGCAGCATTAATAATCAACAACAGCAGCAATAATCACCAGGAATAGAAGCAATAATCCACATCAGCATTAATAATCAGCAGCCGCAATAATCAACAACATCAGCAATAATAAACAGCAGCAGCAATAATCATCAGCAGCAGCAATAAATATCATCAGCAGTAGTAATAAACATCATCAGCAGCAGCAGCAGCAATAAACATCATCATCTGCAGCAGCATTAATAATCAACAGCAGCAGCAATAATCACCAGGAATAGAAGCAATAATCCACATCAGCATTAATAATCAACAGCCGCAATAATCAACAACAACAGCAATAATCAGCAGCAGGAACAGCAATAATAAACAGCAGCATCATTACTAATCAGCAGCAGGATATTAATCAACAACAGCAATAATCAGCAGCAGCAATAAATATCATCAGCAGTAGTAATAAACATCAGCAGCAGCCGCAGCAATACTCAGCAGCAGCAACAATCATCAGCAACAGCAATAATCAGCAGCAGGAACAGCAATAATAAAAAGCAGCATCATTACTAAACAGCAGCAGGAATAATCTTCAGCATCAGCAATAATCAGAAGCAGCAATAAATATCATCAGCAGTAGCGAAAATCAGCAGCAACAATAAACAGCAACAATACTCAACAGCAGCAGCAACAAATATCAGCAGCAGCAGCAGCAATAAACATCATCATCTGCAGCAGCATTAATAATCAACAACAGCAGCAATAATCACCAGGAATAGAAGCAATAATCCACATCAGCATTAATAATCAACAGCCGCAATAATCAACAACATCAGCAATAATCAGAAGCAGCAATAAATATCATCAGCAGTAGCGAAAATCAGCAGCAACAATAAACAGCAACAATACTCAACAGCAGCAGCAACAAATATCAGCAGCAGCAGCAGCAATAAACATCATCATCTGCAGCAGCATTAATAATCAACAACAGCAGCAATAATCACCAGGAATAGAAGCAATAATCCACATCAGCATTAATAATCAACAGCCGCAATAATCAACAACAACAGCAATAATCAGCAGCAGGAACAGCAATAATAAACAGCAGCATCATTACTAATCAGCAGCAGGATATTAATCAACAACAGCAATAATCAGCAGCAGCAATAAATATCATCAGCAGTAGTAATAAACATCAGCAGCAGCCGCAGCAATACTCAGCAGCAGCAACAATCATCAGCAACAGCAATAATCAGCAGCAGGAACAGCAATAATAAAAAGCAGCATCATTACTAAACAGCAGCAGGAATAATCTTCAGCATCAGCAATAATCAGAAGCAGCAATAAATATCATCAGCAGTAGCGAAAATCAGCAGCAACAATAAACAGCAACAATACTCAACAGCAGCAGCAACAAATATCAGCAGCAGCAGCAGCATTAATAATCAACAACAGCAGCAATAATCACCAGGAATAGAAGCAATAATCCACATCAGCATTAATAATCAACAGCCGCAATAATCAACAACATCAGCAATAATCAGAAGCAGCAATAAATATCATCAGCAGTAGCGAAAATCAGCAGCAACAATAAACAGCAACAATACTCAACAGCAGCAGCAACAAATATCAGCAGCAGCAGCAGCAATAAACATCATCATCTGCAGCAGCATTAATAATCAACAACAGCAGCAATAATCACCAGGAATAGAAGCAATAATCCACATCAGCATTAATAATCAACAGCCGCAATAATCAACAACAACAGCAATAATCAGCAGCAGGAACAGCAATAATAAACAGCAGCATCATTACTAATCAGCAGCAGGATATTAATCAACAACAGCAATAATCAGCAGCAGCAATAAATATCATCAGCAGTAGTAATAAACATCAGCAGCAGCCGCAGCAATACTCAGCAGCAGCAACAATCATCAGCAACAGCAATAATCAGCAGCAGGAACAGCAATAATAAAAAGCAGCATCATTACTAAACAGCAGCAGGAATAATCTTCAGCATCAGCAATAATCAGAAGCAGCAATAAATATCATCAGCAGTAGCGAAAATCAGCAGCAACAATAAACAGCAACAATACTCAACAGCAGCAGCAACAAATATCAGCAGCAGCAGCAGCATTAATAATCAACAACAGCAGCAATAATCACCAGGAATAGAAGCAATAATCCACATCAGCATTAATAATCAACAGCCGCAATAATCAACAACATCAGCAATAATCAGAAGCAGCAATAAATATCATCAGCAGTAGCGAAAATCAGCAGCAACAATAAACAGCAACAATACTCAACAGCAGCAGCAACAAATATCAGCAGCAGCAGCAGCAATAAACATCATCATCTGCAGCAGCATTAATAATCAACAACAGCAGCAATAATCACCAGGAATAGAAGCAATAATCCACATCAGCATTAATAATCAACAGCCGCAATAATCAACAACATCAGCAATAATCAGAAGCAGCAATAAATATCATCAGCAGTAGCGAAAATCAGCAGCAACAATAAACAGCAACAATACTCAACAGCAGCAGCAACAAATATCAGCAGCAGCAGCAGCAATAAACATCATCATCTGCAGCAGCATTAATAATCAACAACAGCAGCAATAATCACCAGGAATAGAAGCAATAATCCACATCAGCATTAATAATCAACAGCCGCAATAATCAACAACAACAGCAATAATCAGCAGCAGGAACAGCAATAATAAACAGCAGCATCATTACTAATCAGCAGCAGGATATTAATCAACAACAGCAATAATCAGCAGCAGCAATAAATATCATCAGCAGTAGTAATAAACATCAGCAGCAGCCGCAGCAATACTCAGCAGCAGCAACAATCATCAGCAACAGCAATAATCAGCAGCAGGAACAGCAATAATAAAAAGCAGCATCATTACTAAACAGCAGCAGGAATAATCTTCAGCATCAGCAATAATCAGAAGCAGCAATAAATATCATCAGCAGTAGCGAAAATCAGCAGCAACAATAAACAGCAACAATACTCAACAGCAGCAGCAACAAATATCAGCAGCAGCAGCAGCATTAATAATCAACAACAGCAGCAATAATCACCAGGAATAGAAGCAATAATCCACATCAGCATTAATAATCAACAGCCGCAATAATCAACAACATCAGCAATAATCAGAAGCAGCAATAAATATCATCAGCAGTAGCGAAAATCAGCAGCAACAATAAACAGCAACAATACTCAACAGCAGCAGCAACAAATATCAGCAGCAGCAGCAGCATTAATAATCAACAACAGCAGCAATAATCACCAGGAATAGAAGCAATAATCCACATCAGCATTAATAATCAACAGCCGCAATAATCAACAACATCAGCAATAATCAGAAGCAGCAATAAATATCATCAGCAGTAGCGAAAATCAGCAGCAACAATAAACAGCAACAATACTCAACAGCAGCAGCAACAAATATCAGCAGCAGCAGCAGCAATAAACATCATCATCTGCAGCAGCATTAATAATCAACAACAGCAGCAATAATCACCAGGAATAGAAGCAATAATCCACATCAGCATTAATAATCAACAGCCGCAATAATCAACAACAACAGCAATAATCAGCAGCAGGAACAGCAATAATAAACAGCAGCATCATTACTAATCAGCAGCAGGATA
Organism: Opsariichthys bidens; assembly: GCA_037194245.1. Classification (NCBI taxonomy): domain Eukaryota; kingdom Metazoa; phylum Chordata; class Actinopteri; order Cypriniformes; family Xenocyprididae; genus Opsariichthys; species Opsariichthys bidens. The sequence continues at coordinate 2,878,093 of CM074312.1, read as the reverse complement.
TTAATCAACAACAGCAATAATCAGCAGCAGCAATAAATATCATCAGCAGTAGTAATAAACATCAGCAGCAGCCGCAGCAATACTCAGCAGCAGCAACAATCATCAGCAACAGCAATAATCAGCAGCAGGAACAGCAATAATAAAAAGCAGCATCATTACTAAACAGCAGCAGGAATAATCTTCAGCATCAGCAATAATCAGAAGCAGCAATAAATATCATCAGCAGTAGCGAAAATCAGCAGCAACAATAAACAGCAACAATACTCAACAGCAGCAGCAACAAATATCAGCAGCAGCAGCAGCAATAAACATCATCATCTGCAGCAGCATTAATAATCAACAACAGCAGCAATAATCACCAGGAATAGAAGCAATAATCCACATCAGCATTAATAATCAACAGCCGCAATAATCAACAACAACAGCAATAATCAGCAGCAGGAACAGCAATAATAAACAGCAGCATCATTACTAATCAGCAGCAGGATATTAATCAACAACAGCAATAATCAGCAGCAGCAATAAATATCATCAGCAGTAGTAATAAACATCAGCAGCAGCCGCAGCAATACTCAGCAGCAGCAACAATCATCAGCAACAGCAATAATCAGCAGCAGGAACAGCAATAATAAAAAGCAGCATCATTACTAAACAGCAGCAGGAATAATCTTCAGCATCAGCAATAATCAGAAGCAGCAATAAATATCATCAGCAGTAGCGAAAATCAGCAGCAACAATAAACAGCAACAATACTCAACAGCAGCAGCAACAAATATCAGCAGCAGCAGCAGCATTAATAATCAACAACAGCAGCAATAATCACCAGGAATAGAAGCAATAATCCACATCAGCATTAATAATCAACAGCCGCAATAATCAACAACATCAGCAATAATCAGAAGCAGCAATAAATATCATCAGCAGTAGCGAAAATCAGCAGCAACAATAAACAGCAACAATACTCAACAGCAGCAGCAACAAATATCAGCAGCAGCAGCAGCAATAAACATCATCATCTGCAGCAGCATTAATAATCAACAACAGCAGCAATAATCACCAGGAATAGAAGCAATAATCCACATCAGCATTAATAATCAACAGCCGCAATAATCAACAACATCAGCAATAATCAGAAGCAGCAATAAATATCATCAGCAGTAGCGAAAATCAGCAGCAACAATAAACAGCAACAATACTCAACAGCAGCAGCAACAAATATCAGCAGCAGCAGCAGCAATAAACATCATCATCTGCAGCAGCATTAATAATCAACAACAGCAGCAATAATCACCAGGAATAGAAGCAATAATCCACATCAGCATTAATAATCAACAGCCGCAATAATCAACAACAACAGCAATAATCAGCAGCAGGAACAGCAATAATAAACAGCAGCATCATTACTAATCAGCAGCAGGATATTAATCAACAACAGCAATAATCAGCAGCAGCAATAAATATCATCAGCAGTAGTAATAAACATCAGCAGCAGCCGCAGCAATACTCAGCAGCAGCAACAATCATCAGCAACAGCAATAATCAGCAGCAGGAACAGCAATAATAAAAAGCAGCATCATTACTAAACAGCAGCAGGAATAATCTTCAGCATCAGCAATAATCAGAAGCAGCAATAAATATCATCAGCAGTAGCGAAAATCAGCAGCAACAATAAACAGCAACAATACTCAACAGCAGCAGCAACAAATATCAGCAGCAGCAGCAGCATTAATAATCAACAGCAGCAGCAATAATCACCAGGAATAGAAGCAATAATCCACATCAGCATTAATAATCAGCAGCCGCAATAATCAACAACAACAGCAATAATCAGCAGCAGGAACAGCAATAATAAACAGCAGCATCATTACTAAACAGCATCATTACTAATCAGCAGCAGGATATTAATCAACAACAGCAATAATCAGCAGCAACAGCAATAATCAGCAGCAGCAATAAATATCATCAGCAGTAGTAATAAACATCAGCAGCAGCCGCAGCAATACTCAGCAGCAGCAACAATCATCAGCAGCAGCAATAAATATCATCAGCAGTAGTAATAAACATCAGCAGTAATAATCAACAGCAGCAGCAATAATCAACAACAACAGCAATAAACAGCAGCAGGAACAGCAATAATAAAAAGCAGCATCATTACTAAACAGCAGCAGGAATAATCATCAGCATCAGCAGCATAATAATCAACAGCGGCAATAATCAGGAGCAGCAATAAATATCATCAGGAGTAGCGATTATCAGCAGCAACAATAAACAGCAGCATATTCAATACTCAACAGCAGCAGCAACAAATATCAGCAGCAGCAGCAGTAATAATAATCAACAGCAGCAGCAATAATCACCAGGAATAGAAGCAATAATCCACATCAGCATTAATAATCAGCAGCCGCAATAATCAACAACAACAGCAATAATCAGCAGCAGGAACAGCAATAATAAACAGCAGCATCATTACTAAACAGCATCATTACTAATCAGCAGCAGGATATTAATCAACAACAGCAATAATCAGCAGCAACAGCAATAATCAGCAGCAGCAATAAATATCATCAGCAGTAGTAATAAACATCAGCAGCAGCCGCAGCAATACTCAGCAGCAGCAACAATCATCAGCAGCAGCAATAAATATCATCAGCAGTAGTAATAAACATCATCAGCAGCAGCAGCAATAAACATCATCATCTGCAGCAGCATTAATAATCAACAACAGCAGCAATAATCACCAGGAATAGAAGCAATAATCCACATCAGCATTAATAATCAGCAGCCGCAATAATCAACAACAACAGCAATAATCAGCAGCAGGAATAGCAATAATAAACAGCAGCATCATTACTAATCAGCAGCAGGATATTAATCAACAACAGCAATAATCAGCAGCAACAGCAATAATCAGCAGCAGCAATAAATATCATCAGCAGTAGTAATAAACATCAGCAGCAGCCGCAGCAATACTCAGCAGCAGCAACAATCATCAGCAACAGCAATAATCAGCAGCAGGAACAGCAATAATAAAAAGCAGCATCATTACTAAACAGCAGCAGGAATAATCATCAGCATCAGCAATAATCAGAAGCAGCAATAAATATCATCAGCAGTAGCGAAAATCAGCAGCAACAATAAACAGCAACAATACTCAACAGCAGCAGCAACAAATATCAGCAGCAGCAGCAGCAATAAACATCATCATCTGCAGCAGCATTAATAATCAACAACAGCAGCAATAATCACCAGGAATAGAAGCAATAATCCACATCAGCATTAATAATCAGCAGCCGCAATAATCAACAACATCAGCAATAATAAACAGCAGCAGCAATAATCATCAGCAGCAGCAATAAATATCATCAGCAGTAGTAATAAACATCATCAGCAGCAGCAGCAGCAATAAACATCATCATCTGCAGCAGCATTAATAATCAACAGCAGCAGCAATAATCACCAGGAATAGAAGCAATAATCCACATCAGCATTAATAATCAACAGCCGCAATAATCAACAACAACAGCAATAATCAGCAGCAGGAACAGCAATAATAAACAGCAGCATCATTACTAATCAGCAGCAGGATATTAATCAACAACAGCAATAATCAGCAGCAGCAATAAATATCATCAGCAGTAGTAATAAACATCAGCAGCAGCCGCAGCAATACTCAGCAGCAGCAACAATCATCAGCAACAGCAATAATCAGCAGCAGGAACAGCAATAATAAAAAGCAGCATCATTACTAAACAGCAGCAGGAATAATCTTCAGCATCAGCAATAATCAGAAGCAGCAATAAATATCATCAGCAGTAGCGAAAATCAGCAGCAACAATAAACAGCAACAATACTCAACAGCAGCAGCAACAAATATCAGCAGCAGCAGCAGCAATAAACATCATCATCTGCAGCAGCATTAATAATCAACAACAGCAGCAATAATCACCAGGAATAGAAGCAATAATCCACATCAGCATTAATAATCAACAGCCGCAATAATCAACAACATCAGCAATAATCAGAAGCAGCAATAAATATCATCAGCAGTAGCGAAAATCAGCAGCAACAATAAACAGCAACAATACTCAACAGCAGCAGCAACAAATATCAGCAGCAGCAGCAGCAATAAACATCATCATCTGCAGCAGCATTAATAATCAACAACAGCAGCAATAATCACCAGGAATAGAAGCAATAATCCACATCAGCATTAATAATCAACAGCCGCAATAATCAACAACAACAGCAATAATCAGCAGCAGGAACAGCAATAATAAACAGCAGCATCATTACTAATCAGCAGCAGGATATTAATCAACAACAGCAATAATCAGCAGCAGCAATAAATATCATCAGCAGTAGTAATAAACATCAGCAGCAGCCGCAGCAATACTCAGCAGCAGCAACAATCATCAGCAACAGCAATAATCAGCAGCAGGAACAGCAATAATAAAAAGCAGCATCATTACTAAACAGCAGCAGGAATAATCTTCAGCATCAGCAATAATCAGAAGCAGCAATAAATATCATCAGCAGTAGCGAAAATCAGCAGCAACAATAAACAGCAACAATACTCAACAGCAGCAGCAACAAATATCAGCAGCAGCAGCAGCATTAATAATCAACAACAGCAGCAATAATCACCAGGAATAGAAGCAATAATCCACATCAGCATTAATAATCAACAGCCGCAATAATCAACAACATCAGCAATAATCAGAAGCAGCAATAAATATCATCAGCAGTAGCGAAAATCAGCAGCAACAATAAACAGCAACAATACTCAACAGCAGCAGCAACAAATATCAGCAGCAGCAGCAGCAATAAACATCATCATCTGCAGCAGCATTAATAATCAACAACAGCAGCAATAATCACCAGGAATAGAAGCAATAATCCACATCAGCATTAATAATCAACAGCCGCAATAATCAACAACAACAGCAATAATCAGCAGCAGGAACAGCAATAATAAACAGCAGCATCATTACTAATCAGCAGCAGGATATTAATCAACAACAGCAATAATCAGCAGCAGCAATAAATATCATCAGCAGTAGTAATAAACATCAGCAGCAGCCGCAGCAATACTCAGCAGCAGCAACAATCATCAGCAACAGCAATAATCAGCAGCAGGAACAGCAATAATAAAAAGCAGCATCATTACTAAACAGCAGCAGGAATAATCTTCAGCATCAGCAATAATCAGAAGCAGCAATAAATATCATCAGCAGTAGCGAAAATCAGCAGCAACAATAAACAGCAACAATACTCAACAGCAGCAGCAACAAATATCAGCAGCAGCAGCAGCATTAATAATCAACAACAGCAGCAATAATCACCAGGAATAGAAGCAATAATCCACATCAGCATTAATAATCAACAGCCGCAATAATCAACAACATCAGCAATAATCAGAAGCAGCAATAAATATCATCAGCAGTAGCGAAAATCAGCAGCAACAATAAACAGCAACAATACTCAACAGCAGCAGCAACAAATATCAGCAGCAGCAGCAGCAATAAACATCATCATCTGCAGCAGCATTAATAATCAACAACAGCAGCAATAATCACCAGGAATAGAAGCAATAATCCACATCAGCATTAATAATCAACAGCCGCAATAATCAACAACATCAGCAATAATCAGAAGCAGCAATAAATATCATCAGCAGTAGCGAAAATCAGCAGCAACAATAAACAGCAACAATACTCAACAGCAGCAGCAACAAATATCAGCAGCAGCAGCAGCAATAAACATCATCATCTGCAGCAGCATTAATAATCAACAACAGCAGCAATAATCACCAGGAATAGAAGCAATAATCCACATCAGCATTAATAATCAACAGCCGCAATAATCAACAACAACAGCAATAATCAGCAGCAGGAACAGCAATAATAAACAGCAGCATCATTACTAATCAGCAGCAGGATATTAATCAACAACAGCAATAATCAGCAGCAGCAATAAATATCATCAGCAGTAGTAATAAACATCAGCAGCAGCCGCAGCAATACTCAGCAGCAGCAACAATCATCAGCAACAGCAATAATCAGCAGCAGGAACAGCAATAATAAAAAGCAGCATCATTACTAAACAGCAGCAGGAATAATCTTCAGCATCAGCAATAATCAGAAGCAGCAATAAATATCATCAGCAGTAGCGAAAATCAGCAGCAACAATAAACAGCAACAATACTCAACAGCAGCAGCAACAAATATCAGCAGCAGCAGCAGCATTAATAATCAACAACAGCAGCAATAATCACCAGGAATAGAAGCAATAATCCACATCAGCATTAATAATCAACAGCCGCAATAATCAACAACATCAGCAATAATCAGAAGCAGCAATAAATATCATCAGCAGTAGCGAAAATCAGCAGCAACAATAAACAGCAACAATACTCAACAGCAGCAGCAACAAATATCAGCAGCAGCAGCAGCATTAATAATCAACAACAGCAGCAATAATCACCAGGAATAGAAGCAATAATCCACATCAGCATTAATAATCAACAGCCGCAATAATCAACAACATCAGCAATAATCAGAAGCAGCAATAAATATCATCAGCAGTAGCGAAAATCAGCAGCAACAATAAACAGCAACAATACTCAACAGCAGCAGCAACAAATATCAGCAGCAGCAGCAGCAATAAACATCATCATCTGCAGCAGCATTAATAATCAACAACAGCAGCAATAATCACCAGGAATAGAAGCAATAATCCACATCAGCATTAATAATCAACAGCCGCAATAATCAACAACAACAGCAATAATCAGCAGCAGGAACAGCAATAATAAACAGCAGCATCATTACTAATCAGCAGCAGGATATTAATCAACAACAGCAATAATCAGCAGCAGCAATAAATATCATCAGCAGTAGTAATAAACATCAGCAGCAGCCGCAGCAATACTCAGCAGCAGCAACAATCATCAGCAACAGCAATAATCAGCAGCAGGAACAGCAATAATAAAAAGCAGCATCATTACTAAACAGCAGCAGGAATAATCTTCAGCATCAGCAATAATCAGAAGCAGCAATAAATATCATCAGCAGTAGCGAAAATCAGCAGCAACAATAAACAGCAACAATACTCAACAGCAGCAGCAACAAATATCAGCAGCAGCAGCAGCAATAAACATCATCATCTGCAGCAGCATTAATAATCAACAACAGCAGCAATAATCACCAGGAATAGAAGCAATAATCCACATCAGCATTAATAATCAACAGCCGCAATAATCAACAACAACAGCAATAATCAGCAGCAGGAACAGCAATAATAAACAGCAGCATCATTACTAATCAGCAGCAGGATATTAATCAACAACAGCAATAATCAGCAGCAGCAATAAATATCATCAGCAGTAGTAATAAACATCAGCAGCAGCCGCAGCAATACTCAGCAGCAGCAACAATCATCAGCAACAGCAATAATCAGCAGCAGGAACAGCAATAATAAAAAGCAGCATCATTACTAAACAGCAGCAGGAATAATCTTCAGCATCAGCAATAATCAGAAGCAGCAATAAATATCATCAGCAGTAGCGAAAATCAGCAGCAACAATAAACAGCAACAATACTCAACAGCAGCAGCAACAAATATCAGCAGCAGCAGCAGCATTAATAATCAACAACAGCAGCAATAATCACCAGGAATAGAAGCAATAATCCACATCAGCATTAATAATCAACAGCCGCAATAATCAACAACATCAGCAATAATCAGAAGCAGCAATAAATATCATCAGCAGTAGCGAAAATCAGCAGCAACAATAAACAGCAACAATACTCAACAGCAGCAGCAACAAATATCAGCAGCAGCAGCAGCATTAATAATCAACAACAGCAGCAATAATCACCAGGAATAGAAGCAATAATCCACATCAGCATTAATAATCAACAGCCGCAATAATCAACAACATCAGCAATAATCAGAAGCAGCAATAAATATCATCAGCAGTAGCGAAAATCAGCAGCAACAATAAACAGCAACAATACTCAACAGCAGCAGCAACAAATATCAGCAGCAGCAGCAGCAATAAACATCATCATCTGCAGCAGCATTAATAATCAACAACAGCAGCAATAATCACCAGGAATAGAAGCAATAATCCACATCAGCATTAATAATCAACAGCCGCAATAATCAACAACAACAGCAATAATCAGCAGCAGGAACAGCAATAATAAACAGCAGCATCATTACTAATCAGCAGCAGGATATTAATCAACAACAGCAATAATCAGCAGCAGCAATAAATATCATCAGCAGTAGTAATAAACATCAGCAGCAGCCGCAGCAATACTCAGCAGCAGCAACAATCATCAGCAACAGCAATAATCAGCAGCAGGAACAGCAATAATAAAAAGCAGCATCATTACTAAACAGCAGCAGGAATAATCTTCAGCATCAGCAATAATCAGAAGCAGCAATAAATATCATCAGCAGTAGCGAAAATCAGCAGCAACAATAAACAGCAACAATACTCAACAGCAGCAGCAACAAATATCAGCAGCAGCAGCAGCAATAAACATCATCATCTGCAGCAGCATTAATAATCAACAACAGCAGCAATAATCACCAGGAATAGAAGCAATAATCCACATCAGCATTAATAATCAACAGCCGCAATAATCAACAACAACAGCAATAATCAGCAGCAGGAACAGCAATAATAAACAGCAGCATCATTACTAATCAGCAGCAGGATATTAATCAACAACAGCAATAATCAGCAGCAGCAATAAATATCATCAGCAGTAGTAATAAACATCAGCAGCAGCCGCAGCAATACTCAGCAGCAGCAACAATCATCAGCAACAGCAATAATCAGCAGCAGGAACAGCAATAATAAAAAGCAGCATCATTACTAAACAGCAGCAGGAATAATCTTCAGCATCAGCAATAATCAGAAGCAGCAATAAATATCATCAGCAGTAGCGAAAATCAGCAGCAACAATAAACAGCAACAATACTCAACAGCAGCAGCAACAAATATCAGCAGCAGCAGCAGCAATAAACATCATCATCTGCAGCAGCATTAATAATCAACAACAGCAGCAATAATCACCAGGAATAGAAGCAATAATCCACATCAGCATTAATAATCAACAGCCGCAATAATCAACAACATCAGCAATAATCAGAAGCAGCAATAAATATCATCAGCAGTAGCGAAAATCAGCAGCAGGAACAGCAATAATAAACAGCAGCATCATTACGAATCAGCATCATTACTAATCAGCAGCAGGATATTAATCAACAACAGCAATAATCAGCAGCAGCAATAAATATCAGCAGCAGTAGCATAGCAGATCGACCAAGACCAAATGCATTAACATTGTCATGTACATCACCATGCTAAACTCTCAGAGTTGTCATGATAGAACAATAATAAAATATATTCAGCTCATATAATGCAAATATTTTACATAAGAAAATATTTCTTATCAAGGTTCTGATTTTCTCAACAACACTCAAACAATGAAATGCTAGGTGTTCGAAATAGCGTTAAACACTGGTTTGATGTTTAATACATACCCACTGTAACACATATTTCTCTGTAGGTTTGCGATCATTGGCTGAACTGATTGGCCCTTATGGAATGAAGTTTTTAAATGAGAACCTCATGTGGCACATCATATCCCAAGTTGGAGAACTGAAGGTATGACAAAACTTTCTTTTAAAAATAATGTTAAAGCACAAACTTGGCTAATTTACAGTAATACAGTGTATAAATGATTTAATTAAATCGTGTTTTCACTTTCAGAAACTTGTAAGTGACAACATGGATGTCCTGGTGCAAATGAGAGCTAACTTTGATAAACCTGAGGCAATGATTGACCTTCAAAAGAAACTGACAGGTGCAGTTACAGTGCATTAACTTCCACGCTTCATTACTCAACTAAAATCCAGTCTGTCAATATTTAGTCCGCTTACATAGTTAGGGTTAAAAATCTTTTAGTAATGGCTATTTTTAATATGTTATTTTTAAATGGCAAAATGTCCTGAAATTTGTATGAACAAAAAAAATGTAGCATCTTAAATCCAGTTATGATATTTTGATTAAAGACGAGGGCATAACATTTATGCACAAATTGTTCACAATATAATCAGTACAATGCATTTCTATTTCATGCCGAAAGTTAAAATAAACAAACCGAAATAGAGCATAAAGCAATCAACATCTTCAGGGACAAAAGTTTGGGAAGCACTGGTCTGAAGGGTGTTACTCGTTCATAAATATGTTCTTCTCTTATGTCATTTTATTGAAAAGCTGCTTTATCCAACATTTTCCACCAGGCTGTGAGAATGTTTTGAAAGAGAATGACCATTATTGGTGTTATTCTGTCATTTCGGTCCATGGTCCAAGACGCTCTCCAGGAGGTGAGAAGCTCTGCTTATGTTTTAGTGTTTCCTACATTCATTTATATTACAGCAATGATGACATTAAATGTTAAAAAAAAAAAAAAAAACTTTACTGTTTACTACATAAAGCTATAGCCTGGCATACATATTTCCAAGCTTCCACTGATGCCGTCTGTACTGGTTTGTGCAGATCTTATGGTATATGTGCGTAATAATAAACAATAAAGTACTGCTGTATTGTAACCTGTTTTGTCATTTCTGTCTGTAGATCATGGACAGACACTGTCCATATTTAATGAGACCCATCAAAAGTCTGAAGGACTTTATGCAGCCTGAGCTTGACATCAAGGTAAATCATTAAATCATCTGTCTGTAGGGAAGAGAGAAAGAGGAAACTTTGCAACATCAACACAGTTACTGACACTATTGTATTCTGTAGAACTACTTACAGCTTTTTGTTGATTGTCTTCCCATCTCTGATCATGTGCAGATGACACTCGGTGTGTATGAAATGGCGTCGGCAGCTGGTTTGCCCTGTGAGATCGACCCAGCGCTGGTTTCGGCAATTGCAAACATGCAGACAGGTGATAAAGGAGCTTGTCTGTCTGGAAGGACGTCTCAAGCTAATCTAATCTGATTTTTTTTTGTTGTTGTATTACTTGTTATTCTCCTTGCCAGAAAACGTGTCGATTGAGGACGAGTTTAAAATCAGCTGCCTGCTGCTGGTCTATATAGCCGTGTCTCTTCCCAGCCTGTGCCTGGATCCAAACTCATTCTACAGCCGAGAATATGGAGGTTAGTTTGAGCAGAGGAGCAGGAGATGGTTCAATGCAAACGACAGATGGCAAAAACTTTGACCTATGTAGAAGAAAAGCAGTGGTGGACGAAGTACACAAATCAAATACTTGAGTAAAAGTACAGATACATATAATAAAATATTACTCAAGTGAAAGTATTTAGAGCTCTTTTTCAATTTTACTTAAGTGAAAGTACAAAAGCACCTGACTTTTAATTTACTTAAGTAAAAAAGTACTGATATATGTTTATTTTGTAATTGTATATTGGCCACAAATATAATTTAATTTTATATTATATATTTTATATAATCCTATTGCTGAAAATAGTTATGAATGATTTTATATATATATAATATATATATATATATATATATATACACACACACACTCACCTAAAGGATTATTAGGAACACCACACTAATACTGTGTTTGACCCCCTTTCACCTTCAGAACTGCCTTAATTCTACGTGGCTTTGATTCAACAAGGTGCTGAAAGCATTTTTTTTAGAAATGTTGGCCCATATTGATAGGATAGCATCTTGCAGTTGATGGAGATTTCACATCCAGGGAACGAAGCTCCCGTTCCACCACATTGCAAAGATGCTCTATTGGGTTGAGAACTGGTGACTGTGGGGGCGATTTTAGTACAGTGAACTCATTGTCATGTTCAAGAAACCAATTTGAAATGATTCGAGATTTGTGTTATCCTGCTGGAAGTAGCCATCAGAGGATGGGTACATGGTGGTCATGAAGGGATGGACATGGTCAGAAACAATGCTGTGGCATTTAAACGATGCCCAATTGGCACTAAGGGGCCTAAAGTGTTCCAAGAAAACAACCCCCACACCATTACACCACCACCACCCACCTGCACAGTGGTAACAAGGCATGATGGATCCATGTTCTCACTCTGTTTACGTCAAATTCTGACTCTACCATCTGAACGTCTCAACAGAAATCTAGACTCATCAGACCAGGCAACTTTTTTCCAGTCTTCAACTGTCCAATTTTGGTGAGCTCGTGCAAATTGTAGCCTCTTTTTCCTATTTGTAGTGGAGATGAGTGGTACCCGGTGGGATCTTCTGCTTTTGTAGCCCATCCGCCTCAAAGTTGTGCGTGTTGTGGCTTCACAAATGCTTTGCTGCATACCTCGGTTGTAACGAGTGGTTATTTCAGTCAAAGTTGCTCTTCTATCAGTTTGAATCATTCGGTTCATTCTCCTCTGACCTCCAGCATCAACAAGGCATTTTCACCCACAGGACTGCCGCACACTGGATGTTTTTCCCTTTCACACCATTCTTTGTAAACCCTAGAAATGGTTGTGCGTGAAAATCCCAGTAAGTGAGCAGATTGTGAAATACTCAGACTGGCCCGTCTGGCACCAACAACCATGCCACGCTCAAAATTGCTTAAACCACCTTTCTTTCCCATTCTGACATTGTTTGGAGTTCAGGAGATTGTCTTGACCAGGACCACAGCCCTAAATGCATTGAAGCAACTGCCATGTGATTGGTTGATTAGATAATTGCATTAATGAGAAATTGAACAGGTGTTCCTAATAATCCTTTAGGTGAGTGTGTATGTGTATATATATATATATATATATATATCAAATAGCCAGCACTAGTCAGAAATGGAAGATTAGTGGATGCAGATACATAATATGTAATGTGTGTTGACAAAGAATAAAACACAGGCAAAGAAGAAGCAGAAACAAGTGAAAGAAGCGTTGCTTATGCTCATGTAAAAATAATGTGATCTTCAAACATTAACCCCTTAACATCAAAGTGTACCCCCGCAGAAAAACCCGCTCAGTGTAATAAAAGAAAAAGTGGTGGCGCTACCTGACAACTTTTTAAAAAATGCTGGGGGGAAGGAGTTTTCTATGTTATTACTAAAACATTCAGTGCTTGCTTTGTTCAACAATCTCATCATGGTTTTTGACAGACCCTAAATGAAAGCAAAATACTTAAAAGGGGTGGTTGATTATGATTTCACTTTTTTAACTTCAGTTGGTGTGTAATGTAGCTTCTTCCTGGGTTAGTGACATCACTAACCCTAAAATTTACATAAACCCCGGCCCCGAGAACACGCAACAAAGGGGCTCACGTTGGGCTGGTTTAGAGAAGTGGAAAAGTTGTTGTAGTAGAGTGTTGTTGATGCCGTCATTTTATGCCGGACTGCTTAACAAACGAGGGTCAATTCAACGCTGGATTTGCACAACTACATAAATTTATACACTATCCATTCAGAAATATGTAAAAGTTGTAACTTCTTCCTGAGTCTCTCCATCAGTGTCGACTGCGGTTTGCCGTTACTGACAATCCTCGTTTTGGCTACATGAGATTCTCGAGCTTTGTTCTGGAACGGGGGCGGGAGCAGCAGCTCATTTGCATTTAAAGGGACACACACAAAAACTGAGTGTTTTTTCTCACTGCCAAATAGGGACAAATTTGACAAGCTATAATAAATGATCTGTGGGGTATTTTGAGCTGAAACTCTGAAACAGACACATTCTTGAGACACCAGAGGTCTCCTTTAAGTAAATGCAAATCTTGTTCTTCACTAGGTCACCAAAACAACATCCACTGCTTGGCCACAGCGATTAACAATCTGGCTGCTGCGATGTTCACTGTCCAGAGAAAGAACATCCAGGTGCAGCTTCACGAGTTCCTGAAGGTGAATGAAACACCGTTGATTTCCTAATGCTTGACGTTACAGAGAATGTGCAGCCTTTTTTCACTCCAAACATCCACGGCGAATCTTTCATCTATTGTGTCTGATTGTGTAGGTGGCATCCTCTATTTTACTGCAGCTTGGTCAGAATGTGGAGCGGGCGGAGATAAAGAATAGAGATTCAGTCTATCTCATTCTACACATGGTAACAAACCTCTGGAAACTTACAGAATCATTATGAGCTTAGGATCTGAAAATGCTTCATGATACAAGTCTGTCTTTATTCTTTCTGTTGTAGATCGTGGAGCAGTCGCCGTTCTTGAGTCAAGACATGCTGGAAATGTGTTTTCCGTACGTTCTCCTGCGAAATGCTTACAGAGAGGTGCACAAGACCTTCATCCACACGATGGGCTGAAATGATGAGGACTGTTTTTATATGTACATAGTTTTACAAATTAAATCGATGTGCACCTGGTCTGATTTTCATAGTGGAAAATCTTTAACTAGGTTCCATTGGACGTTTGAAATTAGGGGGAAAACAATATTTAGAAGGGTGTTATAAAAAAACACTGCATATAATAATTATTTAACTGTTGTGCTGTTACTTATGGAAGCTTGTTTCCGCCACTAAATAAAAAAATTAAAAAGGTAATAGTGACTATATATCTCACAATTCTCACTTTTGTCTCGCAATTGCCCGTTACAATGTCAGAATTGTGTGATATAATGTCTCAATTATGACCTTACAACTCACAATTCTGACTATAACTCGCAATTGTGAGTTTAGATCACACAATTCTGAGAAAAAAAAATCTGAATTGTGAGAAGTCCAATTTACCTTTTTTATTTTGAGGCAGAAACAAGCTACCATCGTTACTTGGGTTGTCTAATTACAACTTTTTTCACTGTTTTAATTATGTTGTGATGATTAATAATTGAAAGTTGTATTTTCATGTAGATCATTGTCACAAATTCACTGATCACCATTATTTGCACAATGCTGTCTTTTCTATTGCCTCAGAATATAAGAAGACAAACTAACAGAGGAGAATAAGCATCTAAACCACTATATAATATCCTGCTAGTATCCTAAAATAGTTTCTCAACAATGAATTTGATTGTGCTGTACAATGAAGATACAGTTTGTATTTGTTTAAATGCTTTTAAATTCTAAAGCTTTTTTAGAATCTAGAAATGAAGCAAAATTGGATTCGAATTAAAGTTATAAAGCTGCCAAATAAACAGGCAACATGTTTGTGTCTTTATGCTAGTTTTACACATTTTAAAGGACATTTGTAAAGTGGTAGAACACAATAACTTTCCTTCCAGTCATGCTTCACTAAAATCTCTTTCCGGTCTTTCAATTGCTCACACCTGCTATCATTCTTTCCTCCAATCTAGGGCTGTGTTTAACTCCACTTTTAGGATATGTTTACACAACAACAATGTACTAAAACTGGAAAAGTGTTTCCTTTGTGTGCAGACGGCAATGTTGTCAAAATTATCCTTGTTCACACGGATCCATGAAAAAGACTCTAAACTCTGTATTCTGGTGCCAGACCAGTAGTTGGCGATGTCACAACAGCCCAAGAATACATGCTGGCCTATAGAATGGTGCTTAAAACAAATTCAAAAGGAAAAAATGTATTGCAGTTTCAGAGTAATCAAGGGCTTAAACCAAGTATATTTCATTTTTTTACGCGTACAGCCTTGCAAAGTATACTTCATTTGACTCCCACGCGTACACAGGCGTTTGACGCATGCCCAGTTTTAGGCAATTAAGTTACAACACATGTTAACATCCTTGTATTCTTTCATGCTAGAGTTGAGTGTACTTTCTATCCTCTTCACACAATCTGTCATCTAGGTAGGCCTCTGTTGTCACTGTAG
This sequence comes from Opsariichthys bidens, assembly GCA_037194245.1. NCBI lineage: Eukaryota > Metazoa > Chordata > Actinopteri > Cypriniformes > Xenocyprididae > Opsariichthys > Opsariichthys bidens. The sequence goes on along the minus strand of CM074312.1, from coordinate 2,862,341 downwards.
CTTGCATGCGTTCCGGTCTGATCTGTTCCGTTTATTCGCAAACTCTTCTGATGACTAAATTCATGTCACACGCACTGTACACTGAACCTCGCGTACGTGAAAAAAGTTAATTGTACTTTGGGATTTTTTGGGGCATTCCATTTAAACACATAGCAAGGGATCTGCCAGTAGAGGGCACTTGTTCAACGTAAGCAGTAATGTACAGCCGAGTGAACGAAACAGTGGGAAGTTAGCATTAAAAAATGGACTTGAATGCAGACAAGGGCATAAATTCTCACCTCTCATTCACCCTTTGTTCAGTCTTATCAAGGTCATATTAGTTGCTGTCGACCACTTATCAAAACCCTGGATTGCCCACTGCTTTTGAGACCTATGTGCTGCTATTTAACCTTTCCCCGCCATTTATTGAATTTTTCCGTCATTTACAACATAAAGCTTTCCCAGCATTGACGTTAAATAATATATACAATACAATATAAACAATTCGAGAATGCAGGCATATCTTGGGGTAGATATGGCCTAATGGTGAGGGAGTTGGGCTTTTAACCTGAAGGTTGCTGGTTCGATTCCCATACCAGTGGGAATTGTGAATGAACAGCACTCTCTCCACCTTCAATACCACGACTAAAGTGCCCTTGAGCAAGACACCTAACCCCTAATTGCCTCACTTGCAAGTCGCTTTGGATAAAAGCGTCTGCTAAATGTAAAATCTTGAACTTTCTTCTTGTACAGGTTGGGGTAAGATGAGCCAGTTTTTACTTGTGTTCCTCAAAATGAAGGAAAATGAGGCAGCACTACAATGAAAGCATCTAAAGCATTTTCAAGATGCTTCCTATCATTTTAAAGGGTCAGAATACATTATGACAAAAATAATGTTAAAAAAAGTGCTACTTTGGCTCAGTTTACCCCACGTTAGGGGTAAGTTGTTCTGAGTCAGTGGTCAAATATTCATATTTCTTTTCTTAAAGCAAACTTAAACAACATTTCTAATGTAAATGGACGTCTTGCACTCCCATGTGCTTCTTTTCAGTCTGGCAAAAAATTAACAGTGGTTCCAAAATATTTGGTCACATGACAATAAAAGTGTACGATTGTCAAGATAAAGTGGCTCATCTTACCCCACTCTCCCCTACTATATGAACCAGCACATAATCTACTGAATAATGTACGTTCCTGGTTACTACATGTAAAATTAAAACATATGCTTATCGGACAAATATCAAATCTAATTCACAGAATCAGTGAGGGTCGCTACAGAAAGGTTTTGACTTGTAAGTCAACTTCGTCCAGAATTTAAAAGTTGCAGTCAGTAAATGTTTTATTTGGTTAAAAATCATCCAAAATCAATTAGAGCAAGTACATAACCAGCCAGTGTCCAAAACTATCTCCTTACCTCAGCCTGATCATCACAACGGTAAGCTTGTGATAATGTTTTCTAACGAGAGAGGGACTGGTGGGTTTCCGTGGGAAATTAAGAGCATGCCGCCATTTGTCTTTGCGCCAATACATCATGTCTGTTCACATAAAGTCCCAGCTAGTAGGTTATATCATGTGACAGATCATTTATACCCTATTCTCACAGCAGATGGAATAATTGAACTTATTTTGATGGCGTATTGTATGGTATGACAAATTAATGTTAAGAGATTAGAAATTTTCTGTACAGAAACTGAAATCCACAGGTAACGCTAATGCATTAGCAATTTGAGAAAGTATAACAATAATAATTTGCATGATTTATTCACCATTGGCAGTGCGATTTATTATAATGATTTTGTTTCAGTTGGTCAGAACAAAATTGGCAAACATTACTTACTTGACATCTTCCAGTGAAAATTCTTATTTTGGTCTCACTTCCAAGACTACAATCTGTGATTCTGAAGTGCAGTATCCACAGCTATGTGGTGACTGACGGGAGAGATTAGTGCCGATGCACAACCCGTGTAAAGATGCTGCCAAGATTCCGAAAATGAGTGCAATTGCAGGTTTCAAACAGAGATGGCGGCAAAGAGGCAAAACTTACGGACTGCAGCTTTAACAAGCTCAATGTCTGCTCATCAGCAAAAATATTTCATATATCAGACAGTAGCCACGTGAGCACAAATGCAATCTGTGGCATCATTTATTGACTTGATCAATATGCACAATATTCATGAATAAAATAAATCTCATCTGTGAACTCAATGAGAAACGCATTAACAATGGTAGCCTCGAATCGAAATCAAATTGGCATTAAGAGCAGCTACAAAAATCTAGTCTGACATTGGCAACAAAGAAGAAAAAGGAAATCAATGAAATATTAACCACAAAAAAGCAGTTTAGCGGAACACAACCATGTTAAAGTATTTATGATATATGATTTGATATTGTTCAGAGTGTGGGGTAAGAAAGTCTTCTGTCATCTAGCAGTAACAACTCAATTACACTCAAACTTTCTATTGTATGTACAATATTAAATCAGATACTCATTTCAAATATTTTATAAGACTCCTATGAGATTCCTTTTCTACAGACTTTTAAATTCCGCAGTCACTCAAAGAGATTAAAGATCAACTTAAGCTTTAAATAAGACTTCAAAATCTACAGTCAAACAACTTTAGGTCACTATCCTGACAACATATTCAAAGCCCAGTAACAATTTTCAAAAAAATAAAGTTAAGACACCATATCAAATCACATAAAATGTAATCAAACTATGTAATCAGATTCACAATGAAGCTGCTGACATGTGTTCAGCTCACAGATGTTTTCACTCTTTTGAAAGTTACTTCTTCTCCTTCTTCTTTTCCTAGAAAAAAATAGAATAAATAATAAATAAAGAATAAAACAGATGGAAGCGACGATGTCGATGGCGAGCACTGATGTCTCAAATACCTTCTCATTCATAGAGAGGATGATGACGAGCTTTCTGAAGATGGTCACAAAGTCCAGGAAGAGGTCGACACAATGCCTTCATTAAAAAAAAAAAAACATGCTTACAAAAAGTCCTATTTTATTATTTTCTTTAACTTAGTTGTGGTTGGATTTGGTTTCATTTAGACCAAATTTTACTCGTAAGATACTATTATAAAGTGGGGATGCACGATATATGTTTTTCTTTTCTATAATTTATCGGCTGATGTTGGATACAAGTTTAAACTTTAACACTAAAATTAATTAGCAAATATCAATTCAATGCTATGATGTCTAAATTCATTATTAGCACGAACGACTACTTTACTTTTTAACCATACATCTAATATCTGCTATTATATGAAAACAAGTATACTGGTAAACACAGAAAAACTCAACGCCCTTACCAGATGTAATCTTTGTCGCCCATTTCTGCCTTCTCAATAATTAGCTGAGTGTCAAACAGCACGAAGCCACACATGATGGCCAGACCCAGATACACATGAGCCTGAAACAAATCACAACTCCGTTAACTCTGTACACTTCAACACCTGCTTTCTTTCATTCGGTCACATCATATACCTTAAAGACGATCTCTGAGGCAAAGAACATGTTGAGGAAGGAGACGAGCAGAAGAACAGTCAGGCCGGACATCAGAGTGCCTACGAGGAAAAGAAAGAACAGGTCAAATGAGCATAACAGCGCATGATTCGTGATCAGCTGAACTCGCGCCCGGTTTAGTGTTTACCTCCCAAGAAGAGATAACTTCTGCGCTGGGCATAGAGAGCGCTCAACGTGAAGCAGCCGAAGATGACCGAGGTGCCCAGGAAGGCAGTCACGATGATACTAAAGAAATGAACGATACAGTTGTTCATTTAGACATCAAGGTCATCAAAAAAAATTCACACTAGAGCTGCACGATATTTGAAAACTGCGATATCGCCGGATGACTTGAATTGCTCCATTTGGAACCGATTAATCATTTTAGAGTCGATTTTGTAGGCGAGTGAATACACAGAGAAAATAATGCCAAGCAGATAAATATAATAGAACAAGGAAACAAAACAAATAAACAGTGCGTTTTTCAGATAAGTCTAAAGGCCCGTTCACACCACGAACGATAACAATACAGATATAGTTCTAAAAATGATTTTAAATATAAAAGAATAGCAGTGTTATTAGCAGCTATCACAATATAAAGGGATCACTTTCAGAAGGATTTATTCCAGCTGTTCAACGGTTAAACACTGACAGCCAATCAGAATCCATTCCATTCAAAATGGAAGTCATTTGCCAAGGTCCAGAAAAATCCACCACTTTTTGACAAGTCGAACCACCTTTATCCAAGGATAGTTTAAAGAAAATGGATATACGGAAAATGATCAGTCATCCCATGGAGGCTAGCAAATAGTGTAACATAAAATTACCTCAGGTATCTAACGCTAGTGTCGACCACATTGTCTTGCGTCCTTAAGTTGCCGCGAAAGAGACTTGAAATTGCGTCCTGGTATTTGAATTTGAACTTCGTGACCATTAAAAAGTATGTTATATATTGTTTGAGTGTTGGTAGTATGAATGTAATCTGGACATACTACATCCGCCATGTCATTCTTAGTTACGTCGCTTCACCTCCATTCATAAATCCTCTCCCGTGGCCTCGTGGGATAGTAGAGTGTCCCATCGAATGCGCAGTTCAGAATCTCGCCGGAAGTAGTAGGTCACATGTAATGAATTCGGACATACTACTCTGTTGGCGCACTGTTTTTCGCATACTATATAGCAGAGAAGTATGTGAGGACGCAGTTTATTCCACTATATTGACTTTGTCAGTTAAATTCACTGTTAGATTAGATCCATTGCACTAGCTATTCACTCGAAATATATCCCACTTAAGACATCTGCTGGTTAAAACCGTGTAAATGCTCCGAAATACACACTCTGAAACTGCAGCGCGTGAGATTAAACAGACCGTTATCATTCGGCGTTGTGGATGTAAATGTTATATTATAGTTCTTGGTGTGAATTGGCCTTAAATGTATTGAGAGACAGAAATTGAACAATCAAATGTAAATGCATAGTCTTCACTGATTTAATAAGTTAAAAATGAATAATCTGTGTTAAAGATACAAAAGTGATTTATCTCTGTCATTTGTTGTTTCAGTAACATTCATGACAGAGAAAGCAGCAAGAATATTAGGCTGCTGTCACTTTAAGACCTAATGCACAGATCCAAAATACTGTTACACATCTGGTTTTCTTTCGCAATTGTTTAGTTCAACTGAGCCTTAAACAACTGCGTTTTACAAGGATACTGTTTTACATTCATTTAACTATTTTTTTGCACATACATGTCCATTCAGGCACAAATAGAGGCATCTGTGCAGCTGTGTGTGTGCGTGCAGAACAAGGCTGCATGTTCAAAATTGAGTTCTCTTTTGCGTCTTTGCGCGCTCAAATGGTTTAAAATTGCTTGAATGTCTAAACTGACAGAACATAAAACACATGCAAATGATAACCTTTCATCGTAAAATGGTCAAACCTTGCAATTAATCTGAGAATCAGGTGCCCAATTCACACGGATCTGCGAAAAAAACGACTAGAATCGCTGTATTCTGCTGTCAGGCCAGTAGATGGCGATGTCACATTGTAAAGAAACACTACATGCACATACAGACTGAACATGTTTCACAAATTCAAGTTATAGTACTTTACATGTAGACAACAACAATAACACTTTGAAACCCGTTTGAATTTTCTCTGCATATCGTGTAGTTAACAACAAAA